>LPNX010188597.1:277012-517094 GCA_001517045.1 Pseudotsuga menziesii | reverse complement strand
ACTCCGTCTCCAACCCCAACTGCTGTGCTGCTATCCAAGAGCTCCCAAAATAATAATAATCCAAAGTGAAGTCTCCTCTTGCTTTCTCCTCTATTTATACAGTTCAACTGCGCAAAACCCTAATCTTTTGACCTAATTAGGTCACTTTATCTTCTAATTTGCCGTTGACTTGCATGCATGTCACTTTATCTTCTAATTTGCCGTTGACTTGTATGCATGCAGAGGGAGACTTTAAATAGTGCATGCATCATTATAATAATGCTGGGATGCCATGCATGTCATTTTTAGGGTTTGCATGCATGTCACTTTTAGGGTTTGCGTGCATGTCACTTTTGGGAATATTACAGTGTTGAAGACCCTAGAGATGGTCCTGAAACCTTGATGGACGATGGAGAAGCCCTAGATAGGTTGGAGAAGCATTAATGACCCATTCTGTGGTCATTCATGCTCTGATGGTGTCATGGTACCTCAGGAGAAGACGTAGCAACCCCACAAGTGATATCTTGACCCTTGGAGGTCTCTTGGTGTGGTTGAGGTGGTTGAAGCCCCTTGCTTGATGAAGAATCCCTTGGACCCACACTTGATGGCTTAATGGTTCTTATACACTTGATGAAGACCTGGAACCCTTGATGATGACCTTGATGCCCTTGGTATGGTCATGGAACCCACTACTTACACTTGATAAATGGCAAGGGTTAGATGGCATCTTGATGGTAGGACCCTTAATGAGGCCCTTGTAGCTTGCTAAACCCTTGCCATTGATGATGATTTGTGAGCAAGCCCTAATGGCTTGATGAAGAACATGATGGCACCCACATGGCCACTTAGACACACTAGATGATGGTGGCCTTGAAGACAAACCCTTGAAGCTGAAATGTTAAAGAAATGCATGAAGCCCTAATGACTTAATGATAAGGAGTGATTGTGTGCCAAACAAAGAAACAAAATAAAGGGTTGACCTTTGAAGGATGGTATGACAAACCCTAAGTCCATGATCTTTGAAGAAACCATGGGTTAACAACAAAACAACAAACCCTAAAGAAGGTAAGGTTGATCCTTAAGAAGGTTGTGTGACAAAACAAAAAAATAAAAACAACAAACCTTAACCAAAAAGTCGGCTCCACAAAAATTATAAAAATTAAAAATAGATATATTACATGTCGGCTCCATAAATTTATGAAAATGTGTATAAATAGGAACCAACACTTTCATTTTTGGTGTGTGGATTTTCGGACAGCTCTGAGATTTTTTTTGTGGACTGAGGTTGTGACTGAGGTCACTGTGGAATTCGGATAGCAGGAGACAAAGATCCGAATTTTTTTGACTTGATCTTTTTCTTGACATCTATTGGGAAACAGTCCTGAATTCTTTTCACAAGAGAGAATCCACCTAAGTTTTTGGAGCAGCATAACACAGTCCCGAATTTTTATAAGAAGAACATTTCTGGTGTTGATCTTTTGGGGTTGATTTTTGACTGTAAGACGGTCCTCTTCTTGACATTGAAAAGTCTTGACAGAAGTTGGGGTTCATGCAAATTTCACCTCAGTATACACAGTCCCTAATTAGACGTAGCAGCAGCATTCTGTGATTCTTTTCGGTGGTCTTGAATATCCCTTTTAAAGCGCTAGATGTCTGGCAGCAGCATCTAAATTTTTGGAGAGCCTTTCAAGCTCAGTCTGAATAATATGATGTACAGTGACCTAGTGAGATGATGACAAGTTTGTGACAAGCAGCATAAGTAGTCCGAGTTTTTCTCAGCACACAGTCTGAGGTGGATGAGTTCGAGATTGATGCCAACCAGATGTTGAAGTGATCCAAGTCTGAAGTGATCCGAGTTTGAAGTAATCTGAGTTGATGGATTTTCTCCATAGTTTTCAAACTCAGCCCAAGTCTTGACTGTGTTGAGGGCTTCCACAGTCAATACTCCAGGCACATGGTGGTGACAACAAGATGTTGAAGAAGTCTGAGTTTTAAATCAGTCCTTGCATAAAGTTTGTGAGTTTGCAACCATACACAAATCTGAGATTTGATGCAAAGGCATATGCTCAGTGTACAAGTTGGAGACAGTCCACCAAGGTTCCATCTCAAATACACAGTCCAAAGTGTGACTTGTTTAGGGTTTCTTTGACAGAGATATGCACAAGTTTGTATTTGTAAGTGAATGAGATATTGTCTGAACAGTCTGCAAGATTATCCAAGCTTGAAGGAAGATGTTGACTGCCCTAAGCCCAAGCTCATGAAGTGATGAACAGTCCTGAAGCTTTGTTGTTTGAAGACTATACACAGTCTGATTTTTAGAGCTTTTTCAAGCACATACTCGGTCCTTATACACAGTTCCAGTTTGACATATGTTTTGAGGTTTGGCTGCGAGGAAAGAGGTGTGGTGAGTAGAGTTTGTCTGCTTGGTTGAAGTTCAAACCTGCTAGAATACACAGTCCAAGTTTGGGCTTATGATTGAGTTCTTCCAAAGCATAGACACAGTCAAAGCTGCTAATGAAGGATGAACAGTTCAGATGCTTTAATATTTGACAGTGTTTTGACAGAGCTTTGAAGAAGTATGACACACAGTCTTGAAGGTTGATGAATGGCAACCTTTATCTTGAAAACATAAAGGGTTGCACACACCATAAGATCAGTTTGAAAGGCATACATACACAGTCCTGGTTTGGCATGGAGTAGGGTTCCTCCTCAGACCAAGTACACAGCCTGCAAGTGAAACACAGTCTGAATTGATGTGATCTCTGGTATGTATGACAACTTGTATGTTGAAGTGAAATGATAAACATAGCAATGTATGCATAATGATGTAATATACGAATACTCAGAGCTAATAACCAGTGAAGGTTGAAGTTGACAAGTGTTGACGTGAAGAGAAGCTCTTAGTGCTAGGTTGCAGTCCTAGTGAATGTGGAAAGTGGCTTGAAGAGAACATGAGCAGACATCCTGATGACAATTGACAGTGATACCTTCAGCATGATGATGAAATGACAAGTAAAGAAGATGACTGATGTGGTTTCTTAAGCAGAGACGATTATGCAGTAGATGGACGATCAGAGGTGGATGAGCAAAGGTTGATGAGCAGATTGGCAAGCAGAAGTTGAAAAGAAGAAGTACAAGTTTGTACAGCAGATTGATGGCAATCAGAGATTGATATCAAGCATGCAAGAGGAATCTTGCAATTGAGGATTGGAGTCCTCAACCCCTTCTTAGTTGGAGCTAAGATAACCAGGCTGGGTCCTGTGACAAGAGTTGGTGCTCTTTCTATCAGTTGGTGTTGATTGTAATCGAGAAGATTGTTGTCTTCCATGTACAATAAATAAAAATAAAAATTCCAAATATAATTGTGTCTCTTGATGATTGTATGGTTGATTTAGTTGATGCATTTGATTATGTAATTCATGACATAATGATTGATATACTCTGAATGATTAAAAGAAGATAAAAAGGTTTAAATTGCTCACACACTGATTCACCCCCACTCTCAGTGTGGCCATTGTGTCCAACAAACTTTTCCCTCCTCAAGGCCAACCTACCTAGTTTGAGCTGAAAATTGATTTTTTAGCATTTGTCACCCACAATCTAGGGACTAAACCTCATAAAACATAAAATAAGGTTAAAAATGATGATAGCTTCTACAAGATGAAAAGTTGAGCTTGGAAGGAGGACATCATGCCCCATCTAACCCCAACAAGTGTCTTTAGCCCTCAATGCCCTCCTTTAGATGGTATGGCCTTCAAAAGATGCTTTTGAGGTGGATGACTTGCATTTCTTCACTAGGATGACCAAGACGGAGTGGTAGTACAATAAAATAAGGTCCAAGTGGATATAAATGAGGTGTACTAAAGCTAGTATGACAACTCTTACAAGCACAATCATCTTTACAAAGCATAAAACCATAAATGTGGCTAGGGGATTTTAAGTCGTGTGTACTAATGGAGTCACCCCAAGATGCACCAATACCTACCCAAGGCATAAATGCCCAGCACGATGAGAAGTTACCACCCATCAAGGGACCAAGAGGACTTGCCATGACCGGCAAAAGGGTCTGGAACCCAGCTAGACCAACTCTTTTACATAAAGAAGCCCCAACTTGGCCTTTATGATGAAAAAAGACCCCCCTCATTGGCATCATCTGGTAGGGTGCGCTGCAAAGAATCTGGGGCGTAACAACTGGCTCCAACTACTAGACATGCGCTTCTCCTAAGAGTGTGTGAGAACCTTTTGAATCTTTTGGTACTTATAGACCCACACAAACTTGAAACAAAAACATCATCAAATGCATCGAAGCCATACACATTTGTTCTACCTTGTTTGAATCAAAATATGAAATGCATAAAACAACAACACAACAAGATGCAATGCAAAGATAAAGCAACTGACACAACAAATGGATCTAAAATCTACAATGGTACAAGGACGTCCCAAAGACATCAAATATCAACTAAAAAAAAAGATCTTCAAAACCTACCCATTAGAGAGGACGAGAAACTTATCTCCGTTCAAATGGATCAAGTAAAGCAAATTGGTTCCTGCTACATCTTCAATTTGATATGAACCCAACCAAACATTTTCAAACATACCATGCTTGTCTAGTTTTACTTTTTCCTTTCTTTTATGCCACGGGAAGACGAGATCACCTTTCCTGAAATTTCATTTGCGAACCTTTCTTTAAATTTCATTGGCAAGCTTTCTTGTCAAACTAACCTTTAGTCTTTTCTTGTTGTACTAAGTGATCTAATGTTGTTCTTTGATTTTCATCTTGCTTAATCTATTGGTTGATTTTGTTCTAGACCGCATCTAGATCTATTTGTCTCATCCTTTGTTGGTGTGGTCATGCATCTTCTTTCAATGATATAGTATGTTTGATAATGTCAATTCATAAGTCTTCAAATCATCATTAGACCAAACATCTTTGAACTCACGAATCAAACTTTCCAATTCTTTCCTTTCTTCCGGGGT
The DNA here is from genome assembly GCA_001517045.1 of Pseudotsuga menziesii. Taxonomy (NCBI): domain Eukaryota; kingdom Viridiplantae; phylum Streptophyta; class Pinopsida; order Pinales; family Pinaceae; genus Pseudotsuga; species Pseudotsuga menziesii. Next base: position 512,135 of record LPNX010188597.1, on the reverse strand, counting down.
GAGCCCTTTACTGATCTTGATGGGCCTTGTGCTCTTAGGAGACCAACATTGATTTTTTCATAGTCTTATGTTTGGGAAACCCATTATTTTTTCTCTTTGTACTTGCCATTTTTGTCAAAGATTTCTTTGTTTGAACTCGTTCAGTAGGAACAAAATTGTCAATTTCCTTGTTCGATGAGCCTTCCTCGTCCCAGTCAATCTTATGGTTCGAAAATTTTGCCAAATTGTTCATAAACCCCTATATTTTCTTGTTATCGCCAAAAACTGACAATGCATTGGCTCGTTTATTCTAGGCTCTAAGTATCATTTCTAATGCATCAAAATCTTCCATGGCCAACTGTAAGGTATCCTTGTATCCTTTCAATTTTTCAATTCCACAAGCAAACTTTTTTTTCACTGATTTGGTCTCGACACCGTCGGAGTTCATTGTCGAGAACTTATTTGTATCTTCTTGAGCAACATCGATAGCAAAAATGTTGTAGAACCCAACATTGTCTTCAAAGCAAATTATTTCATTTCCTAGATCTTTTGGATATTCCACATGATGTCTTCCATAGGTTCTCTATGTAGTGCCACAAAAGTACCTTCCATTGTTGGGATAGTAGTGTATGATGATCCATTTGTATACTACCTCCCAGGTCGACAACCCACTTTCGTGATAATACCATGCTCCATGCTTCTAGTACACCAATGACAATGATATCCATTAGTAATTCAATAATAGGATGTGCAATGAGACATACCCGAACATTCTTGATTAGTCTGTAAACATTGATTTTTCGATAGTCCATGGCACATATATTCTGGTAAGCCCTTGAAACCTTCCTTCCTAGCTTGTACATCACGATTAAAAACATAGCATTCGTTGAGGCACCAGAATCCAACAAACAATTATGTAAAATCAAATCACCAAGCATTAATGAGATAAGGAATCGTTGATTTTTTGGGTTCTTATTTTCCGCAAGATTCATATTTTGAAGAATGATGGGCAGATCTTCTTTTCTTCTACGACACGTGCGGTTAGCATCGTTTCTCCAAACCCAAACGATTTGGCTATCTGGTTACTTACTGTTAAGATCTTAAACTCAAGTAATGGTACTAGGACCTTTATAGCACCTAAAGCATCTAAAACAACAAAATTGAAATTTTTATCAGTAGTAAAACAAACTAAAGACTTACCTGCACTTAACTAAGCCCCTAGAGGAGCGTCATCCTTAGACTTACCTGTACTTACCGGAACATGTGGAGGAGAATCGTCCATAGGCACGTCTACAGACCTTTGTTGACTCGTTTGAGAAAGAGTCCCCCATCCTCTTTGGTAATCCATGACCTTGAATCTATTATTGTACATTCTCTTGATTTCTTCAAGAGAAGGCATTTCCCCCAGCTGCTTTGTGAGTCTATCAGTCTCAATGGATTTTTCTTTGACTTGCGCATATTCTGTAATGTCCCCATTTTTGGATTCCTCTGTTATGCAATTAGAGGTGTCTTTACAAGGAGTAAAATGAGGATAATAGCGGGCTTGGGCGATTTGGGGGAGTTATATGATGCTTTCAGAGGTCTGATTACCATTATTCATCATCAAGATCATTTCCACGTAGTCCGTTCAAGGCTTCGTTGCATTCCAACAATTTCCGTAAATTGGGAAAATTATTATGCATAATTTAATTAAATTCACTAAAGGTGCCATCTCAATCATATTTATGGAGGGAACACCTTAGTGTAAAAGCTCATTGGAACCGGGATGAAGAATTTCAAATTTTGGGAGGATGAAAACATTGAAAAGTGACTTCCAGTGCCCAAAAACGTTTAAAATGAAATAAAATGCTTTTTGGGGTGTAAAAAGGTTTAATAAATTCATAAAGTGACGATGACTTTATAAAGTCACTTTATTTATTTAATTGAGCGGGGAAATGGTAAAAGTGGACCAAAAAGGGAAAGAGAAATTGATACCCCATGAAATTGATACCCCATTATCTCATTCATGTTATAATCATTTCGAAAATAGATTTTGAAGAGCTCTTGGAGTTTGTCTCTTGGGACGAAAACCCTAGGAGAAGAAGAATAGTTTTGGTGGTGAGACAAATCCACCCTAGTTATTGTTTGAGGAGAAATCGCTCATATTTCTCACTTGTTCTTCATCGCCGAGGTATGTGTTTGCATATTCATCTTCCAATCTGTGTTTTGTGAGCTTAGTTGCAGAGATTAGAGGAGGAGCGCATTTGCTTGAGAAGTTGGCTTGCTTCTCTTGGAGAATAGAGCCACATTAACCAACGAAATAAGGGAGGTCGATCTCATTCCAGTTCTGAAAGAAGGGCACCGTCATTTTGAGGGGTCTTTATCTCTGTTTCATACTTTCTGCTCACTGTGTAAAGAAGGGTGTATCCATCCTTTCCTTGAGGCACACATAAAAGGGAAGGAATCTGATGCACTAAACTAGTGGGGAAAATTGAGTAGAGGGCACACGAGTGAGGAATAGAGGTCTGTACAGAGCAAGCAGAGGCAGCAGTCAGTGTTCATCTTGCTACAGGCATTATAACACCGGACCATGCATTATTTCACTGTGGGTAAAACTTACTGCTGATTGGAGGTTTTTCTCATCTCTGGGGGTCACACCAGCTGGCTTGAGGACAACAATTACTAGTTTATCAGTCACCATAATCCTGTCCTTACTTCAGGTACAGAGTTGAATGAATCTTCATATTTGTTGGAGTACTACTACTCACCTACAGGCATTTGGCACAAGTGAACGCTACAGCCATTCTAAAAAAGGGTGTAATCAGTATATTATTGCAAGATACTTTACTAGACTGCTGTAGTTGGTTTTGGGAGGCACAACCCAGCCAATTAGGCGTCAAGGAGGTTGTTGACATCCTGCAAGAGTTTCCAGGTTTGAATATATATATTCTTCTACAAGTATGGACTGTTTATTGCTGATTATAATAGCCTAAAACTTCAGACATTTACAATGCTTAACTAATCTCAAAAGCTGTTATTTATGATCTTTATGTACAAAAAGTGAAGTGCTGAATATTGCTATCTACATCCTATCTTTTTAATGTCTTGTTGGCTCTGGTATTAATGAATGAAATGTGCCTCTAACATCATATCAAGAAACTAAGAGGAGAGATCTCAGAGCAAGTATTCCAAATACTTGATAGACATTCAGGCAATAACAACTATATAAATCTAGAGGTAAATCATATCAGAAATCAAGGACCCTGTAGCAGTACACACTAATATTACACATTAAAAAAAAATCGGGCTCAGATTTGCTTGGGATACTAGTGGTGTCAGAGCCATATATCCTGCCAGATTCTGGGGTATTCAGTGGAAGAAAGAGAGGTCAAGTAGTTACAACAGCAGATCAGCAACTTTGGCACACAGTCTCTGAGGAGAGAAAGTCGTGGACACCATATACTGGGCAGCCAAGAACTGTAGCAGTATAGAGCCATTAACCGTGTGTTACTTCTCCAAATATTGTTGTCTGAATCTCCCAGGCATGTATACAAATTCCAAAGTGAATATTCAGACCTGAATACATTTAATGAAGTCTGGTTATATTAGTGTTATCTTTATGTCTATGGTGCCAATGAAACCCCTGTGATGAATGTCATATTTTTTCTACATGAGAACCTTCAATGAAAGCCAATAAAATCAGATTTGTAAGTTTTAAAATCCAAGGTGCATCTACAGCAGTAAACTATGAAATCTTTGATAAAATCCAAGTCTGATTTGGTTAGCAGCGAATGACAGCAGTCATTGGCTTAAGTGTGCCAAGGGGTATCCTTCAAGAACATTCACTTTGTATTTCAAATCAGTTGGGACAGACCTTCGCTCAACAGTATTGTTGGAAACCATACTTTTCATCTGGGCACTTGTTTCCACCACTTCATATTGAGTGGACACACCTATAAGCAGCTGGGCATTTGGGAAAGGTGTAAGGTGGGAGAGCAATTCCAGTACACATTCTTTCACACTATAGTGTCACCTACAGGAGATTAATGATCTGGTTGTATTCTTGGATCAACACTTGACTTGGCTGATATCTCTATTCATCAACAACAAGTGAGAAATTGTGCCAAGTCAAGGCACTCATTTCTCTCAATTTCCACAGGGTATGTGATATCAAGCTTCCACTCAGTGAACTTAAAGGAGATGGAGGCAACACAGGACCTCATGGAGGAGACCTTGCAAATCCTTCAGAAAAATAGGAAGGATCTTGAGCTCATAACTTACTTCAAGGAAAATCAGGTGTTGGGTGAGCAATTCCAAGCCGCTATGTCACTAGAAGATTATTGTGCCATCAAGTGTGAGGACTGGACAAGAGGTTGGAACAGGGATTCTTTGAAGAGAACAGGGCAGAAGTTTAAGGGAGATGAGCAGGAAGGACAGGAGAAGAAGCATGCATCTAGTCATGTCGAGGGTGTGTGCAATGAAGTTAACAAAACCATAGCCTTCGATCCACCATTAGAACTGTCTTGTGAAGCTAATGACACTAACACACATGATGAAAACAAATCAGAAAATTTGGTTGAGGAGGATTGTTCCCATGAGCCACATCCTTTGAAAGGGCAGTTGAAGGTAAACGAGGACAAGATTATGGTAGCTATGGGACATTTTGATGATACATATGCACTAGTGACAGAGTGTTGTTGGAGAGCTCCAGGGACATACTCTTCATCTTGATAAACAACTCTTGAACTGCTGTAAAAATATATTCATACTCTTCATCCTGATAATCCTGATCCACTACAGATTCAGTTGATGTAGATTTTGAATTTGATCTAAAATATGAAGTTTGCTTAAACTTTGGCAATTGATCTTTACTAGTTAAGCAATAGTATGCATAATGCCCCATCTTTATACAACTTTTGCACTTTACTTTATTGAAATTTATGCCTCTTCTTAATTGTGCAATATAAGAGGGAGGATTCTGATTACTTTGTAAATTTTGTTGATTATAATTGTTACAACCTCTACCCTAACCACAGCCCTAATTAGAAGATTAATTCTGATGGTTCCCAAAATTTCGTGTACCTTTTCCTATAGAACTTTCAGTTTTATTTGCATTAGTAAAAACAAGATCCTCTCCAGATTGTTGTTTACAAAATGATTTACTATGTTGCACAAATAGTTCAGAAAGTGAATCAAAAGTTGCAGTTGATAACTTATCAGTGATTTGTAGAGTTTCTAGAAAGTGTTTATAAAAAGTGTTTATCAAAATAGAGATCAAAAAACTGTCTTCAAGTTTAGGGAAAGCCACCTTTGATGATTTCCTAGTAAAGGTTCTTTATCCTTGAAATGTATTCTAACACATCACCACAATCAACTAATCTTTGCTTAAGCAATTTCATTGGTAAATCAAGTTTTTGAGATGTAACAGGAATAGCAAAAAGCCTGTGAAATTGATTCCAAGCAGACCAAGCATTAATTGAATTCACAATATGGAAAAACATCTATTCAGTTACAGAAAATCAAAGCAAAGCGAGAGCTTTTTCATCGCATAATTACCGCTTAGATAATTGAGCAGCATCAATGGGCATGGTAAGAGCAGTAACTGTTGAATTTTAGCATTAGCATGAATACTTTTAAAATTTGCAGATTAACATAAACAAATGACAAGTACAGTAGATCACATCAACACATTGAACACAAGATTTTTCACCGGGGAAACCTTTAAAGGACAAAAACCCCAAAAGCATTAGTAATTCATCTCGTAAATGGGATGACTGAGCTTTTCCAAAAAATCCACAGACCCTAAATGAGATGCTGCCCTAATTTTCACTCTCCTGCCCAGAATTATCAGGCTGCCCGAATTTCTGTTTAGGCCTGCCTGTACCTGTTTCCCGTACCTGCCCTGTTGACCGTCTGCCCATGCTGCCCTATCAGTTCTGCTGCTCGAAAGGGAGGATCTGCCTACCCGGATCTGTCCAGGCCCTGTCCGGGCTGCCGGACCTTCCTGCTGCTAGCCCAAAGGCTGGTGGCCTGCCTGGATTACCTCCAGGCCTGTTGCTGCTGGCCGGAGGTCTGTTGCCCCGAGCCTGCAACAGCAGCCCGTGGGCACTTGCAGGCTACCCAGAGCTTGTTGTAGCAGCCCAGGAGCCCAAGCAACCAACCCCGAGCCTGCTGTAGCAGCTCGAAGGCTAGGGACGGTTGCCGTGAAGATAGGGCACCCTGCCCGAATGGTGGAGAGGTTGCCCGGTGGGAGAAGGAGGGCAGACATGAAGGAGATAGGCTGCCTGTAAAACTTTGCAACTGCCCGATGAGAGAAAAATAGCAGCCCGTAAACCTGTTCGGCTGCCTGGAAATAAGAATTGAGTTAGGGTAAAAACCCTAGCTCACAAAACTGGTAAAAAACTTGTACTTGTTAAAACCCTAGCTTAGGGTTTGTAGAAAACAAGTGTGAATGCCCTAGCTAGACTCATCCATGCTAGGGCATCACATTAAATGTGAAATCTTCAGTTGGAGCAGCTTCACCTATGAGAGCAAGAGTGTGTGTAATAATGAAATGGATTGATCTTCTTTTATATCCTTTGAGTCACCTATAAGTGGACCAAAATTAGAAAGAACAAAATAATATTATTTTATTCTTTTCTCACTTTGAATTTTACCTTTAGTGGTACTAAAGGTCTTTTTGCACTTTCACTTTTACACCTTAGTGGTACTAAGGATCCTTGTGTATTTTTGACTTTTGCTTTAGCCTTCTTCAGGTGCCCTGTGGTCAATACAAGTTGTCAAGGTGGTCTTTCACCCCCACTCAAAGTACATCATCATAAACGGAGAGAATTACTAATGCTTTTATCTCACACTCTGTATGACACCAAGATCAGGTATAAGGTGTCTTAACCATGGGTAGCTAAGCCTTGGAGAAGATCGCAAAGCCCACTGATCAAGGGTCAGAGTGTCACACATGCCTAGACCCGGTCTAGGGCTTATAGTGTCTTCTTGGTAACAGACCAAGTGCCTCAGCCATAGGCTGCATAATTTGACACTAGGTCAAATACTTGGTAACAGACCGAGTGCCTCCATTCTCTCGGAGAATGGCCCTCAGCCCCAGGCTAAGTCCCTAGTCCTGGACTAGGTAAATTCCTGGTAACTGACCAGGTGCCTCCATTCAAAGAATGGCCACTCAGCTCTAGGTTGAGTCCCCCAGTACTAGACTGGTTCCACATTCTGGTCCCGGACCAGATGTCACCATTCAACAGAATGGTCACTCAACTCAAGGTTGAGTCCCCCAGTGCTGGACCGGTTCCATATCGTGGTCCCGGACCAAATATCCCCATTCAATAGAATGGTCACTCAACTCTAGGTTGAGTCCACACCCTGGTCCCGGACCAGGTGTCTCCATTCTCTTAAGAGAATGGCTCTCGATGTTGCTCAGAAAAATCAACACTCCCTCTCAGCGAGAGAGGCATCCTCTGCAATGCCAAGCTTGTCACGAAAGTATATGAACTTTGATGTTGTCAGAGGCTTGGTCAAGATATTTGCAATTTGTTCATCCGTACAAATGTACTACAACTTCTGAGCACCTCTCTGCACTAGGTCTCTGATGAAATGATACCTCATTTCAATGTGTTTCGATCTATCATGAAACACTGGGTTTTCTGAAAGCTTAATGCAACTCTGATTATCACAATGGATGATCGTTGAGTCAATCTTTCCCACGAACAGATCAGATATAAGTTTTCTGATCCAAACTGCTTCCTTGCAGGCATCACTTGCAGCAATATACTCTGCCTCAGTTGTACTCTGAGCTATGGAACCCTGCTTCTTGCTGGACCAAGAGATCTTGCAGATCCCATACTAAAGCAGTAACCAGAGGTGCGTTTTCAGTCTACTGCACTGCCAGCCCAATCTGAATCCGCATATCTAGATAATAATACTCCATTGTTGGAAGTATACCTGAGCCCATAAGTGATAGTACCTCGCACATATCTAAGTACGCGTTTGGCAGCTACCAAGTGTATGTGCTTTGGATTGAACATGAACTAACTTAGAGGATTCACTGTGTAACAGATGTCCGGTCTTGTATGCACGAGATACATCAAGGATCCAATAAGCTGTCAGAACAAAGTAGAATCCACACTCTGTGAACTAGTAGCTGAGTCATGCAACTTTGTCAAGTTGGTAGTCATGGGTACGCTCATGGACTTGCAGTCCTGCATCCCAAATCTCTACAAGATGTCCACTGCATACTTTCCTTGTGTCAGGAAGATCTCACCTGGCTTTTGCAAGACCTCTAAGCCAAGGAAATAATGCATCAAACCGAGATCCTTCATCTCAAATTCAAAGGTAAGCTCCCTCTTACACTATTCGATCAACTGTTCATCACCTGTAAGAAACAAGTCATCTACATATAGAACAAGTATCAAGACATGATTATGAACAACCTTAAATTACAAGTTAGAATCAGCTGTACTTTTGGAAAACCCCAAGTTGTGGAGAAATCCATCCATCCTCGCATACCAGACTCTCGGAGCCTGTTTCAGTCCATACAAGGCTTTCTTTAGTTTACACACATGGGTCTTCTTCCCATGAGTCACAAAGCCTTCAGGTTGTTCAATATAGACTTCCTCCTCAATCTTGCCATTGAGGAAGGCTGTCTTTACATCCATCTTATGTAACTTCATAGTCAATGCCTTCTTTCTGAGTGAAGCCATGAGCTACAAATCTGAATTTACACTTCTCCACACTACCATCAGCAGCATGCTTGATTTTGTAAAGCCATCTGGATGTTACCATTGACTTTCCTGTTGGTCTAGGAACAACTTCCCACACATCATATGATTGAACTGTACTCTTCAATCATGGCATCAACCCATACCTGTTGACTTGCTGCTTCTTCGTATGAGGAAGGTTTTGCACTGATGAGATGGCTCATAAGACCGGAATACTTCTGTGGTCTTATGTTTCTCTGAAAGTCCCGGGAGGAGCTTTATGCTTCTCGCCTTCTTACACCGTTTCTCAGTACCAAGCAGGTCTCCTTTTGGAAGGAGGAACTTCAAGTAGTTCTTTTGGTGGACTTTCAGTGTCCTCAGGTGCATCTAAAATTTGATCCTCAAATTCCTCTTCCTCCCTCTGAATTTCTAAATCTGGAAACTCAAGGGGAGGTACTTCATCTTCCTTTGAAAGCTCTTGCGTTTTACGAAACACAGCTTCCTCACGGAAAAGCACATCTCTGCTGACTTCAATGTATCTCTGTCCAGGTACATAGATACGATACGCCTTCGAGCAATCACTGTACCCGACAAATATACCTTTCTTACCGGAGGGCTCTAGCTTGGCCCTCTTTTCCTTTGGCACGTGAATGTACATCGGAGTGTCAAATATCCTCATGTGGTCAACTGCAGGTTTCTTCTTGGTGAAGACTTCTTCTGAAGTCTTCTCCCCCAAGTTAGCATGAGGGCCTCAATTTTGGATGTACACAACAGTACTTGCAGCTTCAGCCCACAAAGATAAAGGAAGATCTAGATCGGTAAGCATGGCTTTAGCAGCTTCACAAATCGTTCTAATCTTCCTTTCTGCAACCACATTCTGCTGATGGTTGTATGGTACTGTCAACTCTTTCTTGATTCCTGCTTCACAACAAAAACCATCAAACTCATTAGATTCATACTCACCTCCGTTATCTGATCTCAAGATACGGATGTGTCTGCCAGTATAATTTTCAATCAGAGCCTTGAACTCTTTGAACCTATCAAAAGTTTCACTTTTGGCCTTGAGGAAGTAAATCCATGACTTCCGAGAGTGATCATCAATGAACAAGACATAATATAAACACCCACTCAAAGAGGGTGAAGACATAGGCCCACAAATTTCAGAGTGAATCAAATCTAAAATGCCTTTAGATACATTCTTGCTTCTGGAAAAGGATTTCTTAGTGTTCTTACCTAGCGCATATCCTTTGCAAATTCCATCATGTTTTGGAGATACCTCTGGCATACTTGTGACCATCTTCTACAATCCTGGGAGAGCTGTATAGTGAAGGTGTCCAAACCTTCTATGCCACAACTCACATGGATCAACTGTATGATGTACCAAAGCATGAGTGGAATCTTCTGAAGCCTTGTAAAGGCCTCCCTCTCAAACCCCAATCTGTACAGTTGAGCTTAGCTATTCATCCTTTGCCCATAGAAGGAATTTCTTGTCCATGAAGAGGACTCTGTAGCCCTTGTCCTCTAAGCCAGCAACAGATAGAAGATTCTTCTTCAAACCAAGAACATATAAGACATCATCAATATGTAGAACCTTACCTAAGTCAAGTTGAAGTGAAGTTGAACCAACTCCTTCAATCTTGTAAGTGGAGTCATCTCCAAGTTCCACCTGTGTGGTGAACTTCTTCTTTCTATAACAGGTGAGAACTCCACGGTTACCTGTCATATGCCTGGAGGCACCACTATCCAGCAATCAAGAGGTAGCACTGTCTGTAATGGATCTAGAAAGAGCAGAAACCATGTAGTACTCTCTTCAGGTTCTTCTTCTTTGTTAGCCTTGGTTTTCTTCTTCTTCTTTTGCTTCTGCAGCAAAGGCTTGAAATCTTCTTTTGGATTTCGTCTTGGTTTGCCTGCAGTCCCTGGCAAAGTGTCCAAACTTGTGGCAATTGTAGCATTCCACTTTTGAAACATCAGAGAACTTACCTTAAGGTTTCTTTCCCTTCTTTTGCTGATGGGAGGCCTTCTTGAACTTCTTTGTCTTCGTTGCAAGTGCAAGGTTACCTTCCTTGGTTACCTTGCCTGAAGTCCTTCCCTCTTCTTCTATGCAATCATGCCAAAGTCTTTCGAAAGTTTGTTGATTCTCATGCCCACTGACAGATACCATGAATGTTTCCCAAGAGCTTGGGATACCATCGACCACAGTCTACACAAGGTCATCATCATCAACAGCAATACCAATAGCAATAAGTTGATCTCTTACCTGTGCAATCTTCGTGAAGAAGGAACCAACCCCTTCATCCTTGTTCAACTTCAAAGTTTGTAGCGTTTTCGTCAAGACTCTCTTCTGACTGGGAGCCTTCTTCTCAACAAAGTTGGCCAAGGTGTCAAAGCATTCTTTTGCAGTCTTCAATGCTGTGATGTTGGGCATCACTGTTTCTTTGGCAGAATCATAAATGATCCTTCTAGCCTTAGCCTGCTTCTTTTTGTAAGCAAGTCTGCCAGCATTAGATGTTGGCTCTTCATTAACATTAAACACAATGTCATCCAGGTCATTTTCTTCTAGAATAGCTGTAAGCCTGGCTTTCCAGGAGTTGTACTTAGCAAACCCTTGTAGCTTCTCTTTCGGTCTGAAGATGTTGACGGCCATCTCTACCACTTAGTCAAATGTTAAGTCTGCAAAAATCTCCCAAGGTCTAGGAAGACAACAGCAATCTCCCTTTACTGGGTTTTCACATGCTAAGCTCTGATACCATGTTGAATTTTAGCATTAGCATGAATACTTTAAATATTTGCAGACTAACATAAACAAATGACAAGTGCAGTAGATCACATCAACACATTGAACAAGATTTTTCATTGGGGAAACCTTTAAAGGACAAAAACCCCAAAAGCATTAGTAATTCATCTCGTAAATGAGACGACTGAGTTTTTCCAAAAAATCCACAGACCCTAACTGGGTTTGTACTATAGATCCACAATTATAGAAGATAATCGAATTACAAAAAAAATGCCCAATTAGGGCTTTTAGCAAATTAGGGCTTGCTGCACTAATTTTCTCTCTCATGCCCAAAATTATAAGGCTGCCCAAATTTACGTTTAGGCCTTCCTGTACCTGTTGCCCGTACCTGCCCTCCTGCCCGTCTTCCCAACTGCTTGCCTGCCCTGCTACCCGAAAGGTTAGATCCGCCTGCCCGGATCTGTCCGGGCTACCCGAAGGGCTGCCAAAACTCCTGTTGCTGGCCCGAAGGCTGGTGGCCTACCCGGATTACCTTCGGGCTTGTTGTTGCTGTTCGGAGGCCTTAGCAAGCTGCCTCGAGCCTGCTACAGCAACCCGTGGGCATTTGCAAGCTACCCAAAGCTTGCTATAGCAACCCAGGAGCCCAAGCAGCCAGTCCTGAGCCTGCTGTAGCAGCTTGGGGGCTATGGAGGGCTGCCGTGAAGATAGGGCACCCTGCCCGAATGGTGGAGAGGCTTCCCGGTGAGAGAAGGAGGGCAGCCGTGAAGGAGATAGGCTTCCCGTAAAACTTTGCAGCTGCTCGGTGAGAAAAAAATAGCATCCCGTGAACCTGTTCGACTACCTAGAAATAAGAAGAGAGTTAGGGTAAAAACCCTAGCTCACAAAACTGGTAAAAAACTTAGAGCTGTTGAAACCCTAGCTTAGGGTTTGTAGAAAACAAGTGTGAATGCCCTAGCTAGACTCATCCATGCTAGGGCATCACATCAAACTTCATTTTCTTCAATAACCTGTGAAATCTTCATTTGGAGCAGCTTCACCTGTGAGTAATAATGAAATGGATTGATCTTCTTTTATATCCTTTGAGTCACCTATAAGTGGACCAAAATTAGAAAGAACAAAATAATATTATTTTATTCTTTTCTCACTTTGACTTTTACCTTTAGTGGTACTAAAGGTCTTTTTGCACTTTGACTTTTACACCTTAGTGGTACTAAGGGTCCTTATGTATTTTTTACTTTTGCTTTAGCCTTCTTCAAGTGCCCTGTGGTCAATACCAGTTGTCAAGGTGGTCTTTCATCCCCACTCAAAGTACATCATCATAGACAAAGAGAATTACTAATGCTTTAATCTCACACTCTGTGTGACACTAAGATCGGGTACTAAGGTGTCTTAACCAAGGGTAGCTAAGTCTTGGAGAAGATCACAAAGCCCACTGATCGAGGGTCAGAGTGTCCCACATGCCTAGACCCGATCTAGGGCTTTTAGTGTCTTCCTGGTAAAAGACCAGGTGCCTCAACCATAGGCTGCCTAATTTGACACTAGGTCAAATACTTGGATCAGACCAGCGCCTCCATTCTCCCGAAGAATGGCCCTCAGCCCCACGCTGAGTCCCTAGTCCCGAACTAGGTAAATTCCTGGTAACTGACCAGGTGCCTCCATTCAAAGAATGGCCACTTAGCTCTAGGCTGAGTCCCCCAATACTAGACCGGTTCCACATCCTAGTCCTGGACTAGATGTCACCATTCAACAGAATGGTCACTCAACTCAAGGTTGAGTCCCCCAGTGCTGGACTGGTTCCATATCTCGGTCTCAAACCAGATATCCCCATTCAATAGAATGGTCACTCAACTCTAGGTTGAGTCCACACCCTAGTCCCGAACCAGGTGTCTCCATTCTCCTAAGAGAATGGCTCTCGATGCTGCTCAGAAAAATCAACAGTAACACCATCACAAATATCCCACCAAAGCTCATTATATATCAATGTATTCTGTATATGGTGTTTCGAAGATTCATAATTTTGAGGGCCATCTAATTTATCTGAATTAGTGAATACATTGATTAACTTGGACATGTTTAGTGATAGTAGATTGTCTTGAAGAATTGAAATTTGCAAGTGATTGACCACAATGTCACACTAAAGAAAGAAACCTCAAAACTCCAAGAGAGACACAAGGCACCAAAGAGACCACATGCTCAGACACTCACTACCAAAGAGTACTTTTCGAGGCTTGGCCTTGACCCACTAAAAGTCTCATCAAAAAGAGAAGTTCAGAGAGTTTTGCACTGGACTCTACTCAATCTCTTTGTTTCAATATTACAAAATTGGTATCATTATCACCCTTTTGTCTTCAACATTACAAATGAATCCTTTGAATGAAGTCAAGCTTTCAAAATTTGACGAGTCTTCAAGAAATCAAATGAACTTTTAATGTAGCAAGAACTCCTCCTTGATCTAATACCAAATATGTTTGATAAGTACAAAGTAACTTCCCCGCTTTGAACTTAATAAAGGATCAAATACCTCTTTATAAAAAGGAAGTCCCTTTCTAAATAACAAAACTTAGTAGACATTGAAATCAGAGGAAGGTGCTGGGAGAATCCAAGTGGCGATTTGTGGGCGAAATTAGCTACCACAATCCTCCAACATGGAAACGTGTGCCAAAATTCACCATCAATTTGATGCTTCTTTGATATTCATGTGATCTTTCTGTCTTTAATTGCATCCACTAGAGATGAAAGCCACAAATCAGATTTTGATGTTGATACTCATGCCAACAAATCATATTCTTGTAGTTGTTCTGTACAGAGTCATGGCAGCAGCAACTACAATGCAAGTTTCTACCACTTTAGACCATTTTAATCTTGTTCAAGCATGCAACAACAGGAAGTTATTTGGCTTCAAAATGGTGCAATTTTCAAGTGACATGGGAGAGCAGAAGAGAGTCAGCCACAGGAAGAATATCACATCAACATCTTCCCAAGCAATGGAGCCAATTCTACAAAATTCCTTGAAGAATGTTATTGCTAAGTGAGCTATAGAACTTGTCAAATCAAGAATGGTGATCAGTCTTGGTACTAGCAGCATAGCTTCATAGTGAAGTTGTGTTTGCGCTTCGGAAAAAATTTCATATGCCGGTTGAAGTTCTTCCTCCAACTATTTTCCCTGTTCTACGGCAACTTTGTCACTTTTGGAGAAGTGCCTTAAATTCATAGAGCCCTAAGAAAAGATGGCCCTGTGATTCTGCGATCCTTGAATACAAAATGAGCTTGCCAAGAAATAAAAAACACTGGTATAGGAAGATATTGGCCCTTGCAATTTAGTAGAATGGAGGGTATCACGTATAGCCTTGTTACCAAAATGGAAAAACCACAACGGACCTTGTTACCAAAAGTGCAATACATGATCTTTTAAATAATGCAAAGAGATATAGCATATTAAGATGGATCTACCGCTCTTTGATTTTAATTGGCAGAGTTATACACAGCTCTAAAGCAATTTACAATATTGATCCCTCTAATCAAGCTAAAAAGAAATGGATCTCCTATTTTCAAGGGATTTCCTAAATTTTAGGAGTTACTATTTTTAAACATTGACTAGGGTAGTGATTCGCCATCATTATTGTTTTTCCATTAATAAGAATGAGGGCTCCACATCTAGAGAGATTCTCTCAAGTTCTTGAGATTCCTCTTGTATGGTGCGACCCAGCTAGAGAGATTCTCAAATCTACTCAAGATCACTTTATGCATGTCAATGAATTTTTAGTATGCATTCTCCTAAGTGTGGCAACCCTCCAATGATAGTCAAGTTGTCAAATAGTTAGAACTCCCTTATGTGTTGATTTGTATCTCTCCTCCACTTGCCCACTTGAGAAAAACATGTAGAGAGTTCGAGTGCAATTTATATGGGGTGAAGTCACTCAAGAAGGCCGCCCCCTATGCTAGGTGCTATCCTCTTGTTACTCATTCATTGTAATAAATTTTCATGCTAATTGAATTTTTACGATTGTTGGGTCTCTGAATTAATATGGGTCTGACCTCCCTCTTTCCTCTAGATGAATGGGCCAATTTGTTGTTTTGTGATTTTTCGCAGGTGAAAAACTCGAATCTATCACAATACTCAATGGATTGATCTCAAATTCAAATATGTTGTGTCTCTTTCCCTGATAAATCATTCTACATCTTTTGTTTTCGAAAAGATAGTTTTAATTGGTGTTTACTATTTAGTGAGCTTTTATGTTTTAGCTTTAGTTTTAGATCATAGGAATCAGATCTGCATATCATATATTAGAAAAATTAACACCGTCTCCATCATTTTGAAGGCAAGATTCCACTAAACCCACCTAGACAATTGTTAAACTCTATAAGATTGCCATCAACTTTAAACATTCTCACATTATTTGGGCTCACCTTGACAATCAATTTAGCTGATCATTCCAACCTCTTTTTACCTTTGTCTTAGGACTCTTGTCAGCTACTCAAAACATAGTCTTTTTACCTCTGTCTTACATTTCTTAAACCCAAGACAAGTATTTAGGTGGGTAACTTTTTAAAGTTTTTGAAGAACCCCAACCCGGTTTCAAGCCTTTTGGCTTATTTGCATAGTTTAGTTCCAAGCCCTTCTATGCACAAATTTTAATCAAAATTTGACTGAACTGAAACACATGAAGTTCTTTTTCAAATTTAAACAATTCAGAAATTTTCTTTTCAAAGCAAAATTTCAAACTCAGAAATTTTAACTCAGCCAAACATACATGAAAATAACACAGATGTTTTTTTACCAATGGTCCAAGATAAAACCCCCAAGGGAAAACCTGTTTCTGAGAGAGAGAAATTTATTATTTCTTCAGGTAAAATACAGAAATTAATCAACAATGCTTATCAAAATTTCTGTCTCGAAATCTGAACATCAACTGCTGATTTTTCCCTCAAAATTCATGCCAAATTCTGCCTATACAGATAATTTATTTTTGTACTTTTTTGCCTCGAAAAACGTGCAGAATCCATACAGAATGGATTTCTGTACCTTCACCTCGAAATCTGTGCATAAATCGTACAGTACGGATTTTCTTGAATTCTGTGCACACTGCAGACCATACAGTATGGTCACCTTGATTTCTGTGCAGAAATAAAAGCCTCGAAATCTGTGCCTGACAGTACCTGTTCAGATCTCGAAATCTGTGCACTTTCTCAATTTCTGTGTTGCTCCTCGATTTCTGTGCTGCTCCTCGAATTCTGTATTGCTCCTCAATTTCTATGTTGGAATTTATTTTCTCTCTCCTGGTTTAGAAATCTCTTCAAACCCTCTCTTTCTCTTCTTCTCTCTTCAAACTCCTCTCTGAAAAGTGAATAATGAATCATTGAATGCCTTGCCCTAGCCTTTTTTGTTCATGGTAACTTCCTCTTTCAATCTAATGGTCAAGATTAGATTAGATGAAGGGTTCACATTAATGCTCCATTAATTAATTAATTAAATGACATTTAGTGCACCTCATGTCATTTAATAGAGTTAGAACAACCCTTTTTTAATTTTATCACTCACTCAACTTTATTTTAAATATGAACTTAGGAAAACCATGACTTAGCCTTTTTAATAAAGTCACTTTTAAAACATAAAGTACTTCACACTTCATTAAATGCAAATCAACTAGGGGTCACCATTTAAAGTGTCTGTGTCCACCCCAAGGAAAGTCTAGGTGGACAAACACTTCCTAGGTAACTTTTCAACACAACCTCTTACCGAGGAAGGTGTTTTTCACCTCCCAACTTATCTCTGAAGTAGAGATGCTTCCCTCTACCCAAAGCCCTCGTGAGAATGTCAGCCACTTGCTCATCTGTAGAAACATACTACAATTGTACAGCCCCTCTCTGAACATAGTCTCTGATAAAATGATATGTTATCTCTATATGCTTCAACCTGTCATGAAATACTAGGTTCTCATAGAGCTTGATGCAACTCTGATTATCACAATGTATAATTGTAGGACTCAGCTCCTAATCAAACAAGTCTACCATCAGCGTGCGAAGCCACAAAGCCTCACAACTAGCCTGACTAGCTGCCATATACTCAGCCTCAGCAGAACTCAAGGCCACGGACTATTGCTTCCTATTGAACCACGACACAACTGCCGAACCCAAGCTGAAGCAACAACCAGAAGTGCTCTTCCGGTCTGAAACACTACCTGCCCAATCTGAATCTGTAAAGCCAACCAATCCCACTCCACCAGATCTCCTGTAGTCCAAGCCATAATCAACTGTACCAGCAAGATATCTCAAGATGTGTTTTGCGGCATTCCAATGCACTCTCCTGGGCTCCACCATGAACTGACTGAGAGTGTTGACCGCAAAACTCAGATCTGGTTTGGTGTTGACCAGATACATCAACGAACCAATAAGCTGACGATATAAAGTAGGGTCCACCAACTCTCCCTCGGAAGCATGAAGCTT
Organism: Pseudotsuga menziesii; assembly: GCA_001517045.1. Classification (NCBI taxonomy): domain Eukaryota; kingdom Viridiplantae; phylum Streptophyta; class Pinopsida; order Pinales; family Pinaceae; genus Pseudotsuga; species Pseudotsuga menziesii. The sequence continues at coordinate 494,297 of LPNX010188597.1, read as the reverse complement.
CGTCCAGTTGGTGATCATGTGTGTAGACATAGGTCTGCAATCAGTTATCTGAAATCTCTCCAGAACATCTGCAGCATATTTTCCTTGCCCTAGGAAAAAATGTCCATCCTCCTACCAAACCTCCATCCCAAATAATAATGCATCAGCCCAAGGTCAGTCATCTCGAACTCTGAAGCAAGATCCTTCTTGCAAGCATCAATCAGGTGCTCTCCCCCAGTAATGAACAAGTCATCAACATGAAGCAGAAGAATGAGCGGAACACCACCAACCACAATGTAGTATAGGTTGGGATCTGCCTTACTCTTCTGAAACCCAATCGAAAGCAAGTAGGAATCGATCCTGGAATACCAAGCCCAAGGGGCTTGCTTCAAACCATAAAAGGCCTTTTTCAACCTGCAAACATGAGAATCTCTCTCATACACCTCAAAGCCCTGTGGTTGCTCCAGATACACCTCCTCCTGTAGAAGACCGTTGAGAAAAGCAGTGTTCACATCCATCTGATGTATCTTCCAACCCATCTCTGCCACAACAGAGATCCCTGCTCTGATCGAAGAAAATCTGGCCACTAGCGCAAAGGTCTCATCATAGTCAACTACCTCTACCTATAAGAACCCACGCGCAACAAAACGAGCTTTGTACTTCTCGATGTTGCCATCTACAGCATGCTTTATCTTGTAAAGCCACAACTGACTTCTCCTCTGGTCTCGGAACCACTTCCCACATCCCATTCTTCATGATGGAATTATACTCTTCCATCATGGCATCTCTCCAAACCTGGTGTACAGAAGCCTCCTCATAAGTGGTAGAAACAATGCCACGCAAGCTAGTCACCTATGCCATATAGCTCGAAAATCTCTCAGGTGCCTTGCTCTCTCTAACCTCCCTCCTGGGTGGTCCAACAGACTCCTCTGCTTCCTTCATCAGCTCCTTAAGCCAACTTGGCTTTCTCATCCTCGAGGAAGCATCTTGTCTCAGACTCTCCTCTACATCCTCATCAAACACCTGTCTCCCTGAAGAAGTACCAACAACCTGAGAACCTGTCCCTAGTGAACCTAAACCTGTACCAAGAGTACCCGAATCACCTAAAGGTGTAACCTGTGAACCTATGATCCGTGAACCTGTCCCTGTGCCAGAAGTCCCTATGGAATGATCCCCTGAAACCGATGAACCTGTAACCTATTACCCAGTCGCTCCTGAAACCAGTGACCCTATGCTCTGACTCGTTGAACTCTGAACTATCACATGTGGAGTACTATGTTGCTCCTATATCTCAGAATCTAGAAACCTTCTGAAGGCTTTCTCCTCCTCAAACTTCAACTCCCCCCTCACCACAACTTTCCTCTAAGTAGGAAGGTATATGCAAAAAGCCTTCAAAGTCTCGTCATAACCAACAAAGATACCCTGCTCTCTTGTAGCCTCCAACTTTGTCCTCTTTTGAGAAGGGACATGTGAGTATGTAAGGCAACCAAAAATCCGAAAGTGACCTATCTCAAGCACTTTCCTTGTGAACATCTCCTTAGGAATTTTGCACCCCAAGGCACGGTGCAGACTCCTGTTCAGAACATAAACAGCAGTGCTACAGGCCTCTACCCATAGAAAGAAAGGAAGACTCTGATCATCCAGCATGGCTCTAGCTGCACCCACTATCGAACGATTCTTCCTTTCAGCCACTCCATTCTGTTGTGGAGTGTAAGGAACTGTCAACTGGCTCTTAATCCACTCCTACCGACAATACTCATCGAATGCATGGGAAGTATACTCGCCCCCATTGTCTAACCGAAGTACCTTGATCTTATTTCCTTTCTGGTTCTCCACAAGAGCTTTGAACTCTTGGAACCGAAGCAAGACTTCATCTGATCTCTTGCTTCTAAGGAAATAGATTCAGGTCTCCTGGAAAAGTCATCGATGAATGTGACATAATACTCATAACCTGTCAAAGAGGTAGATGACATGGAACCACACAAATCTGAATGAATCAATTGAAGCACTCCCTCTAATCTGGAATCACTGCTCGAAAAAGCAGTCTTGTTGTACTTTCCCAAAGCACACCCTCTACAAACACCACTCGACTCTGTGTTGAACTCTGGCATACCTGTCGTCATATCTCTCAGCGTCCTCAAAGTTGGATGGTGAAGATGGGCCATCCTCCTGTGCCATAACTCACGCAACTCACTACCGCCTTGAGTGTGTGACAGTGCATGATGTGGCTGGAAGAGAAGCTTGTACAATTTCCCGCATCTGACTCCAATCGCACGGGAATCAGATGGACCTGCCGCCTTGGGAAAGATGTGAACTTTCCCATCAAGGACATATACACCAAAGCCTTTGTCCTCAATCATGGAAACTGAAATAAGGTTCCTCTTCAGCCCAGGGACATACTATACATCCCTTAAAAACATGGGCTACATGGACTCCCTGTCAAAACGGGTAGTCCCACGCCCAACTGCTCTCACCACAGTGTCATCTTCCAAAACAACCTCCAACTCCAACTCTATCTCTGACATATCAGTGAACATGTCTCGATCACTTGTCATGTGACTGGAAGCTCCACTATCAATGTACCAAGTGGAGGAAGTAGTGGTAGCATTCAACGAATGCCCAACAATCATGGAATGCTCCATGTGGCCCTGAATGTCCCTGCTGGTGATAGAAGATGCTCTCTCAACACTGACACCTGCAAAGAGAGAAAAGTCTCTCAAACCTGACGGCAAACTCATCAATCTCTGCTAAAGCTGTTGTCTGATGTTTCTTCTTCTTCTTGTTTGGACACTGTCCAGCATAGTGTCCAAGCTTATGACAAGCAAAGCATTTCACTTTGCTCATATCCTTCTTCTCCCCATCATGTTGTTTGGCTCCATCCTTGGAACCCTTCTTGAACTTCTTCTTCTTCTTCCCTTTCGCGGCCAATGCCACATTCTCCTCATCATCCCTGTGATGTGATGAACTGCCCTGTAAGTATCCTCTCCGTGTCTCCTGTGTGAGATCATCCCACAATCGATCCCATGTGGGCATGTTCTCCCTACCAATGATGATACCTTAGACCCCACAAAAACACAAAGGAATACTTTGAAAATAACCTTAAAGATTTATCCTAAACCTTTATGAAATCCGAATCCAGAACCTTAGCTTAAAAAGTCCTCCGCAACAGTCCTTCCGCAACGGATTGTTCCTTCCGCAACTCCGCTTCCGTAATGCGGATTGCAGGTTGCGGGAAGCACTCAAGTTTCTTTACAACCCTCCCTTTCGCTCCCTTCCGCAATGTGGATTGCGGATTGTGGAAACACGTCAATTCTTATAAATTTACCTTCCGCTTTTCCGCTTCCGCAATGCGGATTGCGAATTACGAAAACCCACCATTTCTTTGCACATTACCTTCCACTTTCTGCTTCCGCAATGCGGATTGCGAATTGCGGAAACACACCAATTCTTTACCAATTACCTTCCGATCTTCCGCTTCCACATTGCGGATTGCGGATTGCGGAAACCCTTAAATTCTTTATAATTTTGCCTTCCACTTTTTCGCTCCTGTAATGCAGATTGCGGGTTGCAGAAACCCTTAAAATCTTTACCGAAACTACCTTCGACAAATCCGCTTCCGCAATGCAGATCGTGGAAAGCCCTACATACTTTACAAATTACCTCTCGCTTTCCGCTTCCGCAATGCGGGTTGCGAAGCCCTTAGGTTATTCACAAAATATTCAAGCTTCCGCAGGCCTTTTGGCCCAAGGTTTACACTTAGTTTTCTCTGTGTTTTCTTGGGTAAAACCAAGGGATGACATCCTTTGATGGCCTTGCTGCCTTAGGCAGAGTTTGTTACTCAAGACAAAGATCAAAACTAGGGCTTCTATGGGGTTTTCGGTAGTCAGTTCCTTAAGAAACTTCAGAAGCAATACATTCATTCCACAGTTATCCCATTCGTTTCAAGGTTAAGTAATACACAGGGGCTTCCTAAGCTGGAGAGGGTTTAAATCCAGTACACGCATTTAGACTACCCTACAGGGGGACACTTGCATCCGGGTATTAACCACGGAGTTACAGAGTGTCCAAATATACTCTTACAGAAACCAATAAATCACCAAACACACTTTTCAAGCTTCAGGTCTTACTGCAGGCAGCATTAACTATCAAATACACTTCCCTGCCCCAAATCTTAACAAACAGCAATAAACTAACAAATACACTTTCGAGGGTCCAGGCCTTAACGCAAGCAGCAATGAACCAACAAAACATTCCAGCAACAAATACATGCTCCAGTTCTTCAAACACGAGCAACAAAACATATTCTAGATCTTAAAACACAGGCAACAAATACATGCTCCAGACATACCCTGAGCTCAACATTCTGCAACAATTTAGACATATAAGGAACCTAGTTTTACAGCGAGCCGAATGAAAAGGGAACAGCCACGTTCAACCTAGCCATAGATTAGGCACAAATGTTCTCTATTCTCAATCACCCCCGAGCTAAACTAAGCGTGCTAAGAGCAGAGATAGCCAACCTCAGGTCCAATTTCCCAGTGCGAAATCACTTCCTAACACAAAGTATTCACCCGCAACTTTACACGAACCAAGGGTGCGGTCGAAATCGGCTGAAGAATCCGATACGGGTGCGACACTCATCCCAAAATTAGGAATCGGGAATTTGGAACCCTAACCCTAAATATCCTACATTTGTACTATGTAAACAGCTTTAGATGTGTCAAAACAAGGTGGAAGAATCCAATGAAGAATCCGTGAATCTGATTCGGAAGAATCTGATTCGGGTGCAGTTAGGCCTAGGGCTGAATCCGGTAACTTAGCCTGCAAGAGTTCATTCTTTCCCGCATACTCAACGACGCCCTTGCCTCCTTGTGTATCCTCTCTTTATAGTTTTGATTTTAGGCCTTTTGTAGCTATGGCCCATTCCCCTAAGGAATTTCCGCCGCCCATTGCATCTCCTGCTTTTCCAGGACGTGCCCTGCGCCATAATGGCGTTCCAACCTGGTGTACCTTCCCTGAGCTTAACTCTTCCACGCTTCCCCCACTCTCGCACGCATAGTTCCCTCATTTAACATGGTTGTCCCCATCATTCATCATTTTATTAAAAGCAAAATGTTTCGGTTACATCCGTCCTTCAAGGACCTGTTGGCGGTTTCCATAACCAACCAATCTCAAAAAATAAAACAGTAATTTAAAATATTACAAGAAAAATGTTTATTTGTTGGGGGATATTACAGATGTCCTCTTGGATGATGAAGAATGCTTCCTCATAGATCAAGTGAGAGATCCGGACAAGATCTTGGTGAAAGATATGCTTTGCTCAGTGACCCTAGCGCCTCCCTTTTACCTGCCACACCAAGGAAATCAATTAGAATGAAAAATAAACCGGGATTTGCAAATACAGAAGATATAGGAATGAAAAATCATGAAGTGACCACTCCCTGATTACCCAAATCGAAGTATGACAACAGGGTGAGTCCCCCCACCAATGCGCCTCCTTCAATTTGCCTCCTTCACCTACAAATCAAACTGGGTACCAAAATATACAAGAACTATGCTGGAATAACTCAATGCAAGAGATAAGCAATTTCAATCATCATCACATTCATCTATCTACGGAGACACAAGTGTTGAATCCTAGAATAATCTCTTTATTAGAAGTTCCAATGTCAGAGCTCATGCTTAACAATGGGGCGGTCTCGTCTTTATATAGCTTTTGAGAGACGCAAACCCTAACTTACTTTTACATCCGACGGTTGAGATTATAACATCATCAATGGTGGAAATAAACTTTACATGGATCAATTTGACTAGATCAAGGGGGGCGCACTTTTTGCCCAATGACACCTTGTCTAAGTCAAAACATAAGATAACATAAGATATAATCATGATAATACATCAAAGGGGGTCACTAGGGGCTTAATTCACCCTATGCCCCATTACAACCTCAAATCATAAGATATAACAATGTGATACATCATATAGCCAAGGTGAGGGGCGCCCCCCTTAGGGGACATCCTCACCAGCTAAGCCAAATAAATAATGTCGAACGAACTGCTGACTGAAACTGATGAAAAAGTGTTCGGAGAGCCATAATACATCATCTGGATAAATTTCTTGCCGTTTCCTTGACTACCCCAGCCAAATCGATTTTCCCAGTGATTTCCTAGTTCATTTTCTTATGGTACAACCTCTGGAAATCATAAAATCATCATATCTTCCTTTAAGCTGAGAATTGGGGCAAACTGACTCCACCGGAGTATCTGGAGACATAGAAGAATAGTACAAGCGACTACTCATACCCCCTGGAACACTGTGGTTCTCTAAGAGAACCAAAATCATTGCAATAATAATATAATCTGACCAATAATAAAGTGATAATAATCACTAATCATGAAATCTAAGGCCAAACTTTGAACACTGAAACCGCAGTATTGGTCATGGGCATGTCTGGAGATAATATAAGCATTGTTGTTTTTTGAGCCACTGCATTGGGAACTGTGTTTGACTTGGTCAACTGGGTTGACCTGGTCAAAGTACCCAAACTGTAGGTGAGATGTTGAACTAAGATGATCCTGCATGCATCCAGGGTAAGAACTGTTCCAAGATGTATATTAAAACCCAACTTTAATCATACTATTCGGAATCATGGTGACAATAATAATAATAATAATAATAATAGCAACAACTAGTGACATATACTTGTGTCTTTGAAGAATCATTGAATCTTCTGGAAGTCTCTTGTGTATGCCATACTTACAAAGCTTCAACAATTTGCTAGTGTTGGGTGAGGATGGAAAACAAGGCTAAGTAATGGATGATGACCTCTTGTTGATTTTGACAATGTGATCTCTCTAAATGATGACAAATACACTCAACCAAAATGACATATGCAAGACAGATAGCAATAGGGGATGGTGATGTCTCACAAATGGATAAAGTACTTGGGCTTGTTTCCTTCAGACTCTAACAAGATTCTTTTTTTATTAATTTGGAACACTGGTCAACCTTCAAAGACATGTGCCCTAGAAAGCCTTCTAGGCTCCAGTAAATGACAAAGACACAACCTTTGCAGGTTAGTCTCACCCTGTTGCCCTATATGGGCAAATGAGCCGAACACTATACAAGGAATGAGTGCTCATCCTTTGACCATTGACCTTTTCAATAACTTTCAATTTCACATAAGATAGTAGCCAAACTACAAAGGCAGGTGCCCTGGAAATCCTTCTGACTCCAGTAAATGACTAAGGCCTAGCCTTGCTGCCAACGAGCATCTATAGCCCCAACGGGTTTGCCTCACCCTGTTTCCCCTATGGAGGGCAAATGAGCCTAACATTATACAAGGAATGAGTGCTCATCCTTTGGCCACTGACTAATTTTTTAACATTCATACTCTGCATCATTTAGATATAACATTTATGCGTTCTGATGCTTTAGTGTCTAAAGACACTATTGGGTGGAGCACTTGTTTTGAGGACTAAAGGAAAACTATCCGATGAACTTGGCCACACTGGCCAAGCCACATACTTTATAGCCAGAGACACAAAACAACATGGAGTTTATCATGCACAGGGGTGAAGATGGGGAAAAGATCTTCAAGCTCACAAGTCTCAATCAACCAAGGCCATGGGAGGAAAACAACTACGAATGAACTGGATGGATGGGGACAAATGATACATGGAACCAGCATAGCACTACGGTTTAAAATTTGTGTAAAGCATGGCAAAAATAAGTCTTCAACATTAGATTCTTTGATCGTTCACAACACAGGTTTAAGCATTAGTATATATATATGTAATTGCCCCGAGAGGCGCTCTACAACCTAGTATGGGGGAGACGTTGTAATGTTCCTACCTAACAAAATAATAATAAATAAATATTTTAATCATCCGCCAAAATAAATGTCAGCCAAAAAAACAACCCAATATGGGGGAGATGTTGTAATGTTCCTACCTAACAAAACAATAAAAAAAATTAAAAATTAATTATTTGCCAAAAAAATGTCAGCCAGAAAAACAACCCAATATGGGGGAGATGTTGTAATGTTCCTACCTAACAAAATTATAAAAAATAAAAAATTTAATTATCCGCAAAAAAATGTTGGCCTTACACATGGTTTTAAAATCATGTGCAAGGCCTCCTAAACAACTCATGGTTTTATTGTATATGGTTTAAGAGGGCTGTGCAAATGGTTTTAAAACCATGTGCAAGGCCTCCTAGGACCTAAACAACCCATGGTTTTATTGTACATGGTTTAGGAGGGCATTGCACATGGTTTTAAAACCATGTGCAAGGACCTCCTAAACAACCCATGGTTTTAAAAGCATGTGTTAAAACCATGATAAAACCATTTCAATCCTAGATCAATAGATTTGATCCCTCTCGGCGCTTGATAGAGCCTAGGATTTGGATCTAGGCTAGTTTAAGCATAGGTCACCATGATCATCCTAACATGACAAGCCTAGGTGTTTAACATACATCAAAAAGCAAAAACCAACCAAGGATCCATATACCTGATCTCACCATATACCTGTCTCCATCCAATATACCCCTCTGTAACTATGTACCACATCTGCTACTATGCTCAAATGAACTAGGTCACCACTTAAATCCTCTCAATGGACAAGGAAGTCTCAATCCTGGCAAGGAAATACTGCTAAACACGGCTCTGAAATGGTTGAGGTTGTAACGATCCATGCTAAAACCCCATCTGAATGAATAGCTCAAAAAAATAAAGAGATCAATCTGAATGTTGTATACTGGTATCCCAGCTGCAATATATATGTGATAACATCTAGCTCCAACTAGGACAAGTGCTTTAATGAAGAGAGTGCTTGAGAACCTCAAAAATCTCTAGTCCGCAACACCATCTCAACAACAAAATCTAGCACTTCAGTTTTTTGCTTCCTCTTCAGGTGTTACATGTTTCTACACATATGGAAGCAAGAAATACCAAAGCAGCATGTATGGAAAAATATATGCGTAAAATAAACTGATAAAAGCGATACTGGAAATAAAATGCTGAAAAAAAATAAATTCTACTCTAAGCAACTTCAAGACAAAAATAGACTATGCAAAGGCCAAACTCAATGACTCGGGACATATGCAACACTCAGAAAAGACTCAACTACTACTCAAAAAGCTTATTCAATCCTACCTACTCTAACAAATGATGAACAAGTGATATGCTAAGTCATGCCCAGGACATAGTCCCTTGGATAAATTTCATTCACAAGAATTTCGAATTTATGACCATCTTCAGTAGACAAATAATACACGTTACCTTCAAATCGATCTATTGTTAGTGGTCCCATCCAAATATTTCTTGATCGTCTAGAGATATAATTAAAAGCACAATTTTCAACAATAACCTTATCACCATAGGTATACCTACACCGGCTAATGGACGACAGTACAATTTGAAAACCAAGGAATCATAAGAAGTCTTACAAAAGTTCAAAGCTCTGGTAGAAAACCAAACAAGGAGAAGGATCAAAGTTTTACGATCTGACAATGGGGGAGAGTATACCTACAAGAAGTTTGATGCTTTTTGTGTTCAAGAAGGAATCAAGAGACAATTGACTATACCCTACACACCTCAACAGAATGGGGTGGCTGAGAGAAAGAATACAGCAATAGTTGGTGCAGTAAGATCTAGGTTGCATGATCAGGGTTTGTTGTTCTTTCTCTGGGCAGAGGCATGTAACACGGTTGTGTATATTCAAAACAGGAATCCTCATAAAGTTTTGGGAAGTAAGACTCTTGAAGAGGCTCACTCAAGAAAGAAGCCTGAAGTAGGGCACTTCAAGATATTTGGGTGTCTTACCTACTCTCATGTTCCATCGAAAAAAAGGACTAAGTTGGAGAACCCACAGCAGAGAAGGGTATCTTTGTTGGGTATCACGAGATTTCAAAAGCCTACCGCAAATAAATTCCTATAAGAAAACAGACTGTTGTGAGGTGGGATGTGAAATTTGAGGAAGACAAGGCATTCAGGAAATCTCATGAGTTGGACAAAAAGGAGAAACAAGCTTCCCCTTCTCGGGTGAATACGAGTCAAGGCACAGCTACACAAGTTTCAAGGGTGACAGGTTCTCAGGCGACTAGTTCCTCAGGTTCAGGTATTGGCTCAAGGGAAGAGCCATAGGGTGGTGGCACAGCAGGTTCAGGTTCTCAGATCACTGGTTCTCGAGTGACTGAGTCTCAAACCACCGAAGCTACTACTTCTGAAACACAGTCTCAAGCTGTGAGTTCGAACGAGGACGAGCCCTTCTCTCCTTCAGAAGTTACTTCATGAAAGAGGAAGCCCAAGTGGCTTCAAGAAATCCTGAAGGGAGCTTAGTCGGTGGGAACTCCCAAGAGGGCTGCTAGAGAGAGTAAGGTACTTGAGAGATTCTGTAGCTATGTAGCTATGGTGAGCAATATTAGTGAGTCTGACCCATCGTCTTATGAGCAGGCAGCAAGCGAGCAAGTCTGGAGAGATGCCATGGTGGAAGAGTATGCTTCCATCATGAAAAATGATGTCTGGAAAATTATGTCAAAACCTGAAGGGAAGTCTGCAGTAACCATAGTGGAAAAAATAGCCGATTTTTTGGCGATGTCCCAAAAAATCGCGATTTTTTCAAAAAATCGAACATCGCAAAAAATCGGGAAAAATCGGCAAACATCGGCAAAAATCGGGAAAAAATTAGGAAAGATCGGGAAAAATCAGCAAATATGGGAAAAAATTGATAAGCAAATTTTGACCCTATTGAAGTACAAAATTTGCATTTTTTAATGCTTGCCATGGTTTGCCGATTTTTTCGCCGATGTTGCCGAGAAGATGTTTTCTAAACACTCGCCAATTTTTTACCGATGCTGATTTTTTCCACTATGGTAGTAACTTCCAAATGGCTCTATAAAATTAAATATGTTGCAGATGGCAACAATGAGAAGTATAAAGCTAGATTTGTAGCGAGAGGGTTCTCTCAAGTTGAGGGGATTGATTATGATGAGACTTTTGCACCTATTGCTAGATACACTTCAATCAGCGCTATTATCTCCATTGCTACATAACTGGGATGGAAGATCCATCAGATGGATGTGAAGACTGCTTTTCTAAATGGAGTTATAGAAGAGGAAGTTTACATTGAGCAATCGATGGGTTTTGAGGAACATGGGGGAGATTCTCATGTGTGCAGACTAAAGAAAGCCTTGTATGGTCTGAAGCAAGCTCCAAGAGCTTGGTATTCAAGAATAGATGCCTACTTGAGGCAAATGGGGTTTCAAAAGAGTGAGGCGGATCCCAATCTCTACTTCTTATCATGTATGTTGATGACCTGTTTATTACAGAAGCTAAGAAACTCATAGCTAGCTGCAAGAAAGATCTTGCTTTAGAGTTTGAGATGAAAGACATCGGATTAATGCACTAATTTTTGGGCATGGAGGTTTGGCAGGAGGATGGGCATATTTTTCTAAGACAAGGAAAATATGTTGTTGACATCTTGAAAAGATTTCAGATGGAGGATTGCAGACCTATGACCACACCTATGACTACCAACTAGAAGAATTTGGTGACTTCTGAGGGAGAGTTTGTTGATCCAACCAAGTATCGTCAATTGATAGGATCTCTGATGTATTTGGTTAACACTAGACCTGATCTAAGCTATGCAGTCAACACCTTGAGTCAGTAAATGGTGGAACCCAGGAGAGCGCACTGGGTGACTGCAAAGCATGTGCTCAGGTACCTTAAACGTACTATAGACTATGGTTTGAACTATGATAAGAGGGATGGAATAGAGTTGACTAGCCATATAGATTCCGACTCGGCAGAAAGTGCAGTGGACAGGAAAAGCACTTCAGGGTGTTGTTTCGGATTCGGTTCGGCAATTGTGTCGTGGTTTAGCAGGAAACAAAAGTCAATAGCTTTGAGCTCTGCTGAGGCAGAATACATGGTAGACAGTCTAGCTAGCTGCAAGGCTATTTGGCTTCGCAAGATGTTAGTGAGTTTATTTGACTCTCAGTTGGAGCCAACTATGATCTACTGCGATAATCAGAGTTGCATGAAACTCACAGAGAATCCAGTATTTCATGATAGATCCAAACATATTGAGATTAGATATCATTTCATCCGGAATCATGTTCAAAAGGGTGATGTTAAGCTTCAATATTTGTCTACAGATGAACAGGTTGCAGATATTCTTACAAAGTCTTTATGGAAAAGTAAGTTTGTATATTTCAGGGACAAAATGGGAGTTGTTCATAATACTTTCCTCGTTAAGAGGGAGTGTTGAAATATTAACAAGGAAAGATGCAAATGAGTAATTTTGCATGAAAGTGAAATTAGGGTTTTGGTAACCTAATTTATCAGTGACTTGTAAAAGGAAGTCTGAGTGTTTAGCTTACCATGCTTCTTGAGCAGAGAGGGAGAGATTTCATCTTCATAGGATTAAGGATCAGGGCTATACATATCAAGGAAAGGGTGCATACTGCTAGAACAACTGGGGGCGCATTCCTGAGGAAGTAGAGAGGACAGATCTTCAAAGATTGAAGAGTCCTTTCTTCTATACAGTGTCAGAAATAATTTACTGAGCAACTTCAGAGACTGAAGAGCAGCAGCAGAGAGAGCAGTTGGAGGAGGACGTGAGCAGCAACATGTCACACGTGTGGGACGTGAGGGAGCTGCTGCACATGTGTGGGACGTGAGGGACCTGCGGCACACATGTGGGAGACTGAGAGGGCCTAGAGAGTGGAGGGTCTTCATCAGTGACTAAGGAGAGGTCTTCAGTGATCTATCAGAGTCAGACTGATAACAGATCCGTTGAGACATGCCTCAGAGGAGTGAGGACGCAGCTGTACAGCTGGGGGGCGCATTTTCTGAGTTTGAGGAGATCTGAGGGAGCATTCATCATAGATTTAAACAGACTACAGTGTTCACTGACTAATAGAGTTTGAGTTGAGAAATCCAACGTGAGGGTGTTTTGCTAGGGGGCGCATTTTCCAAGAAGCAACAGTTGCAGTTGCTGTAGATCTAGGGATTTGGCCCTTCAGGTTCATTCGCTTGTATCTAAACTCATTTTGTACCTCTTCTATATTTATTTGTTTGCTCTATGCTCGAGAAAGTAGAAAGCCCCACAGTTTGTTGGTTTTCCTCATTGGGGTTTCCAAGGTAAATTTTTGAGTCATATGTGATTGCCTGATTGTTGTGGAAGGATTTCATGTGCTGCAAGTTCTAAATTGATTGGAAGTATAGTTCATAATGGATTAGTGAATATTATGGTTAGATTGATTATCCTGACTTCTCAGCGCGAGTGTAGACCTCTGAGAAAAATTAATAGTCTGAGATCATGTACCTGGTGAACCTGAACCTGAACCATGTGTACCCGAATCACATGAGGATGTAACCTGTGAACCTGTGATCCGTGAACCTATCCTAGTACCAGAAGTCCCTGTAGACTATGTCCCTGAAACTAATGAATATGTAACATCTGACCCAGTCACCCCTGAGACCTGTGATCCTATGCCTTGACTCACTAAACTCTGTCATGTTGTCACCTAAGGAGTAGTCATCTGTTGTTGCTCCTCCTCTGACTCTCGAAACTTTCCAAAGGCCCGCTCCTCCTCAAATTGTAACACCCCGGCTTTGACCCCGTTTGCATTAAAGGTACATGGTGTATATATTGTAATTAATCGTGGTGAGGAGCTAAAGGCAAAAGCCCCACCATCGATTTGGTTGTGCTATGTTTCGGCAATTGGGATCGTTGCCAATGGTATATCGTGCTATCCAGCACATAATAGTTTTGCATCATGTAAATATGCACATTCATTAAAATAAACCTACAGCTAGCTACGACGGTACAACGTTAAATGAAAAGGGCATGATTTCCTAAGGTTAAGGGGGGGGTATTGTCTAACCCGTGAGAGCCATTAGGGAAAAGCCATGTGTCAGCCACTAAACTACTGTTAGTTGAGGGCAGTTATTTGCTGAGTAGTGGTGGGTGGCAGGCCTGTCCACATGCACCCTCCTCCAGCTGGGTCATTCCATTCACATGGGGGAAAGGAAACCAATAGAAAACGCTGCCACTCTCCCACTCTCTCCAATCTGCTCCCCTTCACGCACCGTTTGGGAAAACTATCCATCGTTTTTGGCTGTTCATTTTCCTCACGCAAAGGGAGATAAAAAGGACTCCTGATTCTATGTGGGGGGTTGGTTCTTCCTTCTCTCACACCGATTGTCGGTCTGTGGATAGGTTCTTCCTCCTATTCACGCAGGGGATCGTTCCCCTTTTTCCCATTGTCAACTGTGTAATGTGCCGTGACTTCATTGTTGGGGGCGGGACCGTTGTTTTCCCACGTTTGCTGGTTGTGTCTGGACGATGTAATGTCATGTTACTTGATCGTTGAACCATGGCTGTTGTCTTCCCTGATCGATGGCTGCTGTGAGCACCTATGTGGTGTTGGTTGTGATTTCCTCCACGCTTCGGAGCTGCTGTAGGTTACAATTGTGTTGTTTTGGCCACGATAGGGCCAAGAATAACTCAGCCACCCTGTCAAAGCTGTAATTGTTGGTTTTGCTGTATGCATGCAGTGGTTGGTCTTCGGACTGTGTGGAGTGGGATTGAAGCTAGGAATGCTTGAGAAACCTAGGTTTGGGAGCCACATAGACAGAGTTAGATGGCTGGCTTTCTTCTCCACAACCTTGGAAGAGCACTGGCAAGGGAAGTCAGGGCCTGAGGGACTGTGAAGCAGAGAAGGGACTGATTCCTGGTGTCGGGTGTGTGTGGGTGTCTTAGAGGTCAAGCTAGCTCTGGTGTAGGCGTCCTTAGCTCTTCCATGAGCTCACCAGCTTAGCATTTAGCTTCTCCCAGCTCCTTGATAGCCTGATAAGCCCTACTGCATGGGCTTGGCTGATTTGTGTACCTTGGCTATGTGTAAGCCTGCTTAGTCCCTTATTCCTTGGGGAATCATGCCCAACTCGGGGGTGGCAGTGTTGCTGAGAGATTGATGAGCACGCTGGCCTATGGTTGGGTGGAACGTTGCAGCGACGTAGCTGGTTGCGGGACAAGTTCTTTATGAGATAAGTATCCTTGTCTATTTCTTGCCTGCAATTATATTTACTGTTAATGAACCATGATGAACATGTGTATGAATGAATGTTGTTTTGCTTCCGCTGAATATATGTATGATTATGCATCTTAGTATTTTTTATGTTTTAAGCATTTTTTGTATGTTCATGTTCATGGGGCTAGTTGCCCGGTCTGTTTGATGGTTTAGTAGCGTCCTCTTCGCCGATCGGAGGGTCGAGAACGTTACACAAATCTCACCTCCCTCCTCACCACAACTTTCCTCTGTACAGGAAGGTATATCCGAAAAGCCTTCGAAACCTTGTAATAGCCAACAAAAATGCCCCTCTCTCCAGTAGCCTCCAACTTTGTCCTCTTCTCATAAGGGACATGGGAATATGTAGGGCATCCAAAAATACAGAAGTGGCCTATCTCAAGCTTCTTCCAGGTGAACATCTCCTCAAAAGTTTTGCACCCCAAGGCACAATGCGGACTCCTGTTCTGTACAAAAACAGTTGTACTACAAGCCTCAGCCCATATGAAGAAAGGAAGACTCTGATCATGCAGCATGGCCCTAGTTGCACCCACTATCGCACAGTTCTTCCTTTCAGTCACTCCATTCTACTGTGGAGTGTAGGGAATTGCCAACTGCCTCCTAATGCCCTCCTGTCTACAAAACTCATCGAATGCATGGGAAGTATACTCAACCCCATTGTTTGATATGAGCACTTTGATCTTCTTTCCTATCTGGTTCTCCACAAGAGCTTTGAACTCTTGGAACTGAAGCAAGACCTCCTCTGACTTGTTGCTTCTCAAAAAGTAGATCCAGGTCTTCCTGGAAAAGTCATCAATGAAAGTAATGCAATACTCAAAACCTGTCAATGAGGCAGAAGACATGGGACCACACAAGTCTGAATGAATCAAATCCAGCACTCCCTCTAATTTGCTATCACTGCTCAAAAAAGTAGTCTTTATGTACTTTCCCAATGCACACCCTCTACATACACCACTCTGCTCTGTACTGAAATCTAGCAACCCTGTAGTCATGTCTCTCAACATCCTCAAAGCTCAATGATGAAGGTGGGCCATCCTCTTGTGCCATAACTCACACAACTGACAACTACTTTGTGTGTGTGCCAATGCATGATGTGGCTAGAAGAGAAGCTTGTACAGTTTCCTACATCTAACTCCAATCGCATATGAAGCGAATGGACCCTCTACTTTGGGAAAGATGCAAACTTTCCCATCTAGGACATATACCCCAAGACCTTTGTCCTCAATCATGGAAACTAACACAAGATTCTTCTTCATCCCAGGGACATACAAGACATCCCTCAGTAACATGGGCTCCATGAACTCCCTTTCAAAGCAGACTGTCCCATGCCCAACTGCTCTCACCACTGTATCATCACCCAATAAAACCTCCAACTCTAAGTCTGTCTCTGAAATCTCTGTGAACATGTCTCGAACACCTGTCATATGACTCGAAGCTCCACTATCAATGTACCATATGGAGGAAGTAGTGGAAGCACTCGGTGAATGCCCAACGATCATAGAATGCTCTGTCTGGTCCTCAATATCCATGTTGGTGATGGATGATGCTCTCTCTCTACAACCACCAGCAAAGAGAGAAAACTCTCTCTCGAATCTAGCAGCATACTTCTCTGCTAACGCTGATGTCTGTTGTTTTTCTTCTTCTTGTTTGGGCATTGTCCAGCATAATACCCAAACTTATAACAAGCAAAGCATTTCACTTTGCTCATGTCCTTCTTCTTGCCATCATGCTGCTTGGTTCCACCCTTGGAACCCTTCTTGGACTTCTTCTTCTTTCCCTTTGTTGCTAAAGCCACATTCTCCTCATCCTCCTTGTTGTGAGATGTACTCCCCTGTACATATCCCCTGCAGGTCTTGTCCTGTATGAAATCATCCCAAAGACGATCCTGTGTAGGCATATGCTCACGAGCAACAACGGACTCAACAAAAACAGACCATAGCTTTGTCACGCCATTCAATGCTGTGTGAACCAACTCTGCATCCACCACCCTCTCTCCCACTACTCCAAGCTCATCTCGAACCTGTGTAATCCTGGTAAGGTAGGAGACCATGTTCACCCCCTTATTCATCCTACTGCTCTTTAGTTTCTCCCTTAACACCATTTTCCGATTTTCAATGGAACTTTGGTAAATGTTGGCCAAAGCAGTCCACATCTGATGAGCATAGTCTTTCCCATAAATGGGTGGTATGACATGGTCTTTAATGGCATCAAATATGATTATTTTTGCTTTTATGTCCTATTTGTCAAATGTGACCTTATCAGTTACAACTGTAGGAACTGTGACAAGATGTGCAGCAGTACTATTCACTATGTCCCATAGTTCATTCTCCTGCAATAGTAAGACTATTCTAGCCTTCCACGGACTAAAATTAACTGCCCCATCCAACCTATCGACTCTAGCCTAAGTCTGGTAGCCATCACTGCAAATATGTCCAAGAACCTGTTTCTTCTCAAAAGCCTATTTTCCCTTATTTCTCCAAGTCTAAAATTTATTTCTGAGTGTAATTTTCAGCCTTCAACACTGCTCTGATACCATGAAAAATTTTGTTACCCCAACCCGGTTTCAGTTTCAATCACTGTATATGGTTTAATGCCCAAACCCCATCATGCATGTACATAAAGAATTAAAAATTTTATCTTGAAACATAAAACAAATGAGATATTTTTCAACTTTTCAACTCAGATTTTTTTATGACAACCCTAATTTTCTTACGCGGAAAATTATTTCAGTCAACAAACATGAAAATTTAAGACTCAAATTTTGACCAAAAATGGTCTAGGAAAATACCCGAAGGGAAAACATGTTCTTCAAAAAGAGAAATTTATTTCTTCGGCAAACTATATAAAATTTACAGCAGTACTTATCTCAACCAAAACGCCTTGAAACATGACAAACAATCACTGAATGACCTGCTGAAATTTTCCAAATATCATCTCGAATTTTGTGCCCACAATCTGTTGTACGACCCACATGTGTGAATAGTTGTACGGATGCAATAAATGCACATTACGGTCTGCAATATATGTTGTACGGTCCTCCTCCAAATTCGTGCCAAACTCAGTATGTACAATCTGCAATCAATGCAGTACCAATCTGCCTCGAAAAGCATGCCTATACGGCCCTCATTTAATGTTGTACATGTTGTTGTACGACCTCATTTAATGCTGTTGTACGGATTTTCCAAACGGTAATCACACCTTGGGAATCGTGCCCTACTGAATCTTCTCGATTTCTGTGCAAGGGTTTGTCTTCTTTCTCTCTCAGAAAAATGACTTCTCTCTCTTGCTCTCTCTTCTCTCCAAAAACTCTCTTTGGAATGTGAACAATGAATTAGGTTTGCCTTTCCCAAGCCTTTTTGTTTGAGTAACTTCCATCTCCAAATCAATGGCTTAGATTAAAAGCCAACTAAATGAGATCTACGGCTCATCTCATTTTCTCATTAAAAATTAC
The DNA here is from genome assembly GCA_001517045.1 of Pseudotsuga menziesii. Taxonomy (NCBI): domain Eukaryota; kingdom Viridiplantae; phylum Streptophyta; class Pinopsida; order Pinales; family Pinaceae; genus Pseudotsuga; species Pseudotsuga menziesii. The sequence continues at coordinate 475,771 of LPNX010188597.1, read as the reverse complement.
TTTTTAAATATTAAATGAGAATTTAATGCACACCCACCTTTTAATTCTCATAAAGTCGCTTTAAAATCATTAATGACCCAAACTCACATTAAAAGTCACTTTATTAAATAAAGTCATTCTCACTTTTAAATAAGCTAGGGACCACTTTTAAAGTGTCCTTGTCTAGCCCAAGGCATGAATGGACAAACACTTCCTAGGTAAAATTTCAACAAAGCAGAAATACAAGGAGCAGTCGAGCATATATATAAGGAGCATTTGTGAGAAGAGCACAAGGAGTATTTGTACAAGGAGTGTTTGAATAGAAGGATACAAGGAATGGTTACGCAAAAAGGGTTGGAAATGTGAAGTATAGTATGCTCAGCAGTTTGTGCAGATTGTGATCAAGGTGTACAACAACAAATCTATATCTGGGTGGTAGGATGGGGCAAGGACAGAAGATTGGTGTCTTCCACAGGTCGGTGCCTGGAAGCTCAGGTGAGTTCCTAACCGCGCAAGTTGGCGCTTGCTGATATGAGTTGGTGCCCATAAGAGGATTAATGTCCTCGCAGGTTGGTGCCTATAAAATAGCAAGTTGGTGCTTGCAAGGGATTGGTGCTCCTGTTTGATTGGTGTCAGCAAAATCAATGAGTGGGTGCTCACACTTGTTTTGGAGATTGGTGTCTCCTAACATAATTTGTAATAAGAAGATTCTTTATAGATATAAGATTTCTCTACATATTCTTTACGCAATGTTCTTTGTATTGAAAATTGCTTTTGATATATGGTATATGTGTTAATGAATGATTACATGGTATAACAAATGTTTAAAAGAATAAAAGCTATGCGATATTGATTCACCCCGCCCTCAATATCACTTGGGGACCAACAGTGCTTAGGTAGGGAGCCTTGCTACCCAAATATGCAACGAATATCAAGCATGAATATTTCACAAGAGGTGAGAACCTCTTATATGTAAGTGTTACACCTAGACCAACTATCCTAAACTTAATAAGTGGAACCACTAAGGTCATTCACTAACAACCAATGTGGTGTACATTAACTGCCCATACATAGACCTAATGAGACCACAAGGTGCAAAATAATGGTCACAAGTCAAGATTACACAAATTACACCAACATTAATTGCATACCATAATATGGAAAAACTACTTAGGGAGTTTAACATGCTTCCTAACTACTTAAGTACTAGTTAGAGTTGGAAACATAGAAAGCATAGTAGATATAATAGTCATTCCTAGTAAGCCACAAAAGATAGCTCAATTAGTTCAACCCTTTCTGCTAAGGCGTCATGCGCAAGGAGGTTGAGGGATCTATTCTCATCTTGTAGACATCTATTACTGTTAGCGATCAATACCATCCTACATCTAGAAAATAGGGGAAAGGGGGAGGGGGTGTGGAGGGTGAATTTCTAAGATGTTGGCAAGGTACCAGCTTCCTCACTCTGAACACTTAATAAACACGAGGGTGAGGGTGTTGAAATTTCATTTGCATGGGGAAATTAATGCAAATCTAAAAACCTTCTTCTGAGAAGGTTCCTCAAATCTTAACCCTAGAATTTTCGACCTTTAGGACTGCTATAAATTAATGTATAAAACAACAACGGAACAATCACAATAATTCACTTCTAGTAGCCCAAAAATTCATGGCAATTAAAGGAGAAAATACACTGATCATTCCAATGAGTTTTCATCTCTCTAAGGCAACTTCACATGCATAAACAAGATCTGAAAACTCTTCTTATAAAGACGGTTGTATTATTATCTTCAATCTTAGTGTTAAAACTGAAGTCCCTTAACAGTTTTCTCTTAAGTGTGTCAAATCGATAAGACAAATAAAAGCTGAAAATAACCACCCCAAGAAGATAAAATGCTGAAATGGCATCTGCAATATACGTAATATGTGGACAGCTAGAAATCTCATATATTTAAGCTTAATGAATGAAATGCATACATACCATAGCTTCCTCTCAAGGCTAGGACAAAATCCAACCAACCAAGATGCCCTAGCTAGGGTTAGTCAACAAACCCTAGCTATTCCAAGTGCAAGAATCCCTCCAACACTATTTCCAAGGCAAGACATCCTCCTCCTCTTCTTCCCCAAATACATCCAAGAGTTTCCAAACCCTAATCTCTAGAATCCAAGGGATGAAACCCTAAACTTAGAATCCAAGATGCTCCAAGAGACCAAAAAACCCTAGCGCCCAAGAGAGAGAGGTCAAATGTACAAAGAAGAATCTCAAGAGAGAGAAATCGTCCACCTCCTACTCATGTGCTCCATTAGGGTTTCCTCGTGAACTCTATCGCATCACTAAGAGAACACTCCAAAAAAGAGATATAAATGAATGTGTGATGTGATGTGTTGTTTGAAAAGACTCTCGACTTCCTCTGTTTATATGAGAGGTAAGGGACGCCAACAATATAACGCAAGTCAACCTAAGCCTTATGTTACCTCTACAACTTGCATCTCAATCCACGGATGCAACCTTAAGGCAAGCATAGGAGAAGTGCCATTATCACCAAAGTACAATTCTCCTCTCACTGTTAGCCCAGCTCTCTTAAGGCTAAAGGGTTTATCCCTGAGATGTTAAGTAATTGAATTGCATTAAGTCTAGAAACAAATATGTGAATGAGAGCACTAGACTTAGTTATAGATCAGGTTTATGACAAAATGAAAGGTATAGATCAATAATTAGAAATAACCAAGGTAAGCTAAACCCAAAATGAGGATTTAGCATACACATGATACATTGATAGTGTGCTGCTTCATACAGATACACTTTTTGTGCTTATTTACACTAAGACTTGTTTTTGTCAGAGCATGATACTTACGAACTTCAGTTGCCATGATCGTTAATACCTCAGGTCTCATATTCATATATGTAACCATATTCAGCCAGAAAAACCACGAAAGGATAAAACTAATGTTTAAACTTTATCATTCTAAATACTTAAGAACCCTTTGATCCATTTAAAAATGTATTCCTTGCCATACTTGAATATATATATATATATATATATATATATGCACATGTGGCTCCATAATGCTGCTAGCGCAGAGAATTTATTATCAATCTTCATAGTACATACTCCCAATCCACTTGAGAAAACCACTCAAAACAATACAAACATGTTAATGCCATTGAACAGAGAAACTTCATGCAATATGTGCATTGCATTTATTTCTGTGAACACGCTACACAGAATGGATGTATGAAAAATTTTACTTTACTTCCTGGCGTTGTTTCAAAGTGTCTCGCAGAATATCATACCAGTTGAAATGCAAAGTATATGAACATCAAGCTGGCCCGTTGATGTCAGGTACAAAATAGTGGGAACAAAGAACCTGTTTAAGAAAGAAGGGCTTTTTATGATCAAGACAAGATGTTGCAAGATAGGAAAGTAAAAAATTTGCTGACTTCAAAAAAGAAACATGATTCTGAGCAAAAGAATCTTCATTATACAGTAATTGTGGAGAATAGCATAATGCATTAATTCAATTCGAAGAAATGACTGGAACTTTAGATGAATTGTGCTACAGGGTGACTTCATTCGCGCACAAAAAGCATAGCAAGATCAAATTTAATTTTTGTTTCTCATCGCAGCACAAATACAAATATGCAAGCATCAACAAAAGAATCTCAAGAAGCAAAATAAAATAGAAAAACAGTATATATGACAGGTCGCCCCCTCGCTAGCAAGAATTGGTACTACCATTTGACAATCTACCCTTGGGCATCTGTCGTCTATTAATGCATCCACAAGAAGACTAACAATTGGCGAAACTAAGATCTTTATGCCTTTCACTGCAACAATGTGCCACAAAACTAACTAATAGACAATCTGGGGACAGGAGTAAGGTCGCAAAGACATCCCGGTGAACAGAAAACCAATATAATTGTATGATTCAGAGCAAATACTGCTTGCATGACTAATCTTTCCCGGTACGACATTCTTTTCCAACTTCAACATTGGTATTTCTTTGAAAATTGATGGTCGGTGTTTGTCACGTTATGAAAGTTTTTTTATGGTGGTAAAAGCCACTCCAGGACACCATTTATTTAGCATCTCCAACTTTTTAAGGGCATGTGAGGATAGCATAGGATTGGAGTACTATCGACTACTGTCGGTTTTGTAAAAGATCCTAGACAATGACCGGAAACTATAAGGAGTAAGATGCATCTTTCAGGCCATTATCAGCAAGCACAGTTCTGGGCAATAGTCAGAAAAAAAGAATTGCAAAGTCCCTGCTTTTGAGAATACCACTTGACATATAAAGAGGAAAGCACGTCACTCTAGCAATTACTCGGAACTAATGATCTCGGTCAACTAGGGAAGCTAATGACAGGTCAGAGGAATATCAGAAAAAAAAAAACCATCCAAGTGCACAAAAACATCTAAGCTGTTATCACGCAGTACAATGAGCCTGTGTAGTTTAAATAAATGCCGTTGACCTTTATTTTTCACAAAATGCGGAATTTACTGGTGGAAGGAAGCCGAGGGCTTTTACAATATTTTTAATGCCAAATAATGTGGTATGTTTCGAATGACTTACATGGATTCATCGTCCGGGTGGGCAGTGATCAGCAACACAGACTTCTTCCGTCTTTTTCCATCTGTTAACAATAATAAAGTTTACAGCATGCTTTAAATTCCCTTCCATTTCAATTGCAAACACTGTAAAAACTCACCATTGCCATCCCCCTCTAACAAGAATGGGGTCCTGCATTTGGACTCTGTATACGGTCCCACGATTAGTTTAAACAGGGAAGCAATCCAGAGCAAAGCCAGGGAAGCCATAACACAAATCACCACCATTGTTGTCATCGCTTTGGTTTCATGTGTCAGCATAAAACTGTTATGTATAAATGGTTCTATGCAATGGAGACATTTTAATTATGTATATTACTCCCAACGGGGTGGACTTTTATTTTTTTTAATATTTATATGCGTTGTTTACATGACCAAGACCCAAGTTCAAATTTTGTTGGTTGTCAACATAAAATCTATGTTAGGTATAATAGTCCTCCAATTTAGTAAATCCCAAATAAGGGTGTTTTCAATCAAGACACAACAGGCCAATGTCTTGTTGGAGATTTGAACTTAGGAGAGAAAAGTTTAAAACTTACCCACTAACCATGTAGCCTTGCTTATTGGTGGCTACTTACTATCTAAACATAAAAAGTACTCAACTACCGCAAGTGCCACACCAAACCTACATGTGAAGATGTTAATGACATGCTCTAGGATACACCTTAACATGTTGTCCTCTTTTCACATGTCATGTGCCAATGACCTAGGCCAACTATGCACAGGGATTCTAGTGATATGATGTAGGATACACCCTAAGATGTGGTTCTCTCCGCGAATGTTGTGTATCAATGACTTGCCATGCAACGACCACATCCAAACATTATTGTGTGGTCAGCAATGCTCACAAAATGTTGCCATACACACCCTATTATGCAATCCTTTCACCCTACATATAAAATTTGCTCAACGTACCACTTAATGATCTTTATCTTCATCCAGTGGTCATTAGGCCTTTTGACTCCTAAAAGTCACTATACAAAGTGTTAAGATTTCATATGCTAGACTAGATATCATTAGTGTTCAATTCAAATTCACAGCAGTAACATATGCAGAATCACTGAAGAAACACAATCACAAGATAGACACTGTATTTATCCTAGGAAACCCTCAAGGGGAAGAAAACCCAGCCAAAACTTCCTTTGTATAAGATGTATAAGATATAACCCCAAAAATAGGTATTCTCCTCCTTCTGTTATGTCTCTCTCTCTCTCCTATGCGCTACTCAATTGAGTGAGTCTGTGTTCAAATAAGAATCACAGCCCTCCTATTTATACACATTGAGCCAACTAACTTTACCCTAGACAAGTCGGCCCCACTAAACTATCTGGGTCGACTTCACCTAGGAAGACTCAAAGCAGTATATTATATTATTCATTAGGGTACTAATTACCCGACTTACAATAAAGGCTTTACCTCATGACTCTATGATGACCAAATACAATAGTAACACCTCGGCGGAGGAATAATAGCATCACCNAGTTACAATATTTCAACACTCCCCCTTAACGAGAAGGTTATTCTACTGACAACATCATCATAGACTATAGGAGAACAGAGAGACAATATCTTTAACAGTACATCGAGGTAATACATCTATATGTCATAGGAAGTTTTCACAATCAGTAACTGGAACAGTTACTCTTCAATGTCTTCATCTTCTGCATCACACAATCATTTGATCCTTTGGCAGCAACACTTCGATCTTTCGATCCTTTGTAGTAGCACTTCGATCTTATGATCCTTTTCAGCAGTACTTCGATCTTCGATCCTTTGCAGCACTTTTGATCTTCTCGATCATTCGTAGCAGCACTTCGATCTTCGATCCTTTGTAATAGTACTCTGATCTTCTTAATCCTTCGTAGCAACAACACTTTGATCATTTTGATCATTTTCAGCAGTACTTCGATCTTCTTGATCCTTTGTAACCGCTCTTCGATCTACTTGATCCTCTTGTCACCTCGCTACCTACAGTACACATGATCTCTTTACGGGATGATCAATCCCTATCACTTTAGGACGTGAGTCCAAGGACGATGAAATCCTCCATCGGCCTGATCCATAAAATCGATCAGTTGAATCATCTACAACTAAATGTAGATCTCGATTGCACCCAATGCAGGCCCTATCGTTCGTGAGGACTCGTCATAGACCAGCCATACCACTAAGGTTAGGACCACTCCCAAGTGAGTGTTATACTACGGTATCCACACTTACGTGTAGGCATACTCTTCCAAGCAAGAGTATTGTCTGCAGAGCAGCTCTCTACTACATACAAAATGTCGGCCCATCGTAGAACATCCATACCATTGAGGTTAGGAACACTCTCAAGTGAGTGTTATACTACCACGTCCGTGAGGACTCATCATAGAGCATCCATACCACTAAGGTTAGGACCACTCCCAATCGAGTGTTATTCTATGGTATCTACATATGAATGTAGGCATATTTTCCATACAAGAGTATTGTCTGCATACAAAATGTCAGTCCTGTCGTCCACGAGGATTCATCGTAGAACATCCTTACCACTGAGGTTAGGACCACTCCTAAGCGAGTGTTATTCTACAGTATCCACAACGGAATGTGGGTACTCTCCATGTGAGGGTAACATCTACAGGGCCATCCTTAAGGATCACTCTCATGCACAGAGTGTTATACCTGCCATCCTCAAGAGAGGATACTATCATCCATAAGTGAATGTCAGACCTTCATCATCACTGTGATCTATCATCGATGTCAGTCTCACCATTACTCCCCCTTTCCTGGGAAGTTCCATATTATCAACCTGCTCCCCCTTTGTCTGAGGAGGGTTCATGTCTTCAACCCAGTCTTCCTTTTCGAAGAAGGTCCATATCTTCATCATATGTAGTTCCATCACAGTTCCTCATTTCGAGGAAGGTCTTTTCGAACTACACCAAGCTTGTCACAGAAATATTCAAACTTTACTCGAGATAGAGGCTTGGTTAGTACATCAGCAACTTGCTCATCGGTACTCACATACTGGAGCTTGATAGCTCCCTTTTGTACCATATCCCTTATATAAAAATATAGGATTTCTATGTGTTTCGCTTTGTCATGGAACATCGGGTTCTCTATCATCTTTATACAACTCTGGTTGTATGAGAGAATCACTATGGTGTCCAACTCCATGTCAAAAAATCTTGACATCAGCTTCTAAAGCCATATCGCTTCACAACAAACGGAGCAAGCTGCAATGTACTTTGCTTCAGCTGTACTGAGAGCAATACTGGACTGTTTCTTACTAAACCATGAGATCATGGCAGATCCCAGACAATAACATCCACCTGAGGTGCTCTTCCTGTCTGCGGCACTTCCTACCCAATCTAAATCCATATATCCATACAATTTGTAGTCATGATCTCTCCCATAGTAAAGTCCCAAATCTATCGTACCTTTTAGGTACCTCATCACATGCTTTGCAGCTATCAGGTGAACTCGTCTAGGTTTAAGTAGATACTGACTCAAGGTGTTCACAGCAAAGCATATATATGGCCTTGTGTTTGTGAGATACGTTAATGACCCAATAATTTGTCTGTACTAAGTTATGTCCACTAATTATGATGTCTCGTCAGACAACAACTTTAGGTTGGTGTCCATGGGTGTGGCCATGGCCTTACAATCCAACATATCAAATATTTTCAAGATTTATACTGCATACTTTCCCTGATTCAGAAAGATTCCTTCTGGGCTATGCCACACTTCCATCCCTAGGAAATAATGCATCAATCCAAGATCTTTCATCTCGAATTCTTCAGCTAACTTCTTCTTGCAACTTGTGATGTGTTTCTCATTTCTAGTCAGGAATAGATCATCCACATACAATAATAGTATGACAGGTTCATCATCCATAATCTTCATATAAAGGTTAGGATTGACTTTACTCTTGGTGATGCCCAAGCTTGTCAAGAAGCTATTTATTCTACCATACCAAGCTCTAGGAGCTTGCTTCAGTGCATACATATCCTTTTTCAACTTGCATACATGAGTCGCCCTATCTTCGACTTCAAATCCTTATGGTTGTTCGATCTAAACCTCTTCCTCAATCACACCATTAAGGAAGGTTGTCTTTACATCCATCTGGTGTAAGTCCCATTTCATCATGGAAGCAAGTGCCATGATGGTTCTAATGGAAGTGTACCTTGCTACTAGAGCAAATATCTCTTCATAATCGATCCCCTCTTTCTGAGAGAATCCTCTAGCCACAAATCTTGCTTTGTACTTTTCAATACTTCCATCAGCAACATGTTTGATCTTGTAGATCCATTTCGAAGATACCACACTCTTGTATTCTGGTTTGGGAACTATATCCCAAACGTCATTCTTCATGATTGATTGGTGTTCTTTCATAATTGCTTCAACCCATTCTTTCTTTTGTGCATCTTCCTCATAGATGGTAGGTTCTTGATCTACAAGGTCACACTTCAAAGTTATATAACTGGAATATGGCTCTGATCTTTTGTTGGTTCTTGTGGAGCCTTTTGGAGCTCCATATCTTTCTGCTTCTTATATGATTTCTCTTACCCAAGTAGGTTTTCCCTTTCGAGAGATATCCATAATAGGGAGCTCCTGAGGTTCTAGCATGTCATGATCTTCAGATGCTACTATTTCAAGAGAGGTTTCAGCTTCTACCATTCTGGGAGGTACATCCTCTTCATGTACTTCTTCAAGTTGACACCTTCTAGATTTCTTAAGAGTTGTCTCTTCATCAAATGTTACATCCCTGCTAATATCGATATGATGGAATTCTGAGATGTATATCGTGAAGGCTTTGATGACTTCACAATATCCAACAAATATTCCCTTCTTTCCAGAAGGATCCAACTTGGTTCTCTTCTCTTTCAGAATATGTACATATACCGAGCAGCCAAATATCTTGAGATGGCTCATTTCAGGTTTCTTTCCTATATACATTTCTTCAGAAGTCTTGAATCCAAGAGCATTATGAGATAATATATTCTGCACATATACAGTTGTTCTTGTTGCTTCAGCTCATAGGTGCATAGGGAGGTCTTGGTCATGAATCATGGTCTTTACTGCTTCCATGATGGTTCTATTCTTTCTTTCCGCGACACCATTTTGTTGGGGATTATAGGGAGTGGTTAGTTCCCTCTTGATTCTTGCCTCCTTACATAATGCTTCAAATTCCTTTGAAATGTATTCTCCACCATTATCTGATCTCAGTGTCTTGATTCTCTTTTCTAAGTGATTCTCTATCAAGGCTTTGAATTCCTTGAATTTCTCGAACACTTCAGTCTTATTCTTCAAGAAGTATATCCAAGTATTTCTTGAATAATCATCAATAAATGTGACATAATACTCATATCCACTTAAGGATATGGAGGGCATAGGACCACATACATCAGAATGAATTAGTTCCAACGTACCTTTGGCCTTTATTTCACTTTTCAGAAAGGGATTCTTGATGTTCTTTCCTCTTTCACATCCTTTGCAAGTTCCCTCATGTTCGATCTTCATATCTGGTAACCCCATTACCACCTTGCTCACATAGGGCAATGCTTTGTAGTTGATGTGAGCAAGTCTCCTATGCCACTATTCACTTGAGGTGGTAGTCTCATGGACAAGGGTTGTCTCTGGGTGTCCTTTGATATTGTACAGTCCTCCTCCTTCTTCTCCAATGACCACAAAATCTTCAAGTGTCTTTCCTTTGGTCCACATAAGTACTTGTCCATCTATAAAAGCAACTCGATATCCTTTCTTATCTAGAGCATAGATGGAAAGTAGGTTCTTTTTCAAACCCGGTACATACAATACTTCCTTCATCTTCATGGAAGTCCCAAAGTCAAGCTTGTAGCTTGATTCACCAATACCTTTGATGGGATATTGATAATCATCTCCCAATGATACCTTTTGGGGAGAGTCCTTCTCTTCAAGTATTGACATAGTTTCCTTCTTTCCTGTCATGTGCTTTGAGGCACCACTATCCACAAGCCATGTACCTTCTCCAGGTGTTACAGACCCAGAGAGTGTAGAGAATAACACATATTCTTCTACATCTTCACCTCTAGTTTTCTTTCGAGGTCTTTCTTCTTCTTCTTCCTCATCTTTGACTAGATGAGCATGATGTCTCTAGTTGTTGCTGTTGTTCATTGGTGATGGACATTCTTTAGCAAGATGTCCTATCTTATGATAGTTGTAACATTGATACTTTGAGTAATCCTTCTTCTTCTTCTAGAACTTCTTCTTTGAAGGCTTATTATTACTCTTCTTGAAGTTTGATTGTTTTCTTCCTTTAGCATGGGTGGCTAGAGCCTGATCATCTACTATGAGTAGAACTTCTCTATTGGCTACTCTAGCTTCTTCTTGTATGCAATATTCCCATACTGTGTCAAACTTCATACTCTCTTTTCTGGCACACAGAGTCTGAATGAATGAGTCCCAAGGTCTAGTGAGACCATTGAGAGCAGTCATAACTAGTTTATCCTCATCAAGGGTGTCTCCAATAGCACTTAATTGTTCTCTGAATTGGGAGTCCCTTGTGAAGTAATCTTAAATAGACTCTCCTTTGGTCATATTGGTGCCCTTTAGTTGAGCTCTCAAATTCATCTTTCTGTCGACGTTCCTTCCCTCATACATTCTGGAAAGTGCATCATACATCTGCTTAGGTGTCTTCTTAGATGACACTTGAGGGATCAAGTGATCCTTAATAGAATCAGCAATGATCCTCATTGCCTTGATTAGGTCGTGTGCATGCTTCTCCTTAGCTTCATCATATTTAGGTTCTACAATCTCAGCCTTGATGTACTTCTCAAGACCATTCTCTTTCAGAATGAGACCAATCCTATACTTCCAAGCCAAGAAGTTTTCTATGCCTTCTAATTTGTCCTCAAGCTTAGTGCTTGGGGCCATCTTGTCCAATAGCTCACTAAAAAATGAATTTTCTCAAAATAGGAGGCTAGCCTTACCAGTAGATGTGCTTGGCTGAGGCGAGTTGGTTGATCCAACTGATTTTTGGAGATCCCAAATCTTCACCCTTAAAATCCTACTTGCGAGGTTGCAGCTTTGCAAAAATTTTGTTTATGGTTTTCTATAGTGAATTGGTTCAAGGACAAACTAGGGTTTGGCTTTCCCAAAGCTTCAAACACCCAAAAACTTCGATCCTAGGCTCAATTGATGCACTCCACGGAGGCACAACTTTCTATGCAAGCATATCTTAAAAACTCTAACTTTTGCAGAAACCCTAATTTCTTTCGGATAGGGAGGAGAGAGACTTTAACCTTGTGAAAGTTGTCTTATTCAGGCTAGCTCTGATACCATGTTGAGATTTTATATGCTAGACTAGATATCATTAATGTTCAATTCAAATTCATAGGAGTAGCATATGAAGAATCACGGAAAGAAAGACAATCACAAGATAGACCATATTTATCTTGGGAAACCCTGAAGGGGAAGAAAACCCAACCAAAATTTCCTCTGTACAAGATGTATAAGATATAACCCTAAAAACAGGTACTCTCCTCCTTTTGTTCTCTCTCTCTCTCTCTCTCTCTCTCTCTCTCTCTCTCTCTCCTATGCGATACTCAAGTGAGTGAGTCTATGTTCAAATAAGAATCACAACCCTCCTATTTATACACATTGAGCCAACTGACTTTTACCCTAGACAAGTTGGCCCCACTAAACTGTCTGAGTCGACTTCACCTAGGAAGACTCAAAACAATATATTATATTATTCATTAGGGTACTAATGAACCAACTTACAATGGAGGCTTTACCTCATGACTCTATGATGACAAAATACAATAGTAACACCTCGTCGGAGGAATAATAACATCTCCCTTATGTTACATTAGTAAAATACATTTAGAATATCCTTTGAAGTTACAATATTTCAACACAACGAACAAAATCATTATTGTTATTTGTATGACCTTATTGAAATCGGTATGCCTTGTTGAAAACTGTTAAAGTTGAAGATGCATTTACTATGGTTTCCTCCTCCTCCTCTCGATGTACCCTATCATTAGTTTTTGAATGAAGTATTGTGTCCAAACCCAACTAAAGGCATGAAAGCTCTCTCCTACCATTGTAGAATGTTTAGGAACTAAAGAGTAAAAAAGTAGTCATAGATGTCTAATAAGAGTTGAGAAAACAAAAGTTGTTCTTCGAGAAACAAACATGGGGATAGATATATCTAGCATAAATGGACAATTCATTTAGAAAGATAGAAAGAGGGCTTATTTAAATTTCAGAGGCTTTTCATAGGGCATGGCCATTATATGGTTACCATTAACACTTATAATGGAGCATGTGTAGGAGGAAAATCATTGGATGATGGCGATATTCCTTGCATTAGCCATTAAACAATAATTTTAGATGACTAATGTGTATGCCCATGACGATGAGTAAGGAATATATTTTTACTCAGAGACCCTCAAAGCCTTAATTAAGGATCCCATATTGGAGAAAAAAAATATAGTAGGAGACTTTAATTTTTTTGGGATGTTAAATAGGAAAAAGAGAGCACCTCTGTCAAAGATACTTATTGTGAAATTGTGGATGATTTGATTTTAAACAGGGAAGTGCAACTTATCAAATGGAAATTTGTAATTGACAAATTAAAAAAATAAATAGATGTACATTTATTATTGGATGTTTGTATAGTTATATGAGTCAAAACTCCTTCCAAAGGTTGGGACCACCATATCCTTTAGGATCATCCTTTATGTAATCTTGGATCATAGGGTTATATCTCTTTACACATATATGAAAACCAAAATTTACTTCTAATTCCTTTTAGATAGAATCCCACCCTACTTGAATAGGCATTTAATGAGCCTATTAGGAAATCCTAATCCATATCGATAAAGGGACCAATGTATTATTGATGGGAGCATAAAATTAAATGTTAAAAACTAAAACTAAGAATTGGTTACAACTACATGGGAAAGACCCTACGAAAGAGTGTAGGAGTTGTGATTAAAAATGGAAGAGATCCAACAAACAATAGAAGAGGAAGGGTTTGTGAGTTGTTTTCTTTTACTAAAAAGGAAGCCACCACCTAACTTATTCATTCCCATGGAGCATAGGAAGAATGTGGCACTTCAATTGAGAAGTATTTGGTTGAAAGTAGGTGATAAAATAACTAAATTCTTTAACTATCAAACCAATGCCAAAGGATTGGAAACCACATTTCAAATCATCCTCCTTAATAGTGATAACCAAATTTCTCCAGATAAAGAAGACAACATTTAACCACTTCAAAAGCCTTTTGTAATGATAGATGAGGAAATAGAACACTTGGAAAGAATGTTAGGTTGTATTCTAAAGGTTATCCAAGATTTGGGATGATGCCATTGTCCTCGACCTAATGCCTAAAGAAGGAATTGGAAGTAAGATTTGGGGAATCAATCTAGACAATGCCGCAAATCTTGATGCTTTTACCACAAAATTAAATAGGCAACATTTTCATATCATAGAACAAGACACCCTCAACCTTTCAAATGAATCCAAAATTCACGGGGACATTGGACGAGAGACAAAAATATTACTGTATAGCTGTTATCCCTATAGAAGAAACCCATGAAATATCTCTAGGTTTAGACCATTTCCTTGATCTGTGTTTTATATAAGGCCTTCTCTAAAATAATTGTAGAGGGGCACACAACCATTATTAAGAAGCTCATCTTAGAGGAACGAAGGGGTTTATCCCAAGGATAATTATTAGTGAAAATATAATAATGGTGCAAGAACCCATTCGTAGTAGCAAAAATAACAAGCAAAGTGATATGGTAATTAAAATATGTTGTATTCTTTCACAAATATCAATAATCAATTCTTAATTTTTGTTGAAAGATTCGGGTTATTGGAGGAATAGATAAATTCGGTAAAATCCTATATGGGAAGACCATTGATTTCTCCACTAATCAATCAAAGACATACCATCCTCATTGTGGTCTTTGGGGGGTTAAGGAAGGCTTTCCCATCATCCATGTTCCTCTACATTTTAATGGTTGAGGCATTGGGAAGAAGCCTTGAAAAGGAAAGGAGAAAGACTCCTTATCTGGTATCACCATTATAAGAAGAGTCTGGAAATAAATTACCATTAAATCATTGATGATATTAATCTCATAGAGGTTAACTTGATCTTAATTACAAAAACTAAAAATGGTTGTAGATATTTGTCTATTATCATAGGGTTACCCTTAACACAATTACCAAAGTTTCAAAGTTTTATATGAAGGTGAATTGGAAATCCTCCTCATTCCTTGAAATTTTAGTAACAATAATGCATGTAAGAATAAAGCAATGGCCCAAATAATTGACAAAAATAAGAGAATGATATATGCTTGAGGTTGTTTATGGTTGAACATAAAAGGGACAATAGTTTTGATTAATTTAGTCATGATTTCCCTCCCACTCTACATTTACTTCATTCTCCAAAGTCCTACTGAAGTGTTAGATGAGACTACTAACTAACCTACGAGACCATTAATCTCACGAAGAGGGAAGAAGGATTCAAGTAGAAAATTTCCCAGGTTGGCTTAAACAAGATCCTTCAACCACATCGTAATTGGGGATTGGGAATTCAAGATCTCATTGTAATGAATCAAGTCCAAGAGAGAATATTACATGGAACCTCATGTATGGGGTGGATTCCTAGTGGAAGGATGTCCTCCAAAAAAAAAAAAACTAGTGGTGAAAGAAGGTGTTTAGAGTGCAATACCCAAAATATCTCAAACTCCTCCTTTTGGAAGACAATCCTTCCCTAGCATTCAAAGTAGGGTTCCTAGATTTTGGCGTATGATGGAAAAACAAAGTGTCTATGGGATGGAATTTTTTTTCCAATTAACTTGAAGACATGGATTCTAACTTCCTAATATTTGTGAGAGGTACACTTCTAACTAACTTGTGACTCTTGTAGATATCTCAATTCATGTTGAAAAATCCTTCATATAGGTAAAATGAAAAACTTCTTTAGAATTTGATCTCCCAATAGTCTCCTTAACTATTCGAATTTACTCTTGGTTGCTCTCAAATGGATAAACCCTTATAATTTTAGCCAGCCCAAGTCAATAATTTGGGGGAATCACTCATAATTCTACTCCATAAAGGAAGGGTTTTTTTGTGCCTCTTCCCAAAGCATGATAACGTCATGATTGATGGGATTTGGATCACATTTAGGAAAAAATTATACCTTCAATCCAAACCCCTTTCTCTGACTCCTTTCTCATTATCGTCTCCTTGTAGTGAAAATTCCAAGAAAGAGAGGGATATAAATTCCCTCATTCTATTTCTTATGCAGAGGGGATAAATAAACCAACCAACACCTATTATTCGAACATAAATACACCAATTAGGTACAAGAGACCATTATAAAGGAAGTTGAGTTATTTATCCACCTGGAATAGAAATCTAGGGCTTTCTCTTAAAATCCTAGCATACCTAGTATCCTATACAAAGAAAAACCTTTTATTGAGAGACATGGATCCTTTTGTTATGATATATTCTTAGTAAAGTTTGTCTTGTGAGAAATGAGCTATATTTGAGCACATTTTAGTGAACCTTACCAATATTGATAATTAAGTAGCTTGTTTATTTCCATATAACTTGTTAAGTATATTTGAAGGTAAAAGAAAGGTGCATGGGTTGAATTAGAGAGAAGTCAATTGATTGAAATCCCTATTGGGATTGATTACACAATCCAAAACCATGAGAATCCCCTTCATCCAAATAATGTAGAGAAGATCCAACTTAATATTATGAACAACATTGTGAGGATATTTATAAGATCCTTATCATTGATAAGATAAGATGGCATCCTCATCATGTAGTGCATCCACCATCTAGGCAAGAGATTTACAATGCCCCAGGTAAGAACATTGACACAATGATCATATGAGGTATATCATCGATTGAGCAAGCTATCACAATTGTGCTTGTACATCACGAACCATCTCTCATGCTACAATCCATCTCAGACCATTTAGGGGCCAAACATACACCTTGTGCCCCATATCTCATGAATCACTCCAAACCCGGTATAAACACTTTTGGAGTAACCCAAGAGTCTAACAAGGGCGATTTATTTATTCGGAAGAAAAAATAAAATAAAATAAAAAATCCATTCTTGGTTAATTAAGACATGGAACAATAATGTAGATAAGATATAGGTTGTTGATCCATTTGGATACATAGTATATAAATATACTTGGTCTCTTGATGTTGCATCAGTCAACATTGTTGAAACAATAACCACCTTGGAAGCTCTCCATTTGCTTAAGAGACTCAACTTTGGTCAATGGCTCTATAGTCATTGTCTTTATGATCGTGTCTAAAAAATTGACCACAACCCTACAAGTCACAAAGATCTATGACAGAGGGAGTGCTTTTCTTAGCCTCCTCGATAGAGATTTTCTCTTTGGAATGTAATGAGGACACACAACAAAATTTCAAATTAAACGATAAATGAAGGTGTTGAGGTTGAGAAAGGAATTCTTAAAACATATATCAAAAAAGGAAAACAAAGAAATTGAATTTCTTCCTTCTATGAGTAAAGGGGATGAAGACAAAGGACTTGGAATACATATTGGGATGAGGACACCTTTGGGAAAACCCAACGCTCTCCTCATTAAATTCAATATATACTCTTCGTTCCTGTGGGACAATCAACCCATCATGGTTTCTCCAAAATATATAGAAGACATGGTAAGGATGATGCTAATATATTGGCTCGCTCTTTAACCTTGTAAGGAAGTCTATTGACTCTGCGTGGAAGATCTATTGTATTTTCCCAAGGATAAGAGAATTTGTTGTAAGTATCAACCTTAAGCCTCCCCCTATAATATGTGTAAGGGAACTCATAACCCCTATCTCATCATCTTTCCTTTGTGACATGTGTGAAGAGATTATATTTAACACCTCCTAGATCTTTGGTCATAGAGTGCACTTGATTAAAGTTGGTGCTCTAACCAAATTGGCCTTTCTAGGAGAAAATGATTAGGTTGGGGAGGAACATTTTTAAAGTTGACACCCACCTTTTGGGCATTCATTTTTGTCTTCCAAAAAATTTCCCCTTAAACAAACATGGTAAAATATTCCTTGAAGAAATTATGGAAAACCAATGTAAATTTGTCTAGTTCAGTAGTTGTAGAAACGATAAATCAACCCTTCAATCCATGTTGTGCGCCATGGATATATAACACCTTGCATTGAAGATAAATATGGAAGAAGCAAGAACCGTGATGTTGTAATGCACTTCAACTTATCAAAGTGTTATATTGAATAGATCGTTGAGACTTTTAGGAATACTAACCCCTAATTAGATGGCATCTTATAGGAAATTAGGTAGGTAAACCCCAAATTGGATGTCATCAAGTAACACTTATCTAACTTTAGATCAAATGATCTCTCATATTGAACAAAAAAAGATACCCACTTAGAGATCCACTTTGATAGGCTAGAAAGGCTTCTAAATCAAGGAAGAACTATCCCATAAGAGGATTCCTTCATGAATAAATAGACTTCATAAAAATAACAAATGGACAATGACTTAATGGGTAAAAATAGAACCCCAACCAAAGAGGACCCTTAAGAGGAAGAAAATGGAGGAATATCCAAGTAGAGTGCACCTAAAATTATTGTCTTGGATAATGACAATTGGGATCCTTAACTTTTATGTTTATGGTATGTCTCCTTCTAATAAATGGTAGTGTGTAGTCCCACCTCTATGGAAGTCATGTTTTGGGACATTTTAATGTCATGAATCTCAAATTCTTAAGAGGTGTATATAAGTATGATATATATGCTTGGTTTATGGCTTTATCAATATACTACCAACATTCCAAAATTTGTACACTATAAGCATGAAACATTAATTGTAAAAACCTTCATAAATGAACTATTATATTACTAGTTGTTGCGGCCCTTATTGAAATATGTTGGACATGTCTATGTAAGATGGTTTGAATATATGCTTGCAGGGTAGTTCATGCCTGTATGACGTCTTCATGGGAGGACTCCAGGCTTACATACTCTACGTAATATTATGGGATTCTATGGGACACTTAGAGACTCTTTGGGGAATTCATGATATTATGATTAGAATTGATATCGTGTTCTCATGATATAAGTGATTTGCATAAAAGATGTGCTCTTGTAAGGTTATTGTACTATTTTTACTATTAATCATCAAATACAATGGGGATATGATGGATTTTTCTATAGTTATTATTGCTACGTGTGTACATGAATGATAGTTTCACTACTACTTATGTTTATATTAGTGTATGTCATGTTTAATGAATCAATGGTTATTTTTGCTATGTTATTGATTCTTCTAGCCTAAGTCAATTACTATTGAGTTCTTTGGGTAAGATTTTCCTTTCTTTGAAATGGATAAACATGCTAATGTCCTTTGGTAATTTAAGATACGCTCATGTTGGAAACCTAAGAGAACCTCGGGTATCAAATATATTGCCAACATTTGGTCTTGTTGCTAGGACCTTAACATGTGCATGGTGAGACAGTGATGTAGTGAAACCACCTAGATAATAAATATAGCGATAATTAATTTCTTGCACAACATGACACTACTCTTTTAGATCCTAAAGTTTAAATATCATTATATTTATATGGAGGAGTACGAGAATTTGTGGATTGAACTTAGTGTGGTGATATATCCGTGGTTAAGATAGTTGCAATTTTGAATCCACTTGTTTGGAAGTCTAATGGGAGGGTTAAATGGAGTACCACTATAGTTAGATGGATTTAAGAGCTTTACCATAAGGTGATGCACCTCATATATTTCTAATGGGAGCACACTCTTGTAGGTTACAATCATGAGTTTAGAGTTAAATATTATTAATCTTTGATGAAGGCACAAGAGGATTTCTTAAAGGGGCTTAGAGGATTACTAATATGTGAGATTCATCTATGGATTAAGATGTTATCGATAAAGAATTTATCATTAGATTTTGACCCCAACACCATGTCCACTTAAACATTGTGCTTGAGGATGGAACTTGATAGAGTCTAGTTGAGTTGATAGTTTAATCTGAAGGAGATCTAAGTAAAAAGAGATAGTTGTAGTAGATTGTAATAAGAAGACACGCGATGAAGAATGACAAGTGATTACAAAAAAAATATGGTGGTGTAATTGTATGAAATAAGTTTATTCATAAAAGGAAGCCTACTTGAGAGAGTACAATGATGGAGTTGGTGTAGAAAGAGAGAAATTTAAAAGAGTTAAGGCAAAGTGGCAGTGAGGCTAGCCATTATTTAGAAGAAATAGGGTGGAATATCTTGCACTATAATGACTTGGGGAATATTCTTAGGTGGAAAATTGTAAAATAAGGATGCAAGTAGGAAGGTTGATGCACTTAGGCTAACAACATATAAGTGTTTGGGATGAGGGATTGGCCTAAAAGAATAACATGAGATGGCTTGTTTGATTCCATGTTGTGCATGTATGAAATATATGAATCTACTAACATTAGATGGAGTAAAGTTGTTGGTCTAATGAGTTAAATAAATGGTGAAGCCAATCCATACTATGAGTTGCCTTTCATTTGTTTCATCGTTGAGGATCATCTCACAACAATTGGAGTTTAATTATGTAACCATGAGAAAGAGGGATTATACTAATACATGAACGTGTAACAATGTAATTTATCATAATCATGAAGATTCTAAATTGTCTCTACTAACTCTATTTAGAGATTAGGGTCCTCTTATAGGTGTCCCAACAAAGTCCCGATGCAGTCTATGCTAGTACTTTCAATTTAAGTGAGGGGAAGGTCTCACCTAAAGAACCTGTCGAGACTAAGGTAGGGACATATGCTACAGGATGAGTATTTTTCCATTTTGACTTAACTTTTATTTATTATAGAATTTATACTATTAATCTGCAACTCCTTAACACACACACACAACAAATTAAGGTTTGTATCATGTAACAAATATAAGCTAACATAAAGTATATGGAGTTGTTAACATACCAATCATCCTTGGCAAAATTTTTGGAAATTGCATAAATCCAATACATCCTTACACCCACAATAAGAATAAGTGATGATTATAACAATTGCACTACAACAACACAAAACCTATTCCATAACAACATAATAGTTTTATCAATGCCTTTCAATGAACAACCAAGTGAGTAACCATTATTGCTAGCTTTAAAGGATTACTTATACTTTGTTCTTAGTCTTTATCCTTGACAATATAAAAAACCCTAGTCTAACTCACCTAGTTGGCTTCATAGATACAATCCATTGCATAATATAATTACTATATCAAACATGGAGTCTTCTCCATCTCGTACACAACTAACTTTGACTCCATGGGATGTAGTTGAGGCTACCAACAATATCTCCTAGCTTCCCTTCCATGGAAGGTTTCCTTTCTAGGTGACTCCTTGACCTATGCTATTAAGTTTCAAATATGCATGGATGCTTATGAGAGTTGAGATCCTCTTTTGGATTTCGAAGAAGAGAATGATGTTTCGTTTAATTCAAGTGTCGTGTTACACATATTTTCTTGGTACAAAGTGTGTGCCATCTTATCAATGCATATCACATTATAATTTCAAAATTTGTAGCTTGAGATGGAACATTAATAATAGTTGTTGGAGAATTAACACAAAGCCCTATACAACATGATAAAAGTTCCACTTGACTATCCTAGATATTTTTTCCTCGTGGCCCAATTGGACGACCCACTAAGGTGGCCTAGTTCTACTAATTCTTGCTATTATAGACCCTGTCATTGGATGAGTCTATAGGTACAAGACAAGCACAAGCATAGTTAGAGCTATCCCCCAAACCAATTATGCAATGACAAATTATTATTGGCTCTACCTCTAACCATTCCATAGGGGCCCAATGCCCTAGATATTCCTACTGATGGGTGAGACTTACTTTAGACTATTAATGTCAATTATGTGGTTTTTGGTTGGAGCACTACCCTAGGAAACAATATCCAACTTCAACTTGTCATCTTGTCATTGACATAGTTACTTCTTAATGTGCATTTTCTTAGGTGATTACTCTTCAATTGGTTTTTTGACTTTGTGATGTAAACTCTAGTATGCTTGTCGGTGTTTTGGCATGAGACAACACATGTTTTTGAGTTTTTGGACTTGGTTGTAAAGAACTATAAATATTGTTATATTAATAGTCAAAGTAATATTGCTAAAAAAATCAAATCTCTTTGCTTAAAAAGAACTCACGCAATAGTATCCCATCCATTGCACCAACCATATAATTACTACATAAACTTGTGAATTACAAAGTCTCTCTCTCTCTCTCTCTCTCTCTCTCTCTCACACACACACACACACACACAACACCATCATGGATTGGTTGAATTATGATGGATCAATGCAACATCAATATCCACATCATAAGTGAGTTCCCCATTTTCAAAACCTTACTCTTCAATGCCATATTCTTATCTGTACACATCTAGTGATTCTTCTTCATTCAATGTTGTATCTTCATCATATACAATAGAAAATAAAACAACACTTAGACCATAACTTTGTAACTATGGTTCGATCTACACCATAACCTAACACTAATAACATTTGCATATGTGTATGTATGTATGAACTATATAATATTAATCATTAAATAACACACACACACATCACCATCATTCTTCACTACTACTCTTTCTTTACAAGATATGTTAATTGATCCTAAATGTATAAATGGACTAGTTCAATTATGATGGATCAATGCAACATCAATATCCACATCATCAATGAGTTCCCCATTCTCGGAACCTTACTCTTCAATGCCATATTCTTATCTATCCACATCTAGTTATTCATCTTCATTCAATGTTGAATCTTCATCATATACAATAGAAAATAATACAACACTTAGACCATACATTTGTAACTATGGTTCGATCTACACCATAATCTAGCACTAATAACGCTTGCATATATGTATGCATGTATGAATTATGTAATATTAGTCATAAAATAACACCTAAATACACACTAGCTTCCTTCCTACAAGATCACATGGATGGTCACCTTGATATTCATTTGGATCATTGGCATGCTATTTAATCACTCTTAAAAGTAGTTAATAGAGTGTGCATTAAATTATCAATCAAGGTTTTGAGTTTATCTTGCAAGTTATCGTGTAATGTCTTATGTAGGCTAACAAGTTCAGACCTAGTATTAATTGTCTATCATGCGTTGTAGTAAAGCAAAAGAACTAAAAATATGATCAACTAAGTTCCAAAGCTTCAATTATCTTTCTCATGGAAGAATTAGATAGAGAGTTGTGTACTCAATTGAACTATAAAACTTAGCTAATCACAAGGCTTCATCAATAATTTAAGAAGAACAACTCTTAATATACTTTGAATAGAAATCGATAGAAATGATGAAATCCTCAGTCTATTTAGAACATAAATGAAATAAGAATGCTAAACCAACAATCAAAACACACCAATATCTATGAACTACATAAACATAAAGAATTAACACTTGCACTTAGGAGTGGATCTTGCCTCCTTTCAACAAGATGTTGAGGGAAATTTTCTAAATATTACGAAATTAACTCGCTTAACACACACATAACAACATGACTTTGAATTATGCTCCCCATTTTATTAATTCAATAAATGTAGAGCAATATACAATAACATAACAACTCCCTTACACAGTGACATACCCCTATTTTTATAATCTCTGAATTATCCATCTTAAGACATTGTGTAAAGAAGAAGGTTGAGTATCTTGTTGATTCTTGATTTGTTCTAACCAACAACTATTCTAAGCATATATTATTAACGAACATACAAAAATGAGCAATTAATGTTTTGATTAAATCATTGGTTACATATCCATTTACACTATACTTGAATACAAACAAGGTCAAACAGCCTCATATTCACAAGATGCCCAAAAAGGTGAAATATATCCCTTGCATCACGACCTGAAATCCACAGTTGAAACCACAAAATCGAGATCTAAATCATACTTATAAATGATGGGTTCTGCAATAGCATATAGGCGATGAGATCTACAACATACTGTAGGTGACAATATCTGCAACATCCTATAGTTTATTCGTTTTTCAACACTTCTACATCACTTCAAGAAGGTAGTTACAAACATGCAATTTTCCATTCATTACTCTAATAGCCAATAAAATGTAAGGACAATTTTCCATTCATTTCCTACATTTTTTAGACAAATTGGGAAAAAAGGGTAGCAAAAATTATGGCATTTTTAAGACTCATCATCTGCCCTAGTTTGGTTTTATTGCATGTACTCATGCAATCAATTCATCCATCCAATTATGAGGGACCAAGTGGTAAAGATTCAGAATGAACCTTGCTCCAATTGTTGGAAGGATTCCTTGGTTCTTTCTCTATGTAATATCCCAATCTTTCACCTATAGTGGCCCAAAAACCTTCTTCTTTCAGTTGGTTCAATCGGGTGCCATAAAATAGGAAAGTGAAATATGATCCCAATCCACTGTATATTGTACTTATTGAGGCGATACATATACTTTTGAGAATGATCTAATGCAATCTCTAACCTCACATATGTGAAGGGATATCATCGCTTGTATTCATTCATCATCACATTCCTACGTTTTTCATGGCACAACAAAGTTTCAAGTCGATCCAAAGCTATCCTGCTTCTAGAGGTAGAAATAGTCATGGCTTGATATTTTTCTAAAGACAAAACAAAATTATCCATCTTAAGCATATCGAACTTCTTAGTAATCAACATGGCAGGGTTAGGGCTTCCCTTGACCCATAAGTCCTCGTTTCATTCTACAAGATCTAAATGAGCAAGTGCCTTGCTTCAGACAATTTGATTCCTCATGAATGATGCAAAAGCCCATAGTTACGTATATCCCATGAATATATTGGGATCCTAGTTATCATGTCCTTTTAACAAAATAATATACTAATATAGTTCATAGAGAAAATGTTGATCTTCTTCTTGCACACTAAAACACATTTGTATAAATTGGTTAGTATCTAGGATGTAACATGAGTTACTTGATGCTAATATTCTCATTTGGAATGAGATCCCTTGTTATTTTAAAATAACATGCATAGGGGAAGGATACCGACATGCTATCATGATGTTGCCCAGGTGACAAGGAAAATTCTTGTCTTATTCAAGTTGTTGCACCTTTAGTCCACAATTCTTATGTAATCGTCATGGCTTTTTGTGTCTTTGAGAACTCCATCTCTTTTAATTGATTGAGTTCTTCCTATTGCTTAGTCCAATGGTTAATCTTCACTTCCAAGGATTTCACTTTAGTCCACCATTCTACAACTTCTTGTTTTATACTTTTGACCTCAACAAACCCCATGGGATCAACCCTTGTTTCCTGTGTTGTTGGTATTTATGGAGTTTGATTTTTATATTAAATGAATTCTTATTTTGTTGTTGTTGGTTTCTATGTCATCTCTGCAATCACTTTTTCTTCCTTATTATAGGTATGGTCATCACCAAATGAAACTGATGATGACTGTCCTTCCTATTTACACAGAACTGGTACTAACATACCCAAATTTCTCTAAGATTCGTAATGTCTTATTCACTCCTGAATAAGTGTTATTTTTTCATGCAATCCTTGCTTTTTTTTTCAATTTTTTATTAGACCTCACCAATTTCTAACAAATTCTCCCATACTTAGCAATACAAAACAAGGGTTGATACTTACCCAATAAAGGCCATTTTCTTCTTCTTAGGTTCCCTCTTCTCGGTTGTCCTATTTATTCTCTATTACTTTTCTCCAATGCTTCTAAATCTTGAGGTAATTCTTGATGTACTAACCCAATATCAATAGATGGATTGTCCTCTATAACAAATTCAGGGTTCTGCTCTTATTCTTTGTCAACCACTACTAGAACCCTATTT
The DNA here is from genome assembly GCA_001517045.1 of Pseudotsuga menziesii. Lineage (NCBI taxonomy): Eukaryota > Viridiplantae > Streptophyta > Pinopsida > Pinales > Pinaceae > Pseudotsuga > Pseudotsuga menziesii. The sequence continues at coordinate 450,295 of LPNX010188597.1, read as the reverse complement.
TTTACAATCGTGATGGATAGTATTTTTTGATGTTGAAGGGGTTCGTACTCTGGAACTCTCTTTGAAGATCTTCGTCTTTTGGCACCCTTTTTAACAAGTCGTTGTTTACTTTGTTATTATGGAGAAGAGGAAGATGTAGCATTTATAAAAGTACTCCATACTTGGTTTCTTTGTAAAAGGAAATTGATTACTAATAGTTTGATCAATCCATGATGACTCAAAGTAGATTCTATATTCTGGTTATTTTGAACCCTCATTCTCATCAATAGTAGCATGTGTAGGAGTAAATATGGAACATGAATGCATCTCTAGTGTCGAAGCTGAGTTAATAGTTTAAAATGATATCCAAATACTAGGACAAACCTTCCCTCACATGTCAAGTATTTATGTATACATTTCTAGGCCATAGAGGATTGAGCAAAGTTATTTTGACTCCTTTGCAAGTTCCCTTGATGATTTATCCTTTTTCAAGAAACTCATTCCGACCAATAGTGGGAATATTCACTCTTGCAACAGTGTCCACACTAATTTGAAATTGTAAACCTCTAACCTTTATTATTGAATCCCACAATGTATAAGAAATTTCCATGGTGATATTTTTATCAAACCCCTATAACTTGTCTAAATACTCCATCCATCCTGTTTTAGTGAATATCTGTAGCACTTTGGGATCTTGCCATATAAATGTTATATCTAGGTTCACTTTGAACCAAGGCCCTGTCCATGTTTTAACATAATCAGAAGATGAAAAGCAGTGGTAATGCGACCAAGATTTTTCAAACAAGATACTTGTGAATTTGGGACAAGAGACAAGTATTGGAGTTGCATGACTAGCCAATTTTAAAGATGGAAATTAAACGAGAGTAATAAATTGAAAAGTAGGTTTCGAATGATATGACAGATTAATAAATATGACAATGAGGATTATGCAATATGGCTTAACACTCTGAAGATCATGCAATCGATTGATATCATTTGGTTATTAAAAGCAATTTTCTTATCATTAAAATGGAAAGGACTTAGTAATGATGGTAAGTTTAGGTAAGTGCATATTCCCCCCACCTTCCCCCAACAAAAATTCGATCAGTCCCCTGATCGTTAAGGCATAAGTAGTTTTTTATTTCACACGTCCAAACATCAAATCCTCTATGGAGAAATTAGTATAAAATAAATACTTGCACTTACCAAGGACTGACATGGCTGACAAAATCCGGGTGAGGATATGTGAAGTGTTGTACCAGTAGACCCACAGGTGACAAATCAAAGCCAGGGGTCAATCCACAACAAAGAGACAATTTGTAGTAAAGTGGAAATCTAAAGTAAAGGGATAATCAACAATAATTTGTAGCATAATGGTAATCTGTAATCAATTGGAGGTTGGAATGTTATACAGGAGCAACTTGTAGTTTCTAATGGAACACATTTTGTAGCAGACATGAAGAATCAATAGTTGTAAGATAAAATAAAAGTAGGTTATGCTTGATATGAATAAATAGAGTTGGATCAACAACATCTAGTGGAATGATGTAGAACTGTATGAATTATTGAAATAGTGAAAAGATGTTGCAAAAATTGGAAGATGTCGTTGAGAGAATCACTGTAAACTTTTATTTTTGTTTTTCTTCTCTTTTTTCTTTGCAAGTATCATTCGCTAGCAAGTTGTTTTTCAAATGATACCAATCTAAATACACCCCATAGGGGTTTTCACAACTATATTGTTTTATTTTTATGCCCAATGATACCATCTAGGAACTGGGTTTTTAGTACCACTTGGTCTTGTAGCGCCCAAAATTGGATTTTCACTACAAAATTGATTTAATTTTAATTTTACTAAATAAAATGTTTATTTAATTTTATGATAAGAGTATGAGCAAATCATTCCATCGAGGCACATGTGGTTGAGTCCATGCACTCAATACCTCAAAGTCTAGATGGACATCAATTTATTGAATGAATGCTTCCTTAGACAAGGGATTCTGATACAATCACAGCTGGTGTCCATTAGCAATTAAAGGAGTTCGATATTCATCAATAGTTCTTAGCTTGACTAAAGCATTATCATAAACTATATCAAATTCGTAAGGTCCAAACTAGCGTGTGTAGAACTTACCTTTAAATTCTTTATACCTAGAGTCATACAACAAAGCCCATATGCGACTTCAAATTTATTCTTTTTGATAAACTTATTGTGCTATTTTTTCTGCTGCTACTAAACAACATAGGTCTAATGTAAGTCAACTTGATAATGCTCATCAAGCTCATTAAGATGATATAAGTGATGCTATCGTACTTTTGAGAGATCTAAACCCACCTCTAGGGAAGTTCCTAATTTTTTGATCTCAAATTCAATTGGAAAAAATACACTTGTACCATAAACAATTTTATAGGGAGTGAAGACCACGATATTCCTCCATTTTGTTAGATAAGACCATAGGGCCTATGGAAGTCGAGAAAACCATTCATGGTGGTGGATTTGCATGGTATTTGTTAGAATAGATTCTATTACCTTGTAGTAACCTCTATCTACCCATTGGATCAAGGATGGTACAATGTAGTTGTCATATGCCATATCTAATGTTCCTTTGAAATACATTAGATAAGTTTGAATGTGAACTAGGTCCCTCCATCAATGAAAATCTCTTGAGGCATCCCATATCGAACAAAGATTTCCCCATAGAGGAATTATGCAACAACTTGTTCAATATCCCTTAGAAATTCTTTAGCAGCCCACCCATTTGGTGACATAATATATACAAACCAAGATATGAACTTTCTGACAAGAGGAAGGATTAGTGTGCCCCATACAGTCGAAGGCCCATTTCTCAAAAGGATCGATAACATGATGATTTTGTAATGTCATTTCATCGTATTTAAGATGGGAACCCATCCTTTGATAGTTATCAGAACTCCTCACATACTTTTTGGCATCATAGAAAATATTAGGCCAAAAACAACCCAGATGCAACACTTGGCGAGCAATTTTGTGTGTGTGTGAAATGTACACCATAGGGTTCATCATCATAAGATTTCAAAATGTCATAAATTTCATCCTCCCTAACAATTTGTCATATTATAATATCTAGACCTATGTAGAAGAGACAACCTTGAATCCAAAAGTATTTGGCATTTAATTTGATAATGTGTTGGTGTTCTTATGGTGAGAGGGTTGTTGGAAGCTTTCCTGCATCAAGATAATTAGTGATATCTGCAAACCACAAGTTGTGAGTAGATACTACATTTAGATGGTCATCAAGGAAATCATCCTCAACAAGTATGATATCACCATCATTGGAGAGTCTAGAAAGTAAATCTACTAAATCATTTTCCCTTCTAGGTCTATCAATGATTGTGATATCAAATTCTTGTAATAATAATATCCATCTAATTACCCTTATAGTAGTAACAAGTTTGTTCATTGGAAAGCAGATAGTAAAGTGATCAGTGTGTATAAATATAAGTTAACCAGTTATATAATAAAATATTTTATTAAAGGAGTAAAAAACAACAATCTCTGTTACCGTATAGTTCAATTCTATATGATCCAGGTTCTTGCTGATAAAATAAATATCATAGGGATTCTATTCTTTGTGTTATCTAAGTACTACACTGATGGTTGTGTCAGAGGCATCCATGGGAATGTGAAATGGTAGGGACCAATTTGGTCCTCTCAATGCTTGAGCCTCTAACAACGATTTATTCAAATCTTCAAAAGAGGATTGGCATTCACCCATCCAAATAAATTATGCATTTTTAGAAAGCAATGTAAATAAAGGAGATGCAAGTTTATTAATTTTTTCAACTAAACGATGATAATAACCAACATGTCCAAAAAAATCATACATCTATATGTGTTTTTAGGTATGGGGAGGTTCAAAATTAGCTGAATTTTCACTTGATCGACCTTGATACATACTAATGAGATATGATGTCCAAGTACAATTCCCTAATTAAGTAACTTGTGGTATTTTTCATTGCTAAGGGAGAGATGTATTTTTTTCATTGTTTAAGCACTTTTTTAAGATTAGTTAGAGCTTCCTCAAAAGTGTTACCATATAGTGTAAAATTTTCCATATTTACCTTGATAGAGTCATGGATTAGATTAAAAATGGTACTTAGGATATCCCATTAAAATGTAGCAAGTGCATTACAGATACCAAAAGGTTAAACTCGACATGAAAATATCGGCCAATGACAAGTGAAGGTATCCTTATCATGATCCTCAGGTGTACTGTAGATTTGGTTATATCCTCTAAGTCCGTCAAGAAAAAAATTAACTCTTTCCTTGTTAATGTGTCAAGGATTTGATTAATTAATGGTAAAGGAAAGTGGTCCTTTTGGGTAGCTTTATTTAATTCGTGTTAAATTTTGATGCAAGAGCATCGAACCCCAAGACAAACTACCTTGTAAATCACACCTCAAGGAGGTTAGAAACTTTGTAAGAGGATATAAATCTATGTGTGTGAGTAATTAAGTATCTAGAAGGTTGAAGATGAATGTGATAGGATTATATGAGTTTTAATGGATTGTTATGTAATCAAACCATTTTCTATTTATAGCACTTGGTTGAACAAATATAGGAGTTAGTTGTTTTGTTGACATTAAACCAACTAGAGGATAGGATCAATGGTTTATGGGTTGTGTTTAAATTGAGATGAGAATAACATGTAAGAGAGAGGTAGGGGTAGAAGGAACGCCCATCATTGTATAATCAAGCCAAGGAAATGACGAAATCACTGAGGGTGATATCTACAGGATTTAAGTGAATGGAATTAATGTCTTGTGGTTTTATTGCTATTTAAATTGTTCTCTATGTTTTATGTGATTCATATCCTGTAGATGAATGGTGAAATGCTTGTTTGGTTACCAAGTTGTTGGATAATCAAGAAAGAATGATTAAGAAGGAGAAACTGATATTGCTAAGTAAATGTTTTTTTTTTCAATGTGGTTCACGCGCCGGCTTGACCGACGGGCTACATCCACAAAATAATTTCAAGAGGGCCCACCCGAAGGGGCCTCACTCTCGGCACACTTCATGCCTAACCCCAAGAGCGTCGAGGAGAATAGATCCCGCGACCTCACTTGCCGGGAGGCCTAACTACGGTTGCTCGACCGATTGAGCTAACTCTTGGGGCTTTTGCTAAGTAAATGTTATGTATAACATTTGGTTTAATTTAAATAGGGCATGACTAAGGAATTGTTTCCATCTTGACATAATTGAATGGTAGAGTTTGAGGATGCAGGGATTTTGTTTTTGATGGTTGAGATTCTCGGTTTCAAAGATTTGATTAGAATGTGGGAATAGTGATCAATATTTTAAGAAGTGGGTTCCATAAGAACCCATATTTGGTAAAACATAAAGTGAACAGAACGAGGCAATGCTTTGTGGAATCCATAATCTTTCCAACTGAGTGAAATACTATAACTTTGCTCTAGAGAAACTCTCCAAAAAGAAAATGACGGTGTTGAAAAAGGAGATGATCAGTGATGGCAAGTTCCAGCTAAAAGGTAACAAATTCTATCACAGAACATAATTTTTAAACGTGAAATGAGTTGATTAAGGTTTCAATTCAAGAAAAGGAAATCACCCTTTATATGTTAGATGAATGAATTAAAAGCTATAGGAAACTTCTCAATATGTTCTTGCAATTGAATGTGGTATATGCTTAATTATTGTAAGATTGGATGTGTGTTTAATACATTTAATACTATTGGATAAGTTATAGTGAAATCACATGGGAAAGTTCAAGCAATTGCATCACTTTGACTGGAAACCCAAAATTAAGACTAAGAGGAAGTTATTAGGTTCACCATGGCAGTTAAGAGTGATTTCTATAGGAATGAAATATTCCTGTAAACACTTATATTCAACTACAAGAAATACCATTTATGAGTAGAAGAATAGAGGGTTTGAAGAAACTAAAAGTTATGTTGCTTGATAACACATGAGTTTAATAACATGCAGAGACATATGATAGTTGTCAGCGCATAGTGAGATGGGAAGTCAAGATACATGGTTTTGAGAAAGACAGTATACCTTTTTTTGTAGCAAGGACAAGAAATATAAAATTACTATACTCAAAGTAGGTTTGAGTTTGGCATTAATGAAACGGTTTGTGAAAGTTAATAAGAATGGTACTTAAGGTCCTTGTATGCCATCTAATGCACATAGATGTGCCATTTCCAAAATTTATTTGGTACGACTAAATGAAGTGAGACCCATTATCTATCTTAAATAGGGTAGATACAATTTATGTTAAGCAATTTATGCAATTCATCTTTTATGATTTCTCATAAGGTTGGATTAATTCCCCATGCAAAGACATCACGTTATTGTTGCAGAATATTAAGTAGCTACTCTTTTTCCAAAGCATACAACCCCAAATAAATATTCAAGTTTTTTTGACTTTGATCTCAATTGGAATGTTGGTGGATTTGGTGATATCACATGGTTGAGTGGGAAATGATTCCAAGGGTAAGGAAAGCTGAGCCAATGAGTAAGTTTCTTAGGTGAAGAAATTCACAATGGAATCAAAGAATTGAAAAGTTGGTTGGCAGGATGAATAAGAGTTATAGTTGAAACTATTAATTGCATCATCCTCTATATCATCCTTAAAATTGAGTGATCTATTAAGTGTAAGTATTTGTTGCATACTCTTGTCGCCATTATCTTACTATTCCTCTCACATGGGGCTTTTGTAGTTTAAGATAGGTTTAGTTGGGGGTATGAGGTGAGATTTTAGTAGAAATGCCATGGGATATAGTCATGTTTCAATATCTACAATTGATGTAAGCATCAAAAGTGACCAACCATGGTCTGCCCAAGATTAGGGGGTAACCTCCCAAATTAGACTTTTCCTGCAAGACTGTAAAATCAACAAAGTATCCCATAAATCTATGAAAATCATGATAGTGGATTAGTATGTCAATTGTATGATTGTAGGAGTTTGTCTATGTTCAAGCAGTCCAAGCTTCTCCTTGACCTCCTTTGTCATAATATTTATTACTGCCCCTAAATATGTCAAAGTGTTTAGAACACAAACATTGTTTGTTTGGACATCTACTATTGGGCTAAATGATCTGAATATTTAGCAGGAAAAAAAATTCCAAGCATGGGGTTTGCCTATTGGTCGATTACTTTAACAATCTGGGGATATTTGTGTTTCATACCATGTTTATTAAGGTATAGTTCTTTAATGGATTTACCATAGATCATAGCATCCTTGATTACTTGAAATAGTGGAATCTTAGCATGCACATTCTGCAATTCTTCTAACAAATCAAACCCAGGATGAGCAAGGGTTTTTTATAGATTTAAATTTTTTTGGAAATGGAGGGAGCTAGGCATCCCTTTGTGACTGTGGTTGGTCTGAAGTTTCGAGAGGAGTTCGAAGAGGAATGGAAAAGGTGGGATCCTCATAATGATCGTCAGAATGATTTGGTTCTTGGAATCCTCATCATCTTGCTCCATGATAATTGGGGAGATCTTATTGGTGAGTGTATTCCTTGACCGAAGATGGATATCCAAACATTCCATAAGGGAGTTGAAATATGTATGGAATCCATGCAACTCAATAGTGTAAGTGTGTTGGTTTGATTTATTGTTGGGATTATGAGTGGGTTGTGTAGGAATTTTTGGTTGTGGAGGGAAGTTGTTTGCAGGAAATTGTAGTTATTGCTGTGGCATATGTTGTTGTTGTGGGGTTGTTTACGGTTGATTTCCGTAAGGAGGTCCTCTTCATCCTTGGGGCCATTAATATCCCCGGGTTGGTTGATGTGACCATTGTAGCCAAGGTGAGGGAGGATACCATGGTTGGAAAGGAGAAGGATACTGCATCTGAGGAGGATATTGTACTTGTTGGTTAGTCCAATATGCATTAAAAAACTGGGAAGGGATTGACTTTTAATTTTTTTTCATGGATTCCATGGTCACTTTGGGGAAATAAAGAAAATATACTTTGTGTCGCTATTAGATTTTTGGTACACTACTTTCAATCCAAGCATAGAAAGGAAACTATTGGTATAATGGATTTTTTCACAAATATTGCATATTTCAATAACAATAAGTGGACAATCCTTGAAGGGATTTTTTTTTTTTTGGGGGGGGGGTACACTACTTTCAATCCGGGCATTAGAGGAGAAACTAAGTGGACAATGCTAGCTTAATTTTTTTTTTGGCATTGGGGATATAATATTGATAATGCTAGCTCAACTTCTTCCTGCTTCTTTTTAGATTACAAGTTGTTAACTATGAAATCAAGGTATTAAGAATATCGGTTTTAAAATTATATAATAAATTATTTATCTCATCCCGAGTGACTCCTCTTGTGGCGGACTTTCTAATGTAAAAAAAATATCTCTAGGTCCTTTCCCACTTTTTGAGTTTCCTTGTGAGTATTTTCGACGTAAATCATAGATATCCTCATACTTGGTTTGAGAAATATTTCCTCCTCCCATTAAGTTTAGGAGGTCCAAATATTCATATTTGATTCCATTTATCAAAGTAGTCTTCAAGGTATCCTTTTCTAATTTGCTTTTCTTGGATCACTAAAGGATGTAATGGAACCTCTCTACAAAACCTTCTAGAGTATCTTCCTCCTTTCAATGTCATTTTAAACATTTCCTCATAAGGTCATATGCTTTGCAATAGTCTTGGTGTTTCTTCATAATTGTCTTTTCCATCTCCTTCAGTGTATGAATGTTATCTCCTCCTAGCCCCATAAACCAACAGAGTGTTGAATTTTTCAAGGTGGTTGAAAATAACTTCAATATGGGAATCTATAGTGTAACCACAACTTTGAGACAAAAAATCATATCCGAATAAAATGGTATATGGATCTCCATTTCCCATACCATTGAAGTTTGGTAAGGTTGGAGAAGGAATATTCTTCATCTGTGTTGTTCCTCCAGGGTCTGTGATTGGAAATTAAAATGTGAATGTCTCTCCTCCCGTAGAACCATTTCCTTTCCTTGTCATGTTTTCCAAAGAATTGAAGAAAGATATATTTTCTTGTACCACAAATCCTTTTGAGGAAATAGATACTTCTAAAATATCTGGTTCTTAGGCTATTTCCCCCCCTAAAAATAAATGTCAAGTTTCCTAGTAATTAAATCTTCAGTATGATACAATGTTGTGGGGGAGTAAATTTCTGCTTCTATTGTGGATATAAAATCTTATGTGTTTGTAAGAACAACTCCTGCAGTTGTAATAACAACTCCTCCAGTTGTAAGAACATGTAACACCCCGGTTTTGACCCCGTTTGCATTAAATATATATGATGTAAATATTGTAACTAATCATGGTGTGGAGCTAAAGGAAAAAGCCCCACCATTGATTTAGCATTTTATGTTTCGGCGATTAAAATCGATGCCAATGGTATTTTGTGCTAGCTGACACATTATAATTTTGGACATCATATAAATATGCAATTTAATTAAAAACCCACAACCAGCTATGTCAATGCAACAAATAATGAGATGGGGGCATGATTTCCTAAGGATAATGGGGGGGGGACGTTAAACCCTTGAGCCATTGGCGAAAATCCATGTGTCAAAAGAAAACACCCAAAAACGTATGCCCATTCCCTCATGCATTCATTTTTTCATCTTTCATCGTGTTTTTGAAGAGAAGTTGGACGTTTTTTATCATCCATCCTTCATTCACGTGGAGCTCTCAGGCAGCTGAACCTTCCTGGGTTTTTATCCTTCATGTTTTATGTTTTCCTCAGTGTGCATGCCCAGTCCATCATCTGGCGCTCACTAAAATGTTGTGGTCCATTCTAATCATTCTCTATTCCATTCTATTCATGTGCGATGTGTGTTCGTCCTGCTTGCAGAACCGTGTTTTGTTTTGGGTTGTTTGCTTGTTGTTACCATCCTCAACTACGCAAAGGTTTAGGGGTCTCCTTTGTTTGCTGAACAAATGAGCAGTGGAGATCACTCGATATTATGAGAAAGAGTGGTCATCTATGGTTTCCTCAGTGTTGTTGTGCAATGGTCACCTCTGTCACAGAGTGAATGGAAGCTTGTTTTACTATGTTGACATTGTGGTTTGCTGTGTGTGCATATTTTGCCTTGGTCTGAACTGGTTTGGAGTGGAACTGGGTCTGAACTAGCTTGATAAACCTAGTGTAGGAAGGAAGCTCACAAATAGATCTAGAGGGGTTGGTTTTCTTCCTTGCACACCTTGAACATCACTGGAATAGAAGGCATAGCCTGAGGGGCTGTGTATCAGAGAAGGGGATGCTTCCTTGTGTTGGGTGTGTAGATGTTTTAGGAGCCAAGATCGGTCTAGTACAGGTTTCTATAGCTCGGTGGTTGAGTTCACTATTAAATTGAGCACATAGATCTGTGGACAAACACACAACTCACATGATAGATCACACAATTTACTCTGTTATTGAAGAATGAAACAGTGCAAAAATAGCTTGCAGCTGTGAATGCTTTTCATTAATCGAAGAGTAATTAGATAGATAATTACAATGAAGTACAATTGCTTTAATAGTGACAAGCAATTCGAATCCACATGAGGAAATTCGAATTGATTAGACTCTACTTGACTGTAGGTAACTAAGACTTTGTCTAAATCACTATCAAAGGACTCAATAGTTAACTGACCTTGTCTAAACCATAACCGGAGTTCATCGGAGTTCTAGAACACAAATCAAGTGTTACATTTAGTGTTGACTAAGGCTAACTGACTGTGGTAGGCAAGGAATGCGCCCCTCCTGAGTTCAGTAAAGTAAACCTATCGCTAACTGAATGTAGAGGACTAGAACTAAATGTAACTGACTCCTAACTTAGCTTAACCAGTCATCAACTGAACTGAACTGACCTTGGTTGGTTTCGGTACTCCTAGTGGCTCCTAAATTATAGGGATTGGTCTAGGAGGCTCCTAAATTGATGCAATCAAGTGCAATCAGTGGTAGTGAGCCTCAATTAGTGTTCCCCACACTTTAGTAACTGAAACATGTGCCCCAATTAGGCCAAGTGGACCCAATGGTGTTAATGACTATAAATAGACTGGATGGACTCCCGATTTAGACATGACTCCCGATTTAGACAGATGACCAAATTGGACAAGGGAGGATTAATAATCCTAACACCCCCATGAATGCTAACTTGGACAATCTGTGGGCCCTGGTAACTAAGACCATAGGTCACCCATTACATCAAGTAAAGTAAAGTAACTGCTCAAAAACAAGGTGCTGGGGAAAAACCACATGGGAAAAAACCCCCCTTCTAATTAAGCAGGTAGAATCAGGATCAATCTAGTTCTTCTGTGCATAGGTATCCTAGGGCCTGGCATGTGAACCTCTCCATCATTATGTTTGGAGGAATCTTCCTCTTTGGAAGAAGAATGATATGCTCAACTAAATCAGAAATATAGACAGCTGTCGGATGAAGATTGGACCCATGTAGAGCAACTAAAGTCAACTGATAAGTGAGAAAAGGTTCTCAAGGATGTGAGGAACACTCAAGAAACTGATATGTTGCAGCCATGAATAGAAAACCATGAGTGGTAAGAACATCCCCAAGTGTTAGGAGCAAGTGTCCAGGCGGATGCAGAAAATCTTCCTCTTTACTAGTTCTGTGAGGAGATGAGCATGTGATCAATGGTAGAGAAGCACGGGGACTGTTGAGAGCGAATTATTGAGCTCCATAGTCTGATATAGCTTCTGAAATAGCTAATGAATCACATAATAAAATATCTACAACCTCATATGAGGAAACTAACACCAAATCCCCATCAGCAGTTTTGAAGAGAAAGTGCGGTACTTGATTTTTCACACTGGAATTGGTGAGAGCACCTACAAGCATGAATGAAAGCTCTTGGATTTTAAAATATGAACCAAATAATATCAGATCAGAAAGTAGATCAGATCTAAACAGGTCCAAAACAAATCCAAAACTGTGAAATGGAATCAAATCCCCAGTAGCAGTTTTGTAGGAGACTTGCGGTACTTGTTTCTTCACACCGTTGATGAGAACAACTACAAGCTGTGCTGAAAGATTATGAATATGATATATTAAACCAAGCAATATCAGATCAGATATAAATAAGATCATATCAGATCCAATAAGGTTAATATCAAATTCAAATAAATGGTTAACCGAGACGATGGATGCACCGCTTTCTTCTTCTTCAAAATTCTGAATTTTGGTGCATGCAATCCTGCAGGAATTTGTTGGAAAATCTAGATCATGGGGAGCGAATGGATCACTCTGGTAATCTGATATTTGTTCCAAAATATCCAAGGTATCACATATTTTCTCACCAGTAGCAACATTAGAGGGAGAAAAATCAAATTTCTCTTCACTTTCGGAGGCAATTACTGGTAAATTCTGCACAGAATTCAAAGGAAAATCACCAGTGAATGTTTGCATGGAAGTGCAGCAGAATTTTTCTTCAATATCAGAGTTTTGAATGTCTTCTTCTGTTCCAGAAATATGAGAAAATGAGATATCATAGATCTGATGAACTTCCGGAGCATCAGGAGAAGGAGTCACTGCATGGATACTGTCTTCAATTCGAATTGACTGTGTAGAAGCTTTTGTTTCTTCTTCATTTTGAACAACTTCATCAGAGAGAGTGGAGGCCGAGATTTTTGGGTCAAGAGTGCTTATGGTGCTGGATATTCTCTCCAAAATGCTATTATGATCCTTATCAATCACTCCAAAGGTTTTGTCCAATCTTGTCCAGAGTTCCTTTGGGTCTTCAATACATTCCTTCGGGTCTTCAATAGATCTAATGAGGTAGCGCAAGCTAGGAGGAAGACCTATTGCTATTGTTCCAAAAGCTCCATCACTTTTATTCAGCTAGTCAATCATACTAAAACACTCTTTACTGAGTCCAATAGACACCCAACAAAGACCTTGTCTCATCAGAGATGAAATCATCTTCTTCCTCCATTCTGAATAGTTTGTGGACAGGGTGAGAAGAGGAACTGATGAATCCATTCAAAGTTGTAACTACAAAAAAACACAAAAAAAGGGCACTGTGAGGTCGGATAGCCTACACTTTTGGAATTTTCTTCACACCCAGCTTAGTTAATCAAGCAAGCTTGATCAACAATTCCTTTGCTTGGGGTATTAAGTGGTAAATTCTTCGCTTCTGGTGCAGTGCTGGAAGGAGCAATTTTGCTAAAAAATGATCCAGCAGGAGATCTGAGGAGGAGAAGTGCCTTGTCCACCGAGGCTTTGATACCATATTAAATTGAGCACATAGATCTGTGGACAAACACACAACTCACATGATAGATCACACAATTTACTCAGTTATTAAAGAATGAAACAGTGCAAAAATGGCTTGCAGCTGTGAATGATTTTCATTAATCAAAGAGTAATTAGATAGATAATTACAATGAAGTACAATGGCTTTAATATGCACAAGCAATTCGAATCCACATGAGGAAATTCAAATTGATTAGACTCTACTTGACTGTAGGTAACTAAGACTTTGTCTAAATCACTATTGGAGGACTCAATAGTTAACTGACCTTGTCTAAACCATAACCGGAGTTCATCGGAGTTCTAAAACACAGCTCAAGTGTTACATTCAGTGTTGACTAAGGTTAACTGACTGTGGTAGGTGAGAAATGTGCCCCTCCTGAGTTCAGTCAAGTAAACCTAGCGCTAATTGAATGTAGAGGACTAGAACTGAATGTAAATGACTCCTAACTTAGCTTAACCAGTCATCAACTGAACTGAACTGACCTTGGTTGGTTTCGGCACTCCTAGTGCCTCCTAAATTATAGGGATTGGTCTAGGAGGCTCCTAAACTGATGCAATCAAGTGCAATTAGTGGCAGTGAGCCTCAATTAGTGTTCCCCACACTTTAGTAACTGAAACACGTGCCGGAATTAGGCCAAGTGGACCTAATGGTGTTAATGACTATAAATAGACTGGATGGACTCCCGATTTAGACATGACTCTCGATTTAGACATATGACCAAATTGGACAAGGGAGGATTAATAATCCTAACACTCACTAGCTTAGCACTTCAAGGTTTCTAGCTCCTTTGTAGCTTGATAAATCCGTTAGTTGGCTTGGCTGGTCCTTAATGTGAATGTTGGCTTGACTAACTACAATCTGATAAAACCAGCAGTGAGATGGCTTGGATGCGTGTCTTGATAAACCCATATGTTAGTTGGCTTAGCTGAGTAGCCTGATAAACCCAACTACTAGCTGGCTTGGCTGATTAGCCTGATAAACCCAACAGTATATTGGCTTGTTTGTTTGCATCCTGATAAACCCAATTGTGTTGGCTTGGCTAAGTTTTGGTGTATCCTTGGCTATGTGTGAGCCTGCTAGTGTTCCTTATTCCCTGTGGGAATCATGCCCAACTCGGGGGTGGCAGTGCTGTTGAGAGATTGATGAGAGCACTGGCATATGGTTGGGTGGAACATTGTAGCGATGTAGCTGGTTGCGGGGAACACTTCTTTCAAGATAAGTATTCTTGTCTATGTTAATCTTTGCAATTGTATTTGCTTAATGAAATATGATGAACATTCCTAATGTGTTGAATTGATGAATTGCTTCTGTTGTATAATTGCAATTATATGCATCTGTGTATGTTTTCTTTCAATGCATTTTTAAATTACATTATGGGGCTTAGATTGTCGGATTGGTGATGGCATGAATGATCAAATCTATCCAAGACTTCTGTTAACAGGTTTGATTTCCTTCCGCAACTTGCGGGACGCGGCTTCATAATCTCTATTTCCGCAACTCTCCTTTCTGTATGCGAGATGCGGCTTCACAATATATATTTCCGCAACTAATTATATCTGCAATGGTCTATTCCACATGCGGGATGCGGGATCATAATTTCCATATTTCTGCGATTCCGCAAACTCAAGCTTTCCACACTATTGATTCTTGCGTGTTGATTCTCAGCCGTTGATCTGTCTCTAGATGCGGAACAGATTGTGACCGTTGATTTCCATCACGATCTTTCTTCGTCATTTGATCTCCTTTGAGATCTTTCTTCGTAGATCGTCGACTTGATCACTGATAGGATCAATTCTCTGTTATTGGGAATTTAGAGAATTTATACTCAGACTTGAATAGAGTGAATGCAAGATGAATTCATGCCTCTATAGATTTCTGCAAAAATTGGGAATCCATCAAAATACATAAAGAATTCAATGAACTTTGAGTTGGATGCTCCTACAACAATCAGAGCAAGTAGTTATGGTCGCGTTCTCTCTCTAGTGGACGGGGGGGGACGTGACAGTGTGGCACCAGAGCCAGGTTGTAGCATCGAGCTTTGATGGGCCAAGTTGAACAGTTAACAGAGTTGTTGGTAAATGGTTTTTACTTCTAATTTTTTTATGCAACTAACAATTTTGTTTATTGACACATTTTGCAGAATTATAGTCAACCTCAAAGGGCAACATTCCAGATAGTGCAGTTCAGTAAAGTTGGTTTGGCTGAGCCATGTGAACTGACGTATGTGATGATGCACAAAACCCCAATGAATACGAGGAAGATGCTATGGCAGAAAATGTCTGAGTTGGAAATGTTGAGACGAAGTCTAATGGGAGGAGGTTTCAAGATACTCCCCCAGATTTTTCAGCCACCATGAGAAGCCTAAGGGTGGAGATGCAAAGTCACAGGGTAGATAATGAAAGATTGGTTAAGGCTCTGGAGGATCAGAATCAACTGAATGCAGCTCCATGCTGCAAATTTTGACAGACATTCAGAGGTGTATGAACTCTAGGGACTGGACAGTGAGACCATAAGGAAGTAAGAGTGTTGCTAGAAGAAGGAAGAGATATCCTAGTGGGTCATCTGACTCTGAAGGATCCACTGGTGGTTCAAGTTCTTCTTCTCATGAGAATAAGAGAAAGAAGTGCTACGAGAACCGTTCACATGATGAATTTAAGAAGGAAAGGCCTACTACCTTCAATGGTGAGATAAAGAATGGTCAAGAAGTTGAAGCTTGGCTTCTTGGGATGAGGAAATATTTCCAAGTCCAAGACTACTCGGGAAATATGAAGGCTAGGGTAGCCATCTTCAACTTGACTGGAAGAGCATCCATATGGTGGGAGCACTTCAGGCAAGTGAAAAAGATTAATGAAAGGAAGATTGTGTGGAAATAGTTCCAGAAGTATTTCAAGCAAAAGTACATCTCTAACAGGTACTATGATGATAAGATCAAAGAATTCCATGAGCTCAGATTGGAGCAGTAGACCATGGAAGAGTATGCAAATAGGTTCTTGGAGATGTTGAGGTATGTCAGGTACATCCAAGATGAAAAAGTAAAAATCCAGCATTTCCTGAGTGGATTTCCCCAGTCTTACAAAGACAAAATTGAGTTTTATGAACCTAGAACTCTGGAAGAAGCGATAAGGAAAGCTAAGTATTGCTATGAGCAAAGCAAAGGAAAACCTGATTATCATAAGACATGGAAGGACAAGAAGAATGAGAAGTCTGACCAAAGGAAGAATGGTTTCAAACCTTCTAACTTTAAGAATCAACATAAGCAACCATCCCAAGTTGAGAAGCATCCAGCTAGAGTGGTGGGAGAAAATCCAAGAGATCCACAACAGAATAGAGAACCACTCCAATGTTGGAAATGTGGAGGGCCCCACATGTGCAGGAATTGTCCACTTGAGAATGAGAATGCAAGGCCAACTTACAAAATTCAAGAGGCAGAAACAATGGGTCAAGTAGCAAGGGTCGTCCCTAGGATTTAAGCAGCACTAGAGGACCGCCAAGCAGATCACCATTCAACTATGGTTGAGTTGTAGGTAAGATTGTTGAGCAAATTGTTTCTATTTTGATTGACCCCGGTTCTACTCACAGTTACATTGCTCCTAGAGTAGCGGAGATTTGTGCTTTTAAGAAAGTAAAGTATAGCGCATCATGGTTAGTTTAGCTAGCCACTGGAACTAAGAGAAAGGTTAGTGAAGTGGTAGAGAAATTCCCATTGGTGATGAATGGATTGGTCACTTGTGTAGATTTGAATGTTCTACCACTTGGTTCCTATGATGTTCTCATTGGAATGGATTGGTTAGAAGCTCACATGTTAAAGCTCAACTGCTATAATAAGATTTTTGAATGCATGGATGAAAAAGGGAACCCAATAGTTGTAAGAGGCATTCCAAAGGTGATTTCCGTGAGGCAGATTTCAACAATGCAGTTGAAGAAGTTTTGTAGGAAGGTTTCCAGTTGTATGCAGTGCATATTATGGGGGAAACAGAGATTGAAACTCCTAGGTGGAGGACTTTAATGTGTTACAGGAATTCAGGGATGTTTTTCCTGGTGAGATTCCAGGGCTTCCTCCAAAGAGAGACACTGATTTCACAAGTAAGCTTGTGCCAGGAGTGGCACTAGTGTCCAAGACACCCTACATAATGAGTACACCGGATATGATAGAGCAGAAGATGTAGTTGTAAGAGTTATTGGAGAATATGCTCAGCCAAACCAAATTTACTGAATTGCACTATCTGGAATGCTTCCCTTTGAGGGTGACTATAATTCTGCAAAATGTGTTAATAAACAAAATTGTTAGCTACACAATAAAATCAGAAATAAAAACCATTTACCAACAACTCTGTTAATTGTTCAACTTGGCCCATCAAGGCCCAATGCTGCAACTTGTAGCTTTGATACCACACTATCATGTCCCCTCCCGTCCACTAGAGAATGAGAATGCAAGGCAAACTTACAAAATTCAAGAGGCAGAAACAGTGGGTCAAGTAGCAAGGGCCGTCCTTAGGATTTATGCAGCATTGGAGGACCACCAAGAAGATCACCGGTCAATTGTGGTTGGAGTTGCAGGTAATATTGTTGAGCAAACTGTTTCTATTTTGATTGAACCTGGTTCTACTCACAGCTACATTGCTCCTAGAGCAGTGGAGATTTGTGCTTTTAAGAAAGTAAAGCATAGCAAATAGTGGTTAGTTTAGCTAGCCACTGGAACTAAGAGAAAGGTTAGTGAAGTGGTAGAGAAATGCATGTTGGTGATGAATGGATTGGTCACTTGTGTAGATATGAATGTTCTACCACTTGGTCCCTATGATGTTCTCATTGGAATGGATTGGTTATAAGATCACAGGGCAAATCTCGAGTGCTATAATAATACATTTGAATGCATGGGAACCCAATAGTTGTAAGAGGCATTCCAAAGGTGATTTTTGTGAGGCAGATTTCAACAATGCAGTTGAAGAAGTTTTGTAGGAAGGGTTTCTAGTTATATGAAGCTCATATTGTGGGGGCAATAGAGAATGAAACTCCTAGGTTGGAGGACTTTCATGTGTTCCAGGAATTCAGGTATGTTTTTCCTGATGAGATTCCAGGGCTTCCTCCAAACAGAGACATTGATTTCACAATTGAGCTTGTGCCAGGAGTAGCACCCGTGTCTAAGACACCCTATAGAATGATTACACCGAAAATGATAGAGCTGAAGATGCAATTGCAAGAGTTATTGGAGAAGAAGTATATTAGGTCGAGTGTGTCTCCTTGGGGAGCACCAACTCTGTTTGTGAAGAAGAAAGATGGTACACTTAGATTGTGTATTGATTACAAATAACTGAACAAAGTCACCGTGAAGAACAAATATCCTTTGGCTATAGTTGATGACCTCTTTGATCAAATGAGAGGAGTAAAGGTATTTTCCAAGATTGACTTGAGGTATGGTTACCATTAGGTGAGAATCAAGGATGAAGAAATTCATAAGACAACCTTCAGAACAAGGTATGGACATTATGAATTTGTAGTGGTACCATTTGGTCTCACAAATGCACCAACTAAATTTATGTGCCTTATGAATAGTGTCTTCAACAGGTATTTGGACAAGTTTGTTCTTGTTTTCCTTGATGACATTCTTATTTATTCTAAGAATGAGGAAGAGCATGAAGAGCATATGAGATTAATATTACAATTGCTCAGGGAGGATCAGTTGTATGCAAAGTTGAGCAAGTGTGACTTCTATAAAGATAGAATTCAGTATTTTGGTCACATTATCTCAGAAGAGGGTATATCTGTGGACCCTGACAGGATTGAAGCCATTATGAATTGGCCTACTCCATGAAATGTGATAGATGTAAGATCTTTTATGGGACTTGCAGGATACTACTAGAGATTCATTGAAGGATTCTCCAAGGTTGCACATGCCATCACTTCTTTACAAAGGAAGGGGATAAAGTTTGAATGGACATCGAGGTGTGAAGAAAGCTTCTAGCAGTTGAAGAATCTTCTCACAAGTGCACCAATATTGAAAGTTGCAGACCCGTAGAAAGATTTTGTGGTGTGTACTGATGTATGCGGTCAAGGACTTGGAGGAGTTCTTATGCAAGACAACCACGTAATATGTTATGCGTCAAGAAAGTTGAAGGGGCATGAGAAGAACTATGCCACTCATGATCTGGAACTTGCATCCATAGTACATGCTCTCAAGATGTGGAGGTATTACTTAATGGGAGGAATATTTGAGCTAAGGACAGACCATTGTTGTCTGAAGTATTTGTTTGATCAACCTACTCTAAATGTTAGGCAAGATAGATGGCTGGAGTTTTTATGTGAGTTCGATTTTGAAATCAAACACATAAAAGGAAAAGAGAATTTGGTAGTCGATGCACTCAGCAGGAAGGTGCAGGAGATGCATGTGACATCTCTTAGTATTTGCCACCATGTTTGAGGCAACATATTGCTAATCATGTTGCTGAAGATGAATTGTATGCACAGGTCAAGGACAAATTGCAACAACAAATCCTTGAAAAGAAGTACGAGGGATATAAATTAGAAGAAGATGGACTCCTTACTTATAAGAACATAATTTATATTCCAAATGTAGCATATTTGAGGAGGGTTGTTATAGATGAGATCCATCAAGCTCCATATTCTGGTCACCCAAGATATCAGAAGACAATTGCTACAGATAGAAAGCAGTACTTTTGGCCATGAATGAAAAAGGACATGGCTGAATATATTTCAAGGTGCATGAAATGTCTGTAGGTGAAGGTTGAGCATCAACACCCAACATGGTTGTTGCAACCTTTGCCAGTTCTAGAATGGAAATGGGAAGTTATTTCCATGGATTTTGTTACAGGATTGCCAATGACTTGGAGACAACATGATTCCATCATGGTTGTGGTGGACAAGTTGACAAAGGCAACACATTTTATACCAGTCAAGTCTACGCATAAGACCAATGAAATTACAAAGATCTTCATGAAGGATATTTTCAAATTGCATGGATTGCCTAAGGCAATAGTCTCTGATAGAGATGCCAAGTTCACTTCTAATTTCTGGAAGGGATTGTTTGCAGATTTGGGTACAAAATTGAATTTCAGCACTGCCTACCATCCTTAGACTGATGGGCAGATAGAGAGAGTTAACCAGGTGCTAGAAGACATGCTTCTCATGTATGTTATGGGAAAACCAACCAAGTGGGAAGATTATTTACACTTGGTAGAATCTGCATATAACAAAGGACATCAAGCATCCTTGGGGATGAGTCCATATGAAGCTTTGTATGGTAGAAGGTGCAGGACACTAGTGACTTGGGATAATCCAGTGAACAAGGTTGTGCTTGGTCCAAAATTGCTCAAGGAGATGGAGCAGGAGGTTGTAAAGATCAGGCAGAATCTGAAAGCAGCCCAGGACATACAAAAAAGCTATGTAGATAAGCATAGGGTGAATAGAGAGTTCAGTGTTGGGGATCATGTTTACCTCAGAGTGAGGGCAAAGAAGAGTTCCTTGAAGCTTGGAAGTTGTGCAAAGCTGTCACCTAGATATTGTCGGCCATTTGAAGTGCTTGAAAGAATAGGGCCAGTTGCATATAGACTTGCATTGCCTGCTATCACTAGGGCTCATAATTTTTTTCATGTTTCTTTGCTTAAGATATATGTACATGATCCTAACCATGTGATAAATTGGGATGTGATTCAGGTGGAACCCGAGGGAGAATTCCAAATCGAGCCAATGCACATCCTCAACAGGAAGGTCAGAATGCTCTGGAACCGAGCCATGGGAGCACTACGATCCTGAAGAGGCTACATGGGAGCTAGAGGATGCCATGTGATTGGCACATCCATTTTTGTTCAATTCTGCGGAGGACCGAGGGCGGTACAACCGTAGCTTTTTTGTTCAATTTTGTAAAGCACTAAGGACAATGCTGTTGAAGGGGGAGGGGAATGTAACACCCCAGTTTTGACCTTGTTTGCATTAAATATATATGATGTAAATATTGTAATTAATCATGGTGTGGTGCTAAAGGAAAAATCCCCACCATTGATTAAAATCGATGCCGATGGTATTTTGTGCTAGCCGACACATTATAATTTTGGACATCATATAAATATGGAATTTAATTAAAAACCCACAATGAGCTATGTCAATGTAACAAATAATGAGATGGGGACATTATTTCCTGAGGATAAGGGGGGGAATGTTTAACCTTGAACCATTGGAGAAAAGCCATGTGTCAAAAGAAAACACCCAAAAACGTATGCCAATTCTGTCATGCATTCATGTTTTCATCTTCCCTCACGTTTTGGGGAGCGACGAGATGTTTTTGATCATCCATCCTTCATTCATGTGGAGCTCTCAGGCAACTGAACCTTCTTGGGTTTTTATCCTTCACGTTTTCAGTTTTCCTCAGTGTGCATGCCCAGTCCATCATCTGGCTCTCACCAAAATGTTGTGGTCCATTCTGATCATTCTCTATTCCATTCTATTCATGCGCACTGTGCAATCGTCCTGCTTGCAGAACCGTGTTTTGTTCTGGGTTGTTTGCCTGTTGTTACCATCTTCAACTGCACAAAGGTTCGAGGTCTCCTTTGTTTGTTGAATGAATGAGTAGTGGAGATCACTTGATATTATGAGAAAGAGTGGTCATCTGTGGTTTCCTCAATGTTGTTGTGCAATGGTCTCCTCTGTCACAGAGTGAGTGGAAGCTTGTTTTGCTGTAGTGACATTCTGGTTTGCTGTGTGCGCATATTTTTCCTTGGTCTAAACTGGTTTGGAGTGGAATTGGGTCCGAACTAGCTTGATAAACCTAGTGTAGAAAGGAACCTCACAAATAGATCTAGAGGGGTTGGTTTTCTTCCTTGCACACCCTAGACAACACTGTAATTGAAGGCATATCCTGAGGGATTTTGTAACAAAGAAGGGGATGCTTCCTTTTGTTGGTTGTGTAGATGTTTTAGGAGCCAAGCCTGATCTAGTGCAAGTGTCCATAGCTCACTGGTTGAGCTCACTAGCTTAGCAGTTCAAGCTTTCCAGCTCCTTTGCAGCCTGATAAACCCATCTGTTAGATGGCTTGGATGGTCCTTAATGTGAATGTTGGCTTGATTGACTGCAGTTTGATAAACCCAGTAGTGAGATGGCTTGTATGTGTGGCCTGATAAACCCGTCTGTTAGTTGGATTGGCTGAGTATCCTGATAAACCCAACTGTTAGCTGGCTTGGCTGATTAGCCTGATAAACCCAATAGTATATTGGCTTGTTTGTTTGCAGCTTGATAAACCAAACTCTGTTGGCTTGGCTGAGTTTTGGTGTATCCTTGGCTATGTGTGAGCCTGCTAGTGTTCCTTATTCCTTGTGGGAATCATGCCCAACTCGAGGGTGGTAGTGCTGTTGAGAGATTGATGAGCGCACTGGCCTATGGTTGGGTGGAACGTTGCAGCGATGTAGCTAGTTGTGGGACAAAATTAT
Organism: Pseudotsuga menziesii; assembly: GCA_001517045.1. Classification (NCBI taxonomy): domain Eukaryota; kingdom Viridiplantae; phylum Streptophyta; class Pinopsida; order Pinales; family Pinaceae; genus Pseudotsuga; species Pseudotsuga menziesii. The sequence continues at coordinate 427,630 of LPNX010188597.1, read as the reverse complement.
TTCAAGATAAGTATTATTGTCTATGTTAATCTTTGAAATTGTGTTTGCTTAATGAAATATGGTGAACATGCCTAATGTGTTGAATTGATGAATTGCTTCCGCTGTATAATTGCAATTGTATGCATCTGTGTATGTTTTCTTTCAATGCATTTTTAATTTATGTTATAGGGCTTAGATTTCTGGATTAATGATGGCTTGAATGATCAAATATGTCCAAGAATTCTATTAATAGGTTGGATTTCCTTCTGCAACTCTTATTTCCGCAACTTACAGTATGTAGGATGCGGCTTCCCAATCTCTATTTCCACAAATCTCCTTTTCGCATGCAGTATGCAGGATGTGGCTTCACAATCTCTATTTCCGCAACTAATTATATCCACAACAGTCTATTCTGCATGCGAGATGTGGGATGCGGGATTGCAATTTTCATATTTCCCCTATTCCGCAAACTCAAGATTTCCGCATCGTTGATTCTTGCTGGTTAATTCTTAGCTGTTGATCTGTCTCCAAATGCGGGATAGACTGTGAGCGCCGATTTCCTTTGCGATATTTCTCTGACGTTTGATCTCCTCTGAGATATTTCTCTGTAGATCGTCGACTTGATCACTGACAAGATCAATTCTCTGCTATTCGGAAGTTAGAGAATTTATGCTCAGACTTGAATAGAGTGAACGCAAGATGAATTCATGCCTCTAAAGATTTCTACAAAAAAATGGGAATCCATAAAAATACATACATAATTCAATGAACTTCGAGCTGGATGCTCCTACAACAATCAAAGTGAGCACTTATGGTTGTGTTTTCTCTCTAGTGGACAGGAGGGGACGTGACATAACAACTCATGAAGTTGTAAGAACAACTCTTGTATATGAGGAAACTTCCTCCATAATGTCTCTTTCTGCTGAGCTGAGTTCTGGAAAAAGAACTATCTCTTCTAAGGTGGTGTTCTACATAGATTCAGAGTTAGCAAAATTTGATTTTGATCCAGCAGTTGGTGCATTTTTACAACTAAAATAGAAACCCGTGTACCTTCTCCTTGAGTAGATTTTCCTACAAGATAGCTATTAGTCTAGGTGGTTCTTACGACAACAAAAATCGACCTCTCGGGTCTGTTTATATTTATGCATTCTAAATGATTTAATTTTTAAATGTAAAAATCATTGTGCATGAGATCCTTCAGTGAATTCATGCACCAATTTTATCTACGTATTTCTATACCATGTGTCCTTTTATAACCAATATGAGTACTACTTTTTTGCTTGATAACTCACTGGCAATGACATCAAAAGGATGGGTTATTTAATCACTCCTTTTAAAAGTAGTTAAATAGATTGTGCATTAAATTATCAATCCAAGTTTCAATTTTATCTTGCGAGTTGTCGTGTAACGTCTTATGCATGATTACAGGTTCATACCCAATACTATTTTTCTATCTTGCATTATAGCAAAGCAATATAACAAAAAAATGATCAACTAAGAACCAAAGCTTTGGTTATCTTTCACACAGAAGAATTAGATAGAGAGTTGTGTACTCAGTTGAACTATAAAACTTAAGTAATCACATGTCTTCATCATAAATTGACTTTTATTACAACATTTAAGCCTTATATCATAATAATTACAACAAAAAATTCCCCATAATTTCTTTGTTTGAAGATCTATACAATTTGCAAATCATTATATATTGTAGGAAGCCTTCTAATATCCACAAAAATATCCATATAAGAGATAAATGATAAATTTGAAAGATAGAACAAGCCTCAATCATCTAAGAGGGAAAATTAAAATGGACAAGAATATTCCCTATTTTTGAATTATTCCAAGATCAATGAACCCATTTCCATCCTTAGAGCATCATTTAATAGTAATCAACATAACTTCTCATAGGGTTCATGAGGAAACCCTAACAACTTCTTTCATGAATTTAAGTATAAATAAAATAGTACAAATGGTTACAAATGGAAAGACTCTCTCCTTGGTTTATTTATATGAGAGATAAGGGAATCCAACTATACTAGTGGGTACAAGCCCTTAGAAGCAATGTACAATGAGAACTTGTAGGCCAACACTAGTAAAATGTCCACCAAAAATATGGGTTATGGTTTAAGGTAATTTTATGCACAATAAGTGCTCCATGATGATGTAGCTACACAAGGTAAGTCCACATGCCTCTATCGCAAGTCTCCATGGAATCCATTGATTCTCATAGTCAACGTACTCCATTGTATTAGACGCCCTTTGTAAGAGCATTGTCAAAGCCTCGGGTGTACTTAATCCATATCCAATACTTTGAATAGGAATACAAGTTGCCACATACCATCTATGACTTGAAGCCCTCCTCCACGATGCAAAATGCTCCTCATAACATGTTTGTCGTTCTCATAATATGCCGCTCATTTATAGGTTTATAATGAAGGGTGTCCACCAAAATTTCAATAGATATACAATGTCTAATGGAAGAACACCAAGCCAACATCATCTTGAGATCAAGCATCCACTAATAAAGTTATCTCAATTGTGTATATCCAGCATAGACCATTTTTCATAATTTTGTAATCCATATTGAACCATCTAGGGGTTGAACATACACCATGTACCCCAAAACTCATGAAACATGTACCCCGAAAACAAGGTGTGAACACTTCCAAATCAACCCATAAATCTAGGACAAATTAGACATTTTTTGTACAAAATCCAATGATTAAAAGATGGGATATTATTTCCTCATTATTTTCATAAAGGATACACCTGTTTGACCCCTTATAACTTCACTTTGTAAAGGATCCAAAGTTGGGACCTCATTATTTAGTGTTAGTGTACATACACACCTTTAAGCATCTTTTCAAAATCTCCAGGGGTCAAAATCACTCCTACAAGATTTGGTCTTTTTGTCTCTAGGGTCAAAAGCACTCTCCTTGAACAAAGCCTTAGTTTTTAGGGATTTGTGAACACTTGCTTGACAAAATCATTATAATTTAGGGATAAGTGTGCCCTAACATTCAGTTAGGGAAAATCATAGCTTAATTATTTATTTTTTAGGGATTAAGACAACCTTGCATGAGTTTCCTCCCTTTTCTTTGGTTTTGTTCACTTAAGTTAGCAGTTAAGGATATATTAACTTACTAATACACTATAGCTGGCAATTTTAGCTCAATTAAGTACCTAATTTTATAATTTGGGCTAATTAGACTTTAGTTTTGCATGCATAATTGAGTTAACTACATCATGAGGTAGTTCTAGGGCTAGTTAGCTCTAGCCACTCATGCATGGCCAAGTTTACTCTCCAAGGAGGGCACACTTGTCTAAAGTTAGGCAAAAAAGCACCTCCTTGAGTAACCTAAGCCTAATTACACCCTTTCAGCTATTGCATGATCATTATCGCTTCCTTATGAATGCACACTTGATCATTTAGGGGTGATTACTGTGTGTTTCATTAGACATTAAGCTTGTGCATGTTATTAAGCCTAATGTCACATCCCCTTCCACATTAGAGTAGAAACGCAACCATAGTTCCACACATTTGATGAAAGAACGTGACCATTTCTGCTACCTAACCGATGCAGGAGCATCCAGCTCGAAGTTCAATCTATTCAAGTTTGTGCAAATTCTCTAACTTTCCAACAACAGAGAAATTGATCATGTAAGTGATCCATTCAACGATCTACGAAGAAAAATCTCAGAGGAGATCGAACGATGGAGAAAGATCGTGGCAGAAATTGACGGTCGCAATTTGTTCCGCATATGGAAACAGATCAATGGTTGAGAATCAACTCGAATAAATCAACGGTGTAGAAGCTTAAGTTTGCGGAATCAGGAAAATATGCAAATTGCGGTCCTGCATCCCGCATTCCGCATCCCGCATGCAGAATAGACCGTTGCAGAGATAATTAGTTGTGGAAATAGAGATCGTGAAGCCGCATCTCGCAAGTTACGAAAAGAAGAGTTGCAGAAGGAAAATCTAACCTGTTAACAGAAGTCTTGGACAGATTGGACCATTCAGGACATCACCAATATGGGCAATCTAAGCCCTCATAAAACATAAACCATAAAAATGCATTGAACATAAAAACGTTTACAGATGGCTAAAGTAATCTACAGTGGAAGAAATACACATTCATTCAACGCATTCATGTTGATCATAACTCATAAAACAAGCAACATTCATCCTATTCAAGCTTTCCACATGTTCACGAATACTTTACAAAGCAAATACATTGCAGGGGTTAAATGCACAAGAATACTTATCTTAAGAAGAAGCTTTCCTATAACTAGCTATGTCGCTGCAACGTTCCACCCAACCGTAGGCCAGTGTGCTCCTTAATATCTCAACATCATTGCTACCCCCGAGATGGGCATGATTTCCACAAGGAACTAGGGGACACATACTCCCACACAACAAGGCTATACACCCACAGTCAAGCCAATGATCACATCCAAACACAGTCAACACAATAACATATGGGTTCTTGGATTTACTCAGCCAAGCCAACACAAGGATGCACTACACAACAATTGACAAGTTTTGGGTATGGACAAAATGTCCTGGGAACCCAAAATCGAATATGGCAAATGGGGAAAACAACCCAAGTAACTCAAATCGTTCAGAAAATGTTGGATGGCCTTCAAAAGGAAAAAATGACCTCTGTTCACACCCTAATCGTTCAAACCAAATGAAAAATGCCTACAAAACAATTACAAGTTATGGGATTGAAGGAAAACATCATGGAAGCCAAAACAACAATGGCAATCAGGGAACAACAACCCTATGACCAAAATCGACTTCACAGAATGTTCAATAGCTTCACGTGGGTGAAGACGGATCCGCAACCACTCCAAAAATGCGGTTTCCTCTTCAATCTGTTGGGCATTGCCAAGACAATTCTCTAGCCATGGGAGTATGAAAACAAACACAAAAACGTGCAGGGGGGAAAATAGGGGATGGAGGACTGAGGAGAAAAATAATCAGTTGTGGAGTGCTCCCCATGAATGAAGGAAGGATGATTAAAACGCCCCCGAGCTCCTCAAAACATGAGGGAAGATGAAAACATTCCTGCATGAGGGAATGGGCATACGTTTTTGGGTGTTTTCTTTTGACACATGGATTTTCCTCAGAGGCTCAAGGTCTGAATAATTCCCCCTCCGTATTCCTTGTGAAAACATGCCCCCATCTCTTTAACGTTGCAATACATAGCTAGTTGTGGTATTCTATTTATTGCATAATTACATAATATTCACAAATATATATACTGTGCTTGACTTATCACCATAAACCGTAGGCATCAACCGTGATCACCTATACATGAAACATCAATCAATGGTAGGGCCTTGGCCTTGAGATCCTTGCCATGATTCCATACAATATTTACATTATATACAATCCAAATACCACGGGGTTAAAACCGGGGTGTTACACCTAAGCTTAGATACACATATATGAAGGTTTGTATCTCATTCATGTTCTCTATTTAAGTATTCATTGGTTACTAAAGATATATTATTTGGATCATTACTTGTATTCTTTCTCTTCTATCTATTGTTAGCTAACTTACTATTGCATTTAGCTTTTAGATCCATTGGTTCAAAATCTCACATGGTATCAAAGCCTTGGGGATTCCAAAGAAATTGTTTTACGCATTTGTACATGAAGATAAAGATCAAATATCATAAGCTTGAATGTATATTTCTCCCCAAATAACTCTTACTCGATTTATTTACTTTGAATGGAAGGAAAGATTGCAATTGCATTGTAGTATAAAGGCCTCTACATGATCACAATGGGAACATAAACTAAGCTAAATTTAATGGTGGAAAATGAAAAAATGATTCAATTGAATGGATGAAGCCTTTGAGATTATTTGTCTCTCTATTTGTCTAGATATAATATATCACATTGAAGTCACAAAATCTCTTAATGAAGTATGGACCAAGTTGGAATGACCCTTTGGAAAGCATAATGAGATGAGAGGTCGTCAATCAAAGAATGAGCTCATTAGTATAAGCCCAAGCAACTTTGAAACAATAGAATATTTATTCACAAAGTTTAAATAATTATTGTTGCAAGTTAACGTATGTGGAGTGGACAAGAAGGATGAGCAGGTATTACTCTCAATCCTATCCAAATTAGGTCAAGACTATTCAGTATTTTTTGTACCTGTTATGCCACAAAAATAACATTTGGAAATGCTTGGAAGATGCCTAGTTTTGATGCTTTTCCTAACTCTCTCACCTATGAGCAAGATAATCTTGTTTAAATGGGCTCTTTGATGTCAACAAAGGCCCATTTCCTTGCTATAAACCAAAGAAACAAGGATCATAACCAAAGACCTACAGATGAGACTTCCTCCTCCAAAGATAAAAAGATTAAGAATGACATAATCATATGTACTTACTACAAGAAACACAATCATGAACAACATGAGTGTGTGAGGAAATATAATGATCAACTGGAACATATTATTTTATAGGGAAGTTCCTAATTATATCAAGAAGTCAACTAAATAATTTGAAAGCCATAAACTACATGACATGCACTTGTTTCTATATTTTCCAAACCATTCTCTTCTTGTGCTCTTGACTCATAAGATTTAAATAATATCTCTCCTTACCTATATCCATGCACCAATCTTGCCATCTTGGGATATGCATTAGTTTATATCATTCATTCAGCGAAGGAAGAGCCTTCTACATATTTAGATGAAGAAGTTGTTGAAATTCAATGAACAACTTGATGCATATCAAACAACTAGACCACTTTAGGCACAACATACACTTTATTCAACATGTGATCTAGTTGGATATCCAATAGATACATAGTAGACCCATTGACATTCTCAAATTTATCCTCATGCACTCCCTACTATAGATCCATTGATGCACACCCACAGTTTCATGGCCATTATAAGAGATCCACAGTCTTTTTCAGAAGTTGTAGGAAATCCATATTGCGATGCTACCATGGAGGAGGAGCATCATTATATAATAAATATCCAACCATGATAACTATATCACCTAAGCCCTAGTAGTAAACTTGCATGTTGCAAGTGGAGATATAGATGAAAGTTGGAAATAGATCGACATGAGAGTGATCATGGTTGAAGATGTCTACCAAAGTCCACTCAACACTATCCTCTTTTTTGGGTATTTTTTCCCAATGGGTTTTCCCTCTTTTGCCACTTTTAAGGGATATTCTTGTTTATACATGGGTACCTCACATTGATTCTATTGTCAACAAAAAAGTGTTTGTACACCATGCTCATCCAAGCTAGGCTTAAGGGAGGGTGTTAGTGTACATACACACCTTCAAGGGCATTTTCAACCTCTCCAGGGGTCAAAATATATCCTATAGGAGTTAATATCTTGTCTCTAGCTTCAAATGCCCATAACAAATCCTTACTTTTCAAGGATTTGTGAACACTTTCTAGACAAAATCCCTAGAATTTATGGATTTGCCCACTTCTCCCCATAAAATCCCTAGCATTTAGTGATAAGTGCTCCCTAAAAGTGAGTTAGTATGCATCATAGTTTGATTCTTTATTTTTAGGGATTAAGGCACTCTTGGATTATTTGCCTCCCTTTTCTTGAATTTTGTTGATTTAAATAAGCAATTAAGTCTCAATTAACCAACTTACACCCTAATTGGCTATTTTAACTCATTCAACTACCTAATTGGCTAATTTGGGAAAATCAGACTTTAGTTTCACATGCATAACTGAATTAACTACCTCATGAGGTGCATGCATGGCCAAGTTTACTATAGAAGGAGGGTTCACTAGTCTAAATATTAGGCATAAAATCACCCCACTTGAGTGACCTAAGCCTAGTTACACCCTATAAACTATTTCATGATCATTATTGCTTCCTTAAGAATGCAAACTTGATCTTTTATGGGAATTACTGTGGTCTTCATAAGCCATTAATCGTGTGCATGCAATTAATCCTAAGCTTGGTTTCCTATATATTAAGGCCTACATCTAATTGATAAGGCATTCATTCAAGTACTCTCTTTGAGCATTAATTAATTAATAAAGATTACTTGATTAGATCATTACTTGTATTCTTTCTCATCTATGTATTGCTAACTATGTTATTATTTCATTTAGCTTCTAAATCCATTAGTTGAAAATCTCAGGTTTAGAGGCAACCACATGTATATCCTTATTTTCATGGTGCCATTTACCTTCCACAATGGATTCCACGACCATGCTTCTTCACCTTCTAATTCATTTGACTTTATATCCTTATATAACCACCAATCATTAGATTCTTAGTACAAATAAGGGTGTTTGGCTCATCTGTGATCTTGATATAACTTTGAAGGAGTTTATACATAGAAGGATTCCATTCAATACCAATAAAACTTCCGATTGTATACTAAATGCATTTTTCCATCTTGGCCTCCAAATAGGAGTAGATTATAAATCAACCAGTTAAGCTAGAATATATATCCCCTTCTCATGTAGAGACTCAAAGAGTTCCTCTAATACTATTTATCCCTATATATTTTAAAATTACATCTATATTGTTATATTTGTATGATCTTTATTGGTCGTCTAGGAACTTAATTGAAATTGTAGGGCTGGTTAGAATTGTAATTGTATCCTTTGTTTCATATATATATACCAAGAAGACCTAGCTTTAGTATCATCTCATCTTATCTTGTGTATTTAGTACATTGTATAAGGAGGTTTCCCCCCTTGAATAGGCTTCTTATTCATCTCTTTTCTTCATTCTTAAGGTGTGGATTACTCTCTCTTGGTTATTTTATGTTCTTTCAGGGAATTTGGTGCACAATATTTCGTATCATAGCTTAGATGCTTCCATAATGAGTCATCCTGGAAATTTGGCTATATTTTTTTTTATGTGAAGTTATATATAGTGAAACTTAAATATACTATAGAGGATATATCTAAATATATGTGGTATCATTTTCAGATATTAATTCATTTCATGTTCAGAGTTACACCCTCTGAAAGTTAGAGTTTTTTACTAGTTTAAAAACTAGTCTCAAACAAGTGTTTTGGGTAAAACTATTATATTCGAAGCTTAGAATATCCAAATTAAGTGATAATTGTTTCATCCAAAGAATATTGACATTAGTATTTTTGGTATAATTTCTAAGTCTTGATTCATTACAGGTGCAGAGTTATACCCTGTGGAAACTAGGGTTTATGACTAGTCCAAAAACTAGTCTCAAACATGTGTTATGGGTAAAATTATTATATATGGATATTGAGAGATCAAAATTGTTAGAGACATATTGAATCATAAATAATATAGAACAAATTATTTTTTGTAGAAATTTCAAAATCATATCCAAAATATTAGACACGTGGTAGACCGTACACTATCACTCTCCTGAATAGGAAAAAAATATAAAGTTTGGGGAAAGTTACCATAACTTTGTTCTGGCAGGTTAGAATTAGGCCACACATATAGAATTGTAGATAATACATACCAAGATACTACAGGATGAAATTTCATACTCATAGAGGCTGAAATTATGGAGATACCTCATTTGGAAGGTCGATCAACAAAGCAGTCTCCAAACCAGGGTTTTTAAAGGTATGTTAACTTGAAACTTGCATAACTTTTGATTGGATTATATTTTTTTGGTGAGTCAAAAGGTGTTATAAGGAGTAAATAGAGAAGAAATATAGTAAACATATAGGTATCATATGGAAACATGTGTACAAAAAAATTCTACACCTATTAAACCTATTGAAGACACATCCATAACTCAAGAAGAACATGAGGACTTGAACTTTATAATGACCAAGATTACCAAGAGAGTAGGTGGTCTTGAAAGAGAAATACTAAACAAAGGGGACATCATGAATATGTATGTAAGGGGGAAATCATGATTATGGTAAGTAACAGGGGCATCATGAATATGATAAGTAAGGATGAATTCAAAAATTCAAAGGGGATATGCAAGAGGGATTCCAAACATTCAAGAGGGAAATGCAAGATGGATTCAATGAATTCAAAGGGAATATGCAAAATAACCTTGAAAACACGGGGAAATAAATTGTGAATGATATAATTAGCCATATTAACAAAAAATTGACACCTCCAGAATATGAAAAGGAGAACAATAGGGACTTGTTTCAATCACAGTTCGAGAAATTTGAGAAACAATTGGAGACCAAGAGGTTTGAGTCCCCAACATTTGAATTTTCCATATGGAGAAATTCTTTGATCTACACCATGTTCCAACTTCATAAAAGGTAACTATTGCATACTTATATTTAGAACCTGATCAAATTTTCTGGTACTAGTGAATTTGTGACCATTAAAAAGACTATATTATCTACTCGTCTATATTTATGAAAAAAATGATAGAACATTATGTGGATATTGATAGTAACACCCTCTTTAGCCAATTGTTAAATATTAAGCAAAAAATTCCAATTACATATCACATTAATGTCAAAATTCTAAAGCCTTGATGGTAACATGAATTCCATAAACAAGCTAAGAATCTAAGCACACAATTAACCACACCGGGAATTGCAAAGAACTAGCATAAGGAGAGAAGAAGAGGAATTAATGAACACACATTAATGAATGATGAATAAATGAGAATTGATATTATTACAATGGAAATACATCCTTATAAAGGAAAATAGAGTTGTATGGAGACAACTCATAAAGCTCAAAAAGGTTTACTTACCAGAATATAGCAAACCCCCATAGGTGGCTAAAACACTTCCCAAATCTGTCAAGGACCTCATGAATTAGCAAAAGCATGAGTGAGGTTTCAAGGGAGATGGAAAAACATACTAATCCTAGAAAATGGAGAGAAAGCCATGAAGGATGGGTTGGCAACAAAAGAACCCAGTTTCCTAGCTAACTAGCTTTACCTTATCCATAGAAAAGCAGGATAAAGAAGAATAAAGCAGAATCTACTGTAAAGCGTTGTTTACTAATTCTGGATGTCCATAAAGTGGTCAAGATCAAACCAAAATAAGAAATAAAGCATTCTTGGGGTATAGATGGCATGTGTTGACTTTAAGGTGCAAGTGGATGCTAACTAATTAAGCTAGTGGGTAGATAATTAATCAAATAATGATTAATTATTTTATCCTAAGTATTGAGTGGGTTTAATATATTCAAACACCCCCCTATAAGTCTAAATTTATGATGGCATGTCAACAAATATAGATGCATATAGGGCCCAACGACAAGGCTATGGTCACCCTTTAACAATTACCATGACCAAAAAGTAGAGGAAAGAGGCAAAACCACATGGGGAAAATCCTTCGTCAAGATAGGACATGAGAGGAAAACCAAAAATGTTGCTGATGTTGCTCCGAACTAAATACTGATGTCTGGAGGAATCTTCTTCTTGGGAAGAAGGGAAATATGCTCACTTGGATCAAAGACAACTGCGGGATGGAAACTAGGACCATGTAGAACAACTGATATCCAATGATGTGAAAGCTCTTGAGAGTTGTAATCAGTTCCAAGATGATATGATGACTTGAATCTCGAACCAATAGAGATGAAATCAACTCCATATAACTGTCCAAGCGAATGTATAATGCCTCCCACTTCATTTACACAGAGAGGATATGTGCAAGTGATCATGTAGGAATAGAGAGAAGCCATAGGATCAAAGAGTGCGAATGCATGGGCTCCATGGGTTGATTTAGCTTTTAAAGAATCCAAAATATCACATATAAGCATATCAATAGATTCATGGGAATAGAATGATAATGAATCCTTTGTAGTAGAAGTATGAAAGGAGGAAGGAAGGAGACTTCAAAGAGGCTCTGAGGACTGATGCTAAGAACACATGAGGAGTTGTAAAAGCACAAGTGATCAAGTATGGTAAGTGGAAAGACACTAATAGGACTTGATATGGCTAAGAAAACATCCTAAAAGTCACTAGGTTGTGCAGCATCAATGAGAGAGGTATGCACAAAGTGTGAAGGATCTGGCACATAGATCTTAGAATCTAAGATTGAACACAATAGAACAATGAATGTGTGAGTGAATGATCATCAATAACAATATCAACTCCATCTTTCACTTCTTTTTCATCATCAGTATCTTCAAGAGACACAGAAAAAGATTGCTCTTCAATATTATCTTCTTCATTGAGGCAGGAAGCATTCGAATCAAAGAGGGTAGCATCAACATGAACTATATGAGAAATTTCTTCATAAAAAATAACTTCATAAAAGAATGTAGAGGCCAATAAATCTTGATAGAGAGAACAAGAGGAGATGCTGGGTTCGATCCATGCTTCATCTTCTACTTCCTGTACACGAAACGATTTTTCCAAAATTTTCCAAAGCTCAAATGGATATTCATTAGAATCTATGAGATGATGTATATTTGGAGACATTGCCAAGCACATGATCCCATAAGCTCTATCACAATTATTCAGCCAGTCAATCTTCTCTTCATAAGACTCAGGTTCACTCAAAGCACCAATGGAAACATCAAAGAGATATTTCCTCTTCAAGTATGCACTCATCTTTCGTTTCCAATCAACATAGTTGAAATGAGATAGTAGAGGAAATTTTGAATCCATATTGAAGTTTTTGCACCTTCAAATAAACCTACAAATATGAAAGCAGAATTAATTGATGAGCTCGCAAAGCTCTGATACCATGTCAGTGCTTTGATGTCCTAGGCTATGATACCATGTCAGTGCTTTGATGTCCTAGAATCTGATACCATGTCAGAATTCCAAATCCTTGATGGAAACATGAATTCCATAAACAAGATAAGAATCTAAGCACACAATTAACCTCACTTGGAATTGCAGAGAATTAGCATAAGGAGGGAAGAAGAGGAATTAATGGACACACATTAATGAATCATCAATAAATTATAATTGGTATTATTACAATGGTAATACATCCCTATAAAGGAAAACATAGTTGTATGGAGATAACTCATAAAGATAGAAAAGGTTGACTTACCAAAATATAGAAAACCCCCATAGGTGGCTAAAACACTTCCCAAATCTGTCAAGGACCTCATGAATTAGAAAAAGCATGAGTGAGTTGTCAAGGGAGATGGAAATACATGCTAATACTGGAAAATGGAGAGAAATTCATGAAGGGATAGGTTGGAAACAAAAGAACTTAGTTTCCTAGTTAACTAGCTTTCCCTTATTCACAGAAAAGCAGGATAAAGCAAAATAACGTAGAATCTGTTGTAAAGCATTGTTTACTAATTCTGGATGTCCATAAAGTGGTCAAGATCAACCCAGAATCAGAGATAAAGAATTCCTGGGGTATAGATGGCATGAGGTGACTTTAAGGTGCAAGTGGATGCCAACTAATTAAGCTAGTGGGTAGATAATTAATGAAGTAGTGATTAATTATTTTATCCTAAGTATTGAGTGGGTTTAATATATTCCAAGAATTAAGTAGTTTCATATGTTGAGTCTTAGACTGAATAAAATTCCTAAGGATAATTTATTGGATCTCTCTCTAAGGGAACTATAAAATATATCATTCAACATGAGGTACGTCTCTTTGAACCTAAATCATTGGAGAATGCTTTTAGTTTGGCAAGGAAAGTGGAAACTAAAAATATGGCTACTAGAAGGGATACTACTGAAACATATAGAGAGGGAAGTGTTGTTGGAGTCATTATCCAACCCACACATCATTATTTGGCCTAATTGGCCTAATTTACCACTTATCCTAAGTTATTGGCTTGAATATGTGACTGCATTGTCAACTGGATCATTCTCGTTCAATCAGGGAGGCTAACTGTGTCTTCTCCTTCAATCGAGGAGGCTAACCGAGCTTCCTCCTTCAATCAAGGAGAAAATATGGGTTGATATGCATGACCTAAGTGCCCCAAATCAGTTAAGTGATGGTTATTCCCCCAACTTTCACTTAAACTTCAGCTGTATAGGTGCCATAATCATTATTTTTCCTATTTTTGGTAATGTCCAGTTAACCAGAGTGATTTAAGGTGCCTCCAACAACTTCTGGTGATTAGTTCAGTTCACTTGATCTCACCTAACTGAAGTCAGACATGCTCCCTCACCTACTGATTGACATGTAGTTGAGTTCTATTCAATGAGACTTAGTCATAACTGCCTCTGATTCAGTTAGAGTTGATTATGGTTGTGATTAGTGGTTATCTGACGTGTCTATTGTGGTTAACTCACAACTAAGCCACTCTCATGTATGTAATTCGAATTACCTCCTTGGAATTTGAATTGTTTGGCTATTCATGCTAGTGTATGACATTGTATCTTTACTTTTGATTAATGATAACAACTTTACAACTGAACCTCCTTATTGCAGTGTTTTCATGTCATTTTTCTGTGTAATTGATCATTGAATCTTCTGTAAGTTGTTTCTTGGTCCTCAGATTAAAATGACTCATTTTTCATAGGTGTTTCCTCCCCAACCACAGTAAACCTAAAAGGTTGAACCCTCAACAATTGGGAGAAAAAAGAACAAAGGGACTATGTTTCAATTGTGACAACAAGTATAGTAAAGGGTACAAGTGTAATGAGAAGAAACTGTTCTACATAGATTGTGAAGGGGAAGATGATCCACAATGAGAACAATCTCAAGAGTTGAATCTAAAGATACTAATCTAACCATATCTTTCCATGCATCGGTCGACATTAGGACTCCTCATGCCTTCAGGATAGAAGGATATATAAAAAATAAAAAATTAATAGTGTTGATTGATTATTGTAGTACCCATAAATTCATTATTTGTAAATTAACTAAATTTCTCAATTGTTTTGTATATGCAACACTAGAATTTCAAGTAATGATTGGAGATGGAGGTACTATAATTTTTTCAAGGAAACACCATAGTATTAATCTTACTATGGAGGAATATTTATTGGATACTCCAATAAATATAATCCAAATGGGTGGTTCCAATGTTGTACTAGGGGTCCAATGGCTACAATCATTCTGAATTATGACTCTTAATTTTCACGAAATTTTCATGATATTCTCTTCAAAAGGAAAGGAAATTGAGCTTAGAGGTATTTCAGGGAAACCATCTAAAGTGATGAGCTCTAATACCATGAAAAAATTGCTAAAGAGTGGACAATATGGAATAATTGCACAATTGTGCTCGCTATATGCGCAAACATCAATTCCCTCTATTCCAGTGGATATCTAACAAGTTATTGACAAACATTCCAAGGTATTTAGAGAAATGATTAAAGGAATTCGAACTACTGGATATCATGACTATGGTATTCACTTTCAACCTGGTAGCGTACCATCTAACATAAGATCCTATAGGTACCCATATGCACAAAAGTGCGAAATTGAAAAAAATGGTTCAAGAAATGTTAGATGCAGGAATCATTCAACCTAGCCAAAGTTCTTTCTCTACACCAGTGGTGATGGTTCATAAAAAGGAAGGTTCATGGTGTATGTTCCAATAATATAGAGAGATCAATAAGATGACCGTAAAAGATAAGTTCCCTATTCATGTCATTGATGAATCACTTGATGAATTATGCGAAGCAATTTTTTGTATCAAGTTGGATCTTCGTTCTGGATATCATCAAATCATAATGATGAAAGAATACATTCCAAAAATAGCCTGAAGAACATATCAAGGTCATTATAAATTTTTGGTGATGCAATTTGGACTTACCAATGCACCTTCCACATTTAAAAGCTTGATGAATTCTATTTTTAAAGCCTTCCTAATAAAATTATGTAATTATTTTTAGATGATATACTAATCTATAGAAAATCTTGAGAGCAACATGTACAACATGTTGAAAGGGTACTAAAACTATTGGAGGAGCACTAACTATAATCCAAGTCTTCTAAGTGTGACTTTGGGGTTTTAGAAGTGGAATATTTGGGTCATATTGTATCTCATGAATGCGTCGAAGTAGACCTAGAACAAATTAAACCTACTATGGAATGACTAGTTCCAAAAATGTGGTGGCAGATGTACTTTCAAGAAAAAGAAGATGACATCGAGGGTTAATTTCGTGCTATTCCCATTTTTCAATCTGATTGAGTAGAAGAAGCAAGGACATAAAGGAAACAAATAACAAGATCTGAAGGCATACAAGATAACTCAACAACTACAAGAAGACCATCGTTCACTAGATAAATTTGTGTGGAAGAATGATTCGTATGGTACTAAGGTTGCTTAAATTTATGTAATATTTCTCAACTCAAATAGAAGGTCCTTTTGGAATTGGACACTTCTCCTATAGGAGGACATTCAAAGTTTTTAAAAATGTATCATAGTAGCAAGAAGGATTTTTTTGGGAAGGTCTTAGAAATGATGTTCAAATTTTGTGGCCAAATGTTTGGTATGCCAACAAAAAAAAGGAGAGAGATTCACGATACCAAGTATTTTACAACCATTATCCATACCAAGTCAATGTTGGATTTTATCACAAGTCTACCAAAGTTAGAAGGAAATGCAATCATCGTGGTAGTAGTGGTTTGGCTCACAAAATATGTCCATTTTCTCTCTCTTTCTCATCCATTTAAAGCAAGTACATTATCTACTACATTCATGGAATCAGTTCAGAAGTACATGGAATCACCAAGGTTATTGTAAGTGATAGAGATCCAATTTGTATTGGTAATTTTTGGAAGGAAAAATTTGCTTGTTTGGGCATTTAGTTGGCTCACATCTCCTCTTGCCACCTCAATTTGATGTGCAAACTGAGATTGTGAATAAATGTATAGAAGGTTATATTTATTGATTTGCATATGATAAACAAACATAATGGTTCAAATGGTTTCCCTTAGCAGAATGGTCATACAACACATCTTTCCATTCTTCATAAAAATGTCATCATTTATGGAAAATTATGGCTATCATCCTCCCTCTATAACATCATCCTTGAAAGATAAATCTAAGGTCCAAACAGTGGAGGATCACATAAAGAACCAACAAGAGGTTGTCCAACTATTGAAAGATAACTTGGCTATATCACAAAATAAGATGACACAACAAACATATCAACATTAGAGTGAAATAAAATTTGAAGTGGGGGACTAGGTATTTTTCAGGCTACAACCGTACAAACAAATGTCCCTCAAGCAACAAAAGAAGGACAATAAATTATCACTCAAGCACTATGGTCCCTAGAAGATGTTGCATAGGATTGGAAGCATGGATTACAAATTGGAGTTGCATCCATCTTTATGTGGACATCCAGCCTTCCACGTGTCTTACATAAAAAGGTACTTGGTGACAAGATCCTAGTCTAGTCTATTTACCAGAGGTTTATGGTGAAAGGAAATTGGGACTAAAACCTGAAATAATTATTGATATAATGACCGATAAGTTGTGGAATGATCAATTATTCATCACCTCATCAAGTGGAAGAACATGCAAATAGAAGAGTTGACATGGGAAGATGCGTTCTTTAGGAAAAAATTTCTATAATTAATTAAGTGTTGAGGAAAACACTTGTTTCAAAGGGAGGGGCATGGTAATCCCTATATAGTGTAACATTATATTTATATTGTTATATTTGTATTATTTTTATTGGTCATCTAGGACATTAATTGAAATTGTAGGGCCGGGAAGAATTGTAATTGCACGCTTTGTCTCCTATATATACACCAAGGATACCTAGCTTTTATATTGTATCATGTTATCTTGTGTATTTAGTACATTGTATAAAGGAGGTTTTCCCCTTGAAAAGGATTCTTTTTCGTCTCTTTCTTCATTCTTAAGGCATGTATTACTCTCTCTTGGTTATTTTATTCCGTTTTGGGGAATTGGTGCACAATAAATACTCTATGATCATTCTTGCTTCAAAGCCATGGATTGTCTCCAACCTTATATTTTTACCATTACCTTTCTTCCACATCAACCATTTTCCCACTAATGCAAAATATAGTGTTATTGCTTTCCATATTATATACACTCTACTTATAGACTAATGATTGCTTATAATCTAATTTTCAAAAGAGAGAGGATTTATATATTTATAAACAAATAAATATTTCCATAAAATATCTTTACTTATTAGTCTCCACAAGCTCGTAGTTACAAGGTTTATTGTATGTGTTTAAGCCCCCATCCCCCATAATCTTTCATTTTTTCCATATCTTGTTGTTTCACCAGAGGTAAAATTTATCTATCTCTCTTAACCATCTATAAAAAATGAAATCACTTATAATCCATAGATCAAAAGAGAGAGGATTTATATATTTATAAACAATTAAATATTTCCATAAAATGTTTTCACTTATTAGTCTCCACAAGATTGTAGTTTCTAGAGTTTTACTAGATCAATGTATGTGTTTAAGCCGCCATCCCCCATAATCTTTCATTTTTTTTTATATCTATCCATTTCACTGGAGGTAAACTTTATTTATCTTTCTTAACCATCTATAAAAATTAGAATCACTTATTTATAATCTTCTCCAAGATTCCTTTTGGATGCCTCTCAAACCGACTTTACTAAAGTTAATATGCCTCCAATCGGTAACCATTGTCGATTCTCTTATCAAATTTCTCTATTAACCACATCCAATATTTGATGCCATTACCAATGGGTTTTATCCTAAAACCCAAATACTTTAGGCCCTCAAACACTCTCTTCTAATAAAGGTAGATCGATACAACTCTATTTCCATATATTCGTTTAATTCATAGGTGGAGATTGTATATTTTTGGAAATTAAGCTCCATCCATGATTCTATGATTTACATATCTAAAACCTCTTTTAGGTTTGTTGCATCCCTTATAGAATCACCACAAAAAATCATAATGCCATCTACAAATAATAAAAGCACAACAAAGAGTATTAGTCCTATACCACTCATACTCCCC
Source organism: Pseudotsuga menziesii (assembly GCA_001517045.1). NCBI lineage: Eukaryota > Viridiplantae > Streptophyta > Pinopsida > Pinales > Pinaceae > Pseudotsuga > Pseudotsuga menziesii. The sequence continues at coordinate 408,850 of LPNX010188597.1, read as the reverse complement.
ATGGTTTTGCATTGCTTACCACTCTAATTATCCCTTTGACAACAATAAGAATCAACAAAGGAGACAAGGGACAACCCAACCTCAACATCGAAAAGAAATAAAAACCTTGTAGAAGAACCATTGATTAGGACTACGAATGAGAAGCTAACTTAGCACCCTGCAACCCAATTTACCACTGATAAGATAAAATAATATGCAACATCATCCTCATATACAACCAACTAGATAATTCATAGGCCTTTGTGAGGTCTAATTTTATAACCATTGCAGTCATCCTCTTTGTTTTAATAGAATGGAGTCTCTCTTGAGCCACCCCAATCACATCCTAAATTTTCCTTCCATTTAAAAAACTAAACTATTTATGATAAACATTTCATGAGAATATTCTCTTTACATTGGATGCTATGATCTTTTCTAATATCACATATATGAAATTTCATAAATAAATAGGCCTAAAATCATCAAACCTAGTTCTATACAAGTAGAATTAAAAGATCCATAAGTTTTTATCAATCCTTCTAGACTCTTCAATAACCCTTAGAATATACTCCTCCAACAAATCATTAAAGCCTAAGAACAAATCATAAAAACCTAAGTAGAATTATAATTTCTAGCCATTAGGGCTTGGATTCTTTCCCATATGGAAAGAGGCCATAATTTCTTTTATTTCCTAGAAAAGCTCTTCCATCAAGAGATCATTAATTTCCTCATTAACAAAACAAAACTTGGAAGAAAGAGGTTACTTTGGTGATATTAACTATATTCACTCTCTCTATATCTTTATACAATTGTTGAAGATGATTAACCCCATATTTTAAATCTCTATAAACTCATTAACTATGCTACAATCATGCTTTCCCATCTCCCAAATTTTATTTACATTCTTTCTATTTTTAGAAAAGTTATGATAAAAATGTGTTTGCAAAACTTTTTTCCAGCCATATCAACCAACTTTTCATCCTTTAATTTGCTTCCATCCTCTTTAACATTCCTAAAGTCTAGTTAGTATTTATAGACTATTTTTTCTATTGCACTAAATACATGCATACTAAACCCTCACTTTCTGAATATACAATTGTCATAAGCATTAAAAGCAGTTTTTATTATAAAATATAACATCAAATTATAATATGATTGATGAAACATACAACAACAAGTTAATTGTCTTGGGGTATTATGGATTAGTCTGCATATACCATGGAAATAGAAACTTATCTCTATGTCGAGTATTGAGAATTCATACTTTGTGATGCTACCCCATAATGTTTGTGTTCGAGATATACAACCATCCCACGAATTGAAGACTTGTTAAATTTAGTAGTATGGTTAGTACTAATTGGATATACTCCACACATTATTTAATAAGTTTTCATAATTTATTTGTATAAAAATGCTACTATATTAGGGTTATTTTGCCTCCTAACTGTGCTCCTTCTATGTTGAAATTCAATAAAAGGACACTTAAGGTTTTTTTTTTCCTTTGTGGGACATCTTTTTTTTGCATCCTCCTAGTTATTTTTACATTTCTATGTTAAGTTTGTGTCTCACAATCCTTCTTCTTCTATCTATCTCATTAGCATAGCATTGTCAATTTAGGCATCCTTTTAGCATTTTAGTACCATCCTACTTGTCTCTTATTGGGTTAATTAGGTTAGGTGAGTTATTTGGGTAGGTTAGGTAGGTAAGATGAGTTAATGGGGCATGTTAGTTAGGTTATTGGGGTAGGATATGTAGGTTAGATATGGTTACATAGTTTATATGTGTTATCTTTTGGCATCTTGTGCATTATAGATTAATGAGGTAGGCCCTATTAGGTGTAATTGGTGGGTTAATTTAGTAGGTTAGGTATATGAATTAGGATAAAAGTCAAGTGGGTTAGTAGGCTAGGTTGTGTAGGTTAGTTAGGTGTGTTAGTGGGTTATGTAAGTTAGGTGCTTAGTGGGGAATGCTAGGTACATTAGAGGAAATTTCAACTCAAAATGGGCTTTTTAACCATAATTCAAATTCCATGTCATCATGTGTTAGCCAATGAAATTGATTTAAATTTCAAATACCGTATAGGTCTTAAACAATTTTTTAATATAAATTGGGGGAAGGTATCATAAAAAACTACTTTTTTTGTTTGTATTTTCGACATATCTCCTTGTGATTTTACTCAAATTTCGGTCGGGAGAGCTCCCTGGATGCAAAATTAAATTCCACATCCAACTAGTACTCACTCGGCATACTTTTGACGGACCCCACTACCCCAAAAACAAGAAATACCTAAAAAAACGCGATGATGATGTGACCGAAATTTGAGTAAAATCACAAGGAGATATGTAAAAAATACGAACAAAAAAGTACTTTTTTTCTTTTCTTCCTCCAAAATTAATAAATATTAATTTATTATTTTAACTATTATTTTATTATTTTTCTTAGGAGGTCCATTTTGAGTTGAAATTTCCTCTAATAGTTATGTGGGTTAGTGTATTAGGTAGGTTAGGTGGGTTAGCATTTAATGGATTATTCCATTGTATATTAGTCAAGTTAGCATTCAATAACTTATGACATCGTATGTTAGGTGGGTTAGTAGGTTGGGTGGACTCGTCTTAATTAGCAAGTTAGTAGGGTAGACAGGTTATATAGGTTTGTAGGTTAGGTAGGTTAATCACATGGGTCAATGGGTTAGGCTAGCTATGACATGTGGGTTAGGTAGGTTTTGCATGCTAGGTTATGGCTTGGTTGTATGTTAGGTGGGTTAGTAGGTTATCCAGGTGAGTTAGGTAGGTTAGTGGGTTATGTAAGTAATGTGTTCTAGTGGGGTAGTTATGCAGTTTATTTGGTATAATGGATTAGATAGGGTAGTGGGTTATGTAGGTTAGTAGGGTTCATAAATAAGTTAGGTGCATAGTTTAGGTTTGTTAGGTTATGAGTGTGTTAATCACCTATCCTATATCTCGCTAACTATTGACTAACCCATATTGAGCCTAACCCTTAGACACTAGCACCCATATCCTCTAATCAACAACTAACCCCTCTAACCTATCAAATAAAAACCACAAATTCATTGGTGTGTTAATATAGGATCATAATTATAATAATAAAAGTCATTTTAATTTTACACTAATTAGCCTTTGTCATGTCAATTACTTCAATTACGTTACCACCATTCAGCTCACAACTTGCATCTACATCATCCTTTCTTAACTTGGTGCAACAATTGAAGCATGCATATTCTCAAAAATCCATTTTCCTCTATGTCAACAATGAAGAACAAACCTTTGATTTTAATCCAAGACATCAGAAATATGAAATAAAATTTGCTACCAATGTTTTGGAAAAATATGTGGTTCAATAATTTTCATCAACAATTCTCTACCCGTGTCAAAAGCATATAAATTACTATCATCATAAATAACATATATGCTATCGAAGTTGCTAAACCATTTCCATTTGCTAATCACACATTCCAAGGACCAATATTAGTACAACTCAATAATCTCTTGAAGGCTACCAACATATTCAAGTTAGCCTTGAAGATTAAGGGGGGTGGTCGGGTAATGGGTTAGTGGATTATATGGTTAGGTAGGTTAGTGCATTACATGGCTAATAAGGTTAGTTGATTTAGTGTGGTAGGTTAGGTGTACTTGTGGTATAGGCTATGTAGGTTAGATGGGGATTGGTAGGTTAACTAGGTTAGATTTATGTGATTTGTAAGTAGGTTAATGGAGTATCTAGGTTAGTTGTGATACATATAATAGGTAGGTTTGGTGGGTTAGGTTAGTAGGTTAGGTGGGTGAGGTTAGTCACTTAGGTGGGTTAGTATCTTATTTAGGTAATTATATGGTTTAAGTAGGTTAATGGGTTATGCAAGTTATGTGGCTTAGTGGGGTGACTTAGGTAGTTTAGTTTGTTTAGTTGATTAGGTAAGTTAGTTGGATATGTAGTTTAGTGGGGTGGATAATTGGGTTAAGTGGGTAGGTTAGGATTTCTAGATTATGAGGGTTTTAATAGCCTAGTCCATATCCCACTAGCATCTGACTAAACCATATTGATTATAACCCTTAGTGACTAACATCCCTAACCATTAGTCAACAAATTACACCTCCAACCCATCAAATCAAAACTACAGATCCATTTATGTATTAATATAAGATAAAAATATAATACAAAAAGCTATTTTAATTTCATACCAATTAGTATTGTACGCATCAATGAACGAAATGAAAGAATTGTTCAGAATGTCCATTGTAATCAATGACTATTTAAGTGTGAAAATGCATTGTCCGCAAGCAAGTTTGTTCATTGAGAAAAGTATGGACATATAGCCTTTGTCATGTCAATTTACTTTGATAATATTACTCCAGTTGGTTCACCATTTACAATTACATCATCATTTTCTTGGTTTGATGTAATAATTGTAACATGTATCTTCTCAAAAATCCATTTTACTTTAAGTAGAAAATGAAGGACAAACCACTTATTTTCATCCAATATATCCAAATGAATGAAATCTTGCTTATGATGCTCTAGAAAAATATATATTTCAACATTTCTCACTATAAATTCTTTACATGTGTCAAAATAATATAAGTTACTATCATGGCCACAAGTAACATATCTCCAAGTAGAGATTGTAAACCATTTTCATTTGAAAATCACACATTTGAAGGACCTATAATTCAATTCCATGCTCTCTTGAAGGTGACTAACATATTCAACTTGGCCTTGAATTTGTTTTTTTTATATCTTGAACTTGGATGTCTGGTTTTATTAAATGCATATAACACTACATTATAACATGTTTTATTTCCATGATCCACATCCTCTACTTGAAAATGATGATCAGATGCCCACAATGTGGGATACGTATGTACAGTCATCTATACATAACTAAACAACTATACCTATCTATCTATCTATGTCCCATACATAACATAACTTAAATACATGTTGTGTATCTCTATACTACAACATGTTATGTTGTATTGAAGTAAAGTTTCAAGGCATCATCACATTCAACATCCCACATTATTGGAGCATTTATGTAGATTTGTTTCGGAACTTTGACATAAAAAGAAAGAATCTCCTTTAATGTATTATTCATCTATGCACCCTCGTAGGCATTTTGGTGGATGGGAAAATCTCTCAGTTTTAATAAAACCCTCTAGGAAAGAAATTGATCTACAAGTTAGCACATCATCTAATTCAATGTCATAATGATGTAGAAACAAAAATATTTTTTGAATTTTGTAATTAAAATTAGGTGTGCCTTTGCATTTCCTAAAATGTAGCAAGTTTTTGTTAAAATCCTATTGCTGGCCTTTAGAAGCTTAGCCATGCATTTCTAGCACATTAGAATATCTAGAAAATAATTACACATCATTCTTATTTGTCATATTTCACCCATATTGCATAAATATACCTCGGAGGGCATTTTTCTAGAGATCCCAGAAAGTACAAAATCAATGAAAAACCTATTTTGGTGGCCTAGATCTTAGACATGGAGACAGTTTGGGAATATTTCATTTGGCTATTGTTAGGAATTCAATTTGATATAGTCTATAATATTTTGTTATATTCCATCATTCATTTTGATAAGGTTGATGGTCATTTTCTTTAGGCACTCAAGTTTGATTTTCACTTTGTGTAAAATTGGTAAGTTTGGAGTATTTTTGCACAACAAGAAGTTTTTACTCGAAGATAAAATTATAACATTGAATTGATGTGACAAACGATATAAGGAACACTAAAAAACTTAAAAGTCACAATTTGGACTCTTGATAAAGTTTATTGAGTTCCTTATCGAGTGGAAGAACCTGCCAATAGAAGAGGTGGCATGGGGAAATGAGTTCCTCATGTAGAAAGAACCATAGTTAATCAAGTGTTGAGGAAATGTTAAGCCCTAGTTATTATGACATTACATTTCTATTATTATATCAATGTTTTCTTTATTGGTTGATTCGGACCTTAATTGTAATTATACCCTTTCTCCTATATATACCGAGGAGATATAGTTTTAGAGATAATCTCAATCTCTTGTGCAATTGATATATTGTAATGTGAGGTTTCCCCATTGAAGAGGCTTCTTATTCATTCTCTTTATTTCATTCTCAAGGCATGAAGTCACTTTTCTTTCTATTTTTATGCTTTATTGGGAATTTGGTCCATAATAGATGTCCATGTGAACCTGGAATGATGGAATACAAATAATGTGACTAAGAATATATAAGGTCAAAATGTTGAGCATTCAAAACGAATTCTTGTTAATTTTGGGGCTAGTCCCGGTAACACATTTTGTGATGGTAGGGAGAAGGGACTTCAAGAACCAATGCATGAGAAGTGGGTCCTTAAGCTTGGTTTTTTGAAGGATATGCCATCAATGCTACTCATGGTTGTATTCTGATGGTAGGTGAAAGCTAGAAGACCTAAAGTTGTATTCTTCAGACTGAAATGATGACCAAAATCTTCTTCCACAAGTAGGATTCCACAACTATGCTCTCGCAATCAGCTTTCTACAAGCTTGGTTCCGGAAAATTATTACCGCAATACAAATTTTCATAAATCTGTCTTTCTTCCTGAGTCTTTCTGCAGCTCAATTCCTGCAATTGATTTCTCTGCAAAACCTTTTCCGCAAGGCCCTTTCCGAAAGACCCTTTCCGTAAGACCATTTTCCACAAATGTGGATTACGGATTGCAAGTTCACAATTCTTTAGTTTTCAAAAACTGATAGACTTCCACAACTTTGCGGCTGCAACATTCCTTCTTGCACTCGGATTGCGGATTGTGGATCCTCCTTCCCACTTTATCAAAGACATACTTCCACAATTTCTCCTTCAGTGCTTCCTTTTCCGCTGTTCTTCTGAGCTGAGTAACCTAAGCCTAATTACACCCTATCAGCTATTTCATGATCATTATCGCTTCCTTATGAATGTACATTTTATCATTTAGGGGTGATTACTGTGTGTTTCATTAGACATTAAGCTTGTGCATGTTATTAAGCCTAAGCTTAGGTACCTATGTATGAAGGTTTGTATCTCATTCATATTCTCAGTATTCATTGGCTACTAAAGATATCTTATTTGGATCCTTACTTGTATTCTTTCTCTTCTATCTATTGTTAACTAACTTAATATTTCATTTGGCTTTTATATCCATTGGTTCAAAATCTCACATGGTATCAGATCCTTGGGGATTCTGAAGAAATTGTTTTACGAATTTGTACATGAAGATAAAGATCAAATATCATAAGCTTGAATGGATATTTCTCCCCAAATAACTCTTACTCGATTGATTTACTTTGCATGGAAGGAAAGATTGCAATTACATTGCAGTATAAAGGCCTCTACATGATCACAATGGGAACATAAACTAAGCTAAATTTAATGATGGAAAATGAAAAAATGGTTCAATTGAATGGATGAAGCCTTCGAGATTATTTGTCTCTCTATTTGTCTAGATATAATATATCACATTGAAGTCGTAAAATCTCTTAATGAAGTATGGACCAATTTGGAATGACCCTTTGGAAAGCATAATGAGATGAGAGGTCGTCAATTGGAGAATGAGCTCATCAGTATAAGCCCATGCAACTTTGAAACAATAGAATATTTATTCACAAAGTTTAAATAATTATTGTTGCAGGTTAACGTATGTGGAGCATACAAGAAGGATGAGTAGGTATTACCCTCAATCTTATCCAAATTGGGTCAAGAATATTTAGAATTTTTTTGTACTTGTTATGCCACAAAAATAACATTTGGAATTGCTTGGAAGATGCCTAGTTTGGATGATTTTCCTGACTCTCTATCCCCTGAGCAAGACAATCTTGTTTAAATGGGCCTTTTGATGTCAACAAAGGCCCATTTCCTTGCTACAAAACAGAGAAACAAGGATCATAACCAAAGACCTACACATGAGACTTCCTCCTCCAAAGATTGGAAGACTAAGAATGACATAAACATATGTACTTACTACAAGAAACACAATCATGAACAACATGAGTGTGTGAGGAAATATAATGATCATTTGAAACATCTTATTTTATAGGGAAGTTCCTAATTATCTCAAGAAGTCAGATAAAAAATTTGAAAGCCATAAACTACATGACATGCACTTGTTTCTATATATTCCAAACCATTCTCTTCTTGTGATCTTGACTCATAAGATTTAAATCATACCTCTCCTTCCCTAGATCCATGCACGAATACTGCCATCTTGGGATATGCATTAGTTTAGATCATTCATTTAGCGAAGGAAGAACCTTCTACATATTTAGATGAAGAAGTTGTTGACATTGACGAACACGTTGATGCATATCCAACAACTATACCACTTTAGGCACAACATACACTTTCTTCAACATGTGATCTAGTTGGATATCGAATAGATACATAGTAGACCCATTCACATTCTCAAATTTATCCTCATGCACTCCCTACTATATATCCCTTGATGCACATCCACAGTTTCATGGCCAATATAAGAGATCCATGGTCTTTTTTAGAAGTTGTAGGAAATCCATATTACGATGCTACCATGGAGGAGGAGCATCATTATCTAATAAACATCCAACCATGATAACTATATCACCTATGTCGTAGTAGTAAACTTGCATGTTGCAAGTGGATATATAGATCAAAGTTGGAAATATATCGACATGAGAGTGATCATGGTTGAAGATGTTTGACAAAGTCCACTCAACACTATCCTCTCTTTTGGGTATTTTTTTCCCAATGGGTTTTCCCTCTTTTTCCACTTTTAAGGGATATTCTTGTTTATACATGGGTACCTCACATTGATTCTATTGTCAACAAAAAAGTGTTTGTACATCATGCTCATCCAAGCTAGGATTAAGGGAGGGTGTTAGTGTACATACACACCTTCAAGTGTATTTTCAACCTCTCCACGGGTCAAAATATATCCTAGAGGAGTTAATATCTTGTCTCTAGCTTCAAATACCCAGAAAAAATCCCTACTTTTAAGGATTTGTGAACACTTTCTAGACAAAATCCTTAGAATTTATGGATTTTCCCACTTCTCCCCATAAAGTCCCTAGCATTTAATGATAAGTGCTCCCTAAAAGTGAGTTAGTGTGCATCATAGTTTGATTCTTTATTTTTAGGGATTAAGGCACTCTTAGATTATTTGCCTCCCTTTTCTTGAATTTCATTGATTTAAATAAGCAATTAAGTCTCAATGAACCAACTTACACCCTAATTGTCTATTTTAGCTCATTTAACTACCTAATTGGCCAATTTGGGCTAATCGGAATTTAGTTTCACATGAATAACTGAATTAACTACCTCATGAGGTGCATGCATGGCCAAGTTTACTCTAGAAGGAGGGTGCACTTGTCTAAATATTAGGCATAAAAGCATCCCACTTGAGTGACCTAAGCCTAGTTACACCCTATAAGCTATTTCATGATCATTATTGCTTCCTTAAGAATGCAAACTTGATCTTTTATGGGAATTACTGTGGTCTTCATAAGCCATTAATCGTGTGCATGCAATTAAGCCTAAGCTTGGTTTCCTATATATTAAGGCCTACATCTAATTGATAAGGCATTCATTCAAGTACTCTCTTTGAGCATTCATTAATTAATAAAGATTACTTGACTAGATCATTACTTGTATTCTTTCTCATCTATGTATTGCTAACTATGTTATTATTTCATTTAGCTTCTAAATCCATTAGTTCAAAATCTCAGGTTTAGAGCCAACCACATGTATATCCTTATTTTCATGGTGCCATTTACCTTCCACAATGGCTCCCATGATCATGCTTCTTCACCTTCTAATTCATTTGACTTTATATCCTTATATAACCACCAATCATTAGATTCTTAGTACAAATAAGGGTGTTTGGCTCATCTTTGATCTTGATATAACTTTGAAGGAGTTTATACATAGAAGGATTCCATTCAATACCAATGAAAACTTCTGATTGTTTACTAAATGCATTTTTCCATATTGGCTTCCAAATAGTAGTAGATCATAAATCAACTAGTTAAGCTAGGACATATATCCCCTTCTCATGTAGAGACTCAAAGAGTTCCTCTAATACTATTTATCTCTATATATTTTAAAATTACATTTATATTGTTATTTTTGTATTGCCTTTATTGGCCGTCTATGAACTTAATTGAAATTGTAGGGTTGGTTAGAATTGTAATTGTATCCTTCGTTTCATATATATATACCAAGAAGACCTAGCTTTAGTATCATCTCATCTTATCTTGTGTATTTAGTACATTGTATAAGGAGGTTTCCCCCTTGAAGAGGCTTATTATTCATATCTTTTCTTCATTCTTAAGGTGTGGATTACTCTCTCTTGATTATTTTTTGTTCTTTTGGGGAATTTGGTGCACAATATTTGGTATCATAGCTTAGATGCTTGCATAATGAGTCATCCTGGAAATTTGGATATAATTTTTTTTTTATGTGAATTTATATATAGTGAAACTTAAATGTACTATAGAGGATATATCTAAATATATGTGGTATCATTTTCAGATCTTGATTCATTACATGTTCAAAGTTATACCCTATGAAAGTTAGAGTTTTTTACTAGTTCAAAAACTAGTCACAAACAAGTGTTCTAGGTAAAACTATTATATTTGAAGCTTGGAATATCCAAATTAAGTGATAAATGTTTCATCCAAAATAATTTTGAAATTAGTATTTTTGGTATAATTTCTAAGTCTTGATTCATTACAGGTGCAGAGTTATACCCTGTGGAAACTAGGGTTTATGACTAGTCCAAAAACTAGTCTCAAACATGTGTTATGGGTAAAATTATTATATATGGATATTGAGAAATCAAAATTGATAGAGACATATTGAATCATAAATAAGATAGGCCAAATTATTTTTGGTAGAAATTTCAAAATCATATCCAAAAAATTAGACACGTGGTAGACTGTACACTATCACTCTCCTGAATAGGAAAAAAATATCAAGTTTGTGGAAAGTTACCATAACTTTGTTTTGGCACGTTAGAATTAGGCCAGACCTATAAAATTGTAGATAATACATACCAAGATACTACAGGATGAAATTTCATACTCATAGAGGTTGAAATTATGGAGATACCTCATTTGGAAGGTCGATCAACAAAACAGTCTCCAAGATACCTCATTTGAAGGTATGGAGATACCTCATTTGGAGATACCAAGATACTACAGGATGAAATTTCATACTCATAGAGGTTGAAATTATGGAGATACCTCATTTGGAAGGTCGATCAACAAAACAGTCTCCAAACCAGGGCTTTTAAGGGTATGTTAACTTGAAACTTGCATAACTTTTGATTGGATTATATTTTTTGGCTGAGTCAAAAGGTGTTATAAAGAGTAAATAGAGAAGAATTATAGTAAATATATTGGTATCATATGGAAAATTGTGTATAAAAAAATTCTACACCTATTAAACCTATTGAATGCACATCCATAACTCAAGAAGGACATGTGGACTTGAACTTTATAATGACCAAGATTACCAAGAGAGTAGGTGGTCTTGAAAGAGAAATACTAAACAAGAGGGACATCATGAATATGTATGTAATGGGGACATAATGATTATGGTAAGTAAGGGGGCATCATGAATATGTTAAATAAGGATGAATTCCAAAAATTCAAATGGGATATGCAAGAGGTATTCCAAACATTCAAGAGGGAAATGCAAGACGGATTCAAATAATTCAATGGGAATATGCAAAATAACCTTGAAAACATGGGGAAAGAAATTGTGAATGATATAATTAGCCATATTAACAAAAGATTGACACTTCCAAAATATGAAAAGGAGAACAAGAGGGACTTGTTTCAGTCACATTTCAAGAAAATTGAGGAATAGTTGGAGAACAAGAGTTTTGGGTCCCCAACATTTGAAGATTCGATATGGAGAAATTCTTCGATCTACACCATGTTCCAACTTCAAAAAATGTAACTATTGCATACTTATATTTAGAACCTGATCAATTTTTCTAATACCAATGGATTTGTGACCATTAAAAAGACTATATTATCTACTGGTCTATATTTATGAAAAAATTGATAGAACATTATGTGGATATTAATAGTAACACCCTCTTTAGCCAATTGATAAATCTTAAGCAAAAAAGTCCAATTACATAGCACATTATTGTCATAATTCTAAATCCTTGATGGCAACATGAATTCCATAAACAAGCTAAGAATCTAAGCACACATTTCACCTCACCGGGAATTGCAGAGAATTAGCATAAGGAGAGAAGAAGAGGAATTAATGAAAACACATTAATGAATGATGAATACATGAGAATTGATATTATTAAAATGGTAATACATCCTTATAAAGAAAAATAGAGTTGTATGGAGACAACTCATAAAGCTAAAAAAGGTTGACTTACCAAATGATAGCAAACCCCCATAGGTGGCTAAAACACTTCCCAAATCTGTCAAGGACCTCATGAATTAGCAAAAACATGAGTGATTTGTCAAGGGAGATGGAAAAACATGCCAATTACGGAAAATGGAGAGAAAATGATGCAGGATGGGTTGGCAACAAAAGAACCCAGTTTCCTAGTTAACTAGCTTTACCTTATCCACAGAAAAGCAGGATAAAGCAGAATAAAGCAGAATCTACTATAAAGCGTTGTTTACTAATTATGGAAGTCCATAAAGTGGTCAAGATCAATCCATAATCAGAAATAAAGCATTCCTGGGGTATAGATGACATGTGTTGACTTTAAGGTGCAAGTGGATGCCAACTAATTAAGCTAGTGGGTAGATAATCAATCAAATAATGATTAATTATTTTATCCTAAGTATTGAGTGGGTTTAATATATTCCAACATCCCCCTATAAGTCTGTTATCAGGAATAGTGTACCTTCTACAGACAAAAGCTATTCGTCTGGTCTGAATGGTTCAGATCCATAACAAATGAGTGAATGACAAAGGATGAAGACCTTCCCTGAATGCTGTAGACACCTGTAATACTACTTCGATCATGAACCTGTGTACCTTCAAACACATCAAACATACAAGCACATCAAAGCTACTAGAAAATAATCTACATATCCATGCCAGTGACTAAGGAATCTAGCAACATATACATGTGAAATCAAAACAACAGATATGTGGGACAGAAATCGGCTTTGCATTAAGAATGAATGAATAAGCTTACAACCGTTGCCTTAGTGTTAAAAAGCTCCTCCATGAGACAAACACTTCATCCCCACAAGATCCAACTTTGCTCTCTATGCTCTTTAATGATTTGGACTAAGTAGTCAATTCAATAGCATAACAATACCTCTATAGTTCTCCCCCTCAACTATGGATATGAGCTTGTATTCATAAGGCTCAATGGATAGGGATAGTTGAGAGAATGGTGGGTGAGGTGGCTCCAAGATCCTACCATGGCAGATCTCAAGCCCAAACTAACCCATAATGAGAGGGATAAGGGAGGACACGAGGCTCAAGTTCTAGAAGCCTTGAGAAACTTCTCCTTTTCCCATTTTACCCAGGGTACCACTTTTGTTCCCTTATGACAGAGCAGTTTAGGTGAGAACCGCTTTAAGAACAAAGCCTATAAGCGGTGGCACCGCTTCTATATAGCAGGATACAGGTGGTGCTGAACAAGGTACCGCTCATCAGCCACAGGGTAAGCGCGGTGCTAGGTTTTTTCAAGTAGAATTCACAAATAGAGCAAGTTTCCACTCCAAGTGTTGGGATTAAGGGCAAACATAGGGGTTAAGGATCTCATCACATGATGGTGACATGATTTAGGTATAACAAAGTCTAAATTTATGATGGTATGTCAACAAATATAGATGCATATGGATGCATATATGGCCCAACAACAAGGCTATGGTCACCCTTTGACAATTGCTATGTCCAAAAAGTAGAGGCAAGAGGCGAAACCACATGGGGAAAATCCTCCCTCAATATAGGACATGCGAGGAAAACCAATAATGTTGCTGATGTTTCTCCAAACTAAATGTTGATGTTTGGAGGAATATTCTTCTTGGGAAGAAGGTAAATCTGCTCACCTGGATCAAAGACAACTCCAAGATGGAAACTAGGACCTTGTAGAACAACTGAGATCCAATGATGTGAAAGCTCTTGAGAGTTGTAATCAGCTCCAAGATGATACGATTACTTGAACCTCGAACCAATAGAGATATGTTCAAGAAAATGTATAATGCCTCCCGCTTCATTTACACAGAGAGGATATGTGGAAGTGATCATGTAGGAACAGAGAGAAGCCATAGGATGAAAGAGTGTGAATGCATGGGCTCAATGGGTTGATCTAACTTCTAAAGAATCCAAAAGATCACATATAAGCATATCAGTAGACTCACGGGAATAGACTGATAATGAATCCTCTATAGTAGAAGTATGAAAGGAGGAAGGAAGGAGATCTTCAAAGAGGCTCTGAGGATTGATGCAAAGAACACAGGAGGAGATGTAAAAGCACGTGTGATCAAGTATGGTAAGTGGAAAGACACTAATAGGACTTGATATGGCTAAGAAAACATCATGAAAGTCACTAGCTTATGCACCATCAACGAGAGAGGTATGCACAAATTATGAAGGATCTGGCACATAGATCTTAGAATATAAGATTGAACACAATAGAACAATGAATGTGTGAGTGAATCATCATCAATAACAATAGAAGCTCCATCTGTCACTTCTTTTTCATCATCAGTATCTTCAAGAAACACATAAAAATATTGCTCTTCATTATTATCTTCTTCATTGAAGGAGGAAGCATTCGAATCAAATAAGGTAGCATCAACATGAACTGTATGGGAAACTTATTCATCATAAATTACTTCATCAAAGAATGTAGAGGCCAAGAAATATTGACCAAGAGAACAAGAGGAGATACTGGGTTCACTCCATGCTTCATCTTCTACTTCCTGCCCACAAAAATATTTTTCCAATTTTTTCCAAATATCAAATGGATATTCAGCAAAATCTATGAGATGATGTATATTTGGAGACATTGCCAAGAACATGATTCCATAAGCTCTATCACAATTATTCAGCTAGTCAATCTTCTCTTCATAAGACTCAGGTTCGCACAAAGCACCAATGGAGACATCAAAGATACATTGCCTCTTCAAGAATGTGCTCATCTTTGGCTTCCAATCAACATAGCTGAAAGGAGATAGTAGACAAACTTTTGAATCCATATTGAAGTTGTTACACCTGCAAATAAACCTGCAAATATGAAAGGAGAATTAATTGATGAGCTCCCAAAGCTCTGATACCATGTCAGTGATTTGATGTCCTAGGCTATGATACCATGTCAGTGCTTTGATGTCCTAGGATATGATACCATGTCAGAATTCTAAAGCCTTGATGGAAACATGAATTCCATAAACAAGGTAAGAATCTAAGCACACAATTAACCTCACTGGGAATTGCAGAGAATTAGCATAAGGAGAGAAGGAGAGGAATTAATCGACACACATTAATGAATGATCAATAAATGATAATTGATATTATTACAATGGTAATACATCCTTATAAAGGAAAATAGAGTTGTATGGAGACAACTCATAAAGATAAAAAAGGTTGATTACCAAAATATAGAAAACGTCCATAGGTGTCTAAAACACTTCCCAAATCTGTCAAGGACCTCACAAATTAGTAAAATCATGAGTGAGTTGTCAAGGGAGATGGAAATACATGCTAATAATGGAAAATGGAGAGAAATTCATGAAGGATGGGTTGGCAACAAAAGAACCCAGTTTCCTAGTTAACTAGCTTTACCTTATCCACAGAAAAGTTGGATAAAGTAGAATAAAGCAGAATCAACTGTAAAGCGCTGTTTACTAATTATGGGTGTCCATAAAGTGGTTAAGATCAACCCAGAATAAAAAATAAAGCATTCCTGGGGTATAGATGACATGTGTTGACTTTAAGGTGCAAATGGATGCCAACTAATTAAGCTAGTGGGTAGATAATTAATCAAGTAATGATTAATTATTTTATCCTAAGTATTGAGTGGGATTAATATATTCTAACAATTAAGTAGTTTCATATGTTGAGTCTTAGACTAAAGAAATTTTTTAAGTATAATCTATTGGATCTCTCTCTAAGGGAACTATAAAGGATATCATTCAACATGAGGTACGTTTCTTTGAACCTAAATCATTGGAGAATGCTTTTAGTTTGGCAAGGAAAGTTGAAACTAAAAATATGGATACTATAAGGGATACTACTAACACATATAGAGAGGGAAGTGTTGTTGGAGTCATTATCCAACCCACACATTATTATTTGTCCTAATTGGCCTAATTTACCAGTTATCCTAAGTTATTGGCTCGAATATGTGACTGCATCATCAATTGGATCATCCTCCTTCAATCAGGGAGGGTAACTGTGTCTTCTCCTTCAATCGAGGAGGCTAACTGAGCTTCCTCCTTCAATCAAGGAGAAAATATAGGTTGATCTGCATGACCTAAGCACCCGAAATCAGTTAACCGATGGTTATTCCACCAACTTTCAGTTAAACTGCAGCTGTACATGTGCCTCCATCATTATTTTGCCTATTTTTGGTAATTTCCTATTAACCAGAGTGATTTAAGGTGCCTCCAACAACTTTTGGTGATTAGTTCAGTTCACTTGATGTCACCTAACTGAAGTTAGACATGCGTCCTCACCTATTGATTAACATGCAATTGAGTTCTATTCAGTTAGACTCAATCATAACTACCTTC
This sequence comes from Pseudotsuga menziesii, assembly GCA_001517045.1. Taxonomy (NCBI): domain Eukaryota; kingdom Viridiplantae; phylum Streptophyta; class Pinopsida; order Pinales; family Pinaceae; genus Pseudotsuga; species Pseudotsuga menziesii. Next base: position 392,148 of record LPNX010188597.1, on the reverse strand, counting down.
GATTCAGTTAGAGTTGATGATGGTTGTGATTAGTGGTTAACTGATGTGTCTATTATGGCTAACTGACAACTAAGCCACTCTCATGTATGCAATTCGAATGACCTCCTTGGAATTTGAATTTTTTGGCTATTCATGCCAGTGTATGACATTGTATCTTTACTTTTGATTAATTATAACAACTTTACAGCTGCAACTCCTTATTGCAGTGTTTTCATGTCATTTTTCTGTGTAATTGATCCTTGAATATTCTGTAAGTTGTTCCTTGGTTCTTAGATTACCGTGACTCATTTTTCATAAGTTTTTCCTCCCCAACCACAATAAACCTAAAAGGTTGAACCCTCAACAATTGGCGGAAAAAAGAGCAAAGGGACCATGTTTTAATTGTGACAACAAGTATAGTAAAGGGTATAAGTGTAATGAGAAGAAACTATTCTACATAGATTGTAAAGGGGAAGATGATCCACGATGAGAACAGTTTTAAGAGTTGAATCTAAAGATACCAATCCAACCATATCTTTCCATGCATCAGTCGACATTAGGACTCCTCATGCTCTCAGGATAGAAGGATATATAAAAAATGCAAAAAGTAATAGCGTTGATTGATTATTGTAGTACCCATAACTTCATTATTTGCAAATTAACTAAACTCCTCAATTGCTTTGTATATCCAACACTAGAATTTCAAGTAATGATTGGAGATGGATGTACTATAATTTTTTCAAGGAAACACCATAGTATTAATCTTACTATGGAGGAATAATTATTGGACACTCCAATAAATGTAATCCAAATGGGTGGTGCCAATGTTGTACTAAGGGTCCAATGGCTACAATCATTCTGAATTGTGACTCTTAATTTTCAAGAAATTTTCATGAGATTCTCTTCAAAAGGAAAGGAAATTGAGCTTAGAGGTATTTCAGGGAAACCATCTAAAGTGATGAGCTCTAATACCATGAAAAAATTGCTAAAAAGAGGGACAATATGGAATAATTGCACAATTGTGCTCGCTAGACGTGCAAACATCAATTTCATCTATTCCAGTGGATATCTAACAAGTTATTGACAACCATTCCAAGGTTTTTTATCGAAATGGTTAAAGAAATTTGACCTACTATACATCATGACTATGATATTCACTTTCAACTAGGTAGCGTACCATCTAACATCAGATCCTATAGGTACCCATATGCACAAAAGTGTGAAATTGAAAAAATGGTTCAAGAAATGTTAGATGTAGGCATCATTCAACCTATCCAAATTTCTTTCTCTGCACCAGTGGTGATGGTTCATAAAAAGTAAGGTTCATGGCGTATGTTCCAAGAATATAGAGAGCTCAATAAGATGACCGTAAAATATAAGTTCCCTATTCATGTCATTGATGAATGACTTGATGAATTATGCAGAGCAATTTTTTGTATCAAGTTGGATCTTTGTTCTGGATATCATCAAATTATAATGATGAAAGAATACATTCCAAAAACAACCTTAAGAACATATCAAGGTCATTATAAATTTATGGTGATGCAATTTGGACTTACCAATGGACCTTCCACATTTCAAAGCTTGATGAATTCTATTTTTAAAGCCTTCGTAATAAAATTATGTAAGTATTTTTAGATGATATACTAATCTATAGAAAATGTTGAGAGCAACATGTACAACATGTTGAAAGGGTACTAAAACTATTGGAGGAGCACCAACTATACTCCAAGTCTTCTAAGTGTGACTTTGGGGTTTTAGAAGTGGAATCTTTGGGTCATATTGTGTCATGAATGCGTCGAAGTAGATATAGACAAAATTAAACCTATTATGGAATGACCAGTTCCCAAAATGTGGGGACAGATGTACTTTCAAGAAAAACAGGATGACATTGAGGGCTTGTTTTGTGCTATTCCATTTTTCAATCTGATTGAGTAGAAGAAGCAAGGACATAATGGAAACAAATAACAAGATCTGAAGGCATACAAGATAATTCAACAACTACAAGAAGACCATAGTTCACTAGATAAATTTGTGTGGAAGAATGATTCATATGGTACCAAGGTCGCTTAAATTTATGTAAGATTTCTCAACTCAAATAGAAGGTCCTTTTGGAATTGGACACTTCTCCTATAGGAGGACATTTAGGGTTCTTAAAAATGTATCATAGGATCAAGAAGGATTTTTTTTTGGGAAGGTCTTATAAATGATGTTCAAAATTTTGTGGCCAAATGTTTGGTATGCCAACAAAACAAAGGAGAGAGATTCACGATACCAAGTATTCTATAACCATTATCCATGCCAAGTCAATGTTGGATTTTATCACAAGTCTACCAAAGTTAGAAGGAAATAGAATCATCATGGTAGTAGTGGTTTGGATCACAAAATATTTCCATTTCCACTCTTTTTCTCATCTATTTAAAGCAAGTACATTATCTACTATGTTCATGGAATTAGTTTAGAAGTACATGGAATCACCAAGATTATTGTAAGTGATAGAGATCCAATTTTCATTGGTAATTTTTGGAAGGAAATATTTACTTTTTTGGGCACTCAGTTGGCTCACATCTCCTCTTACTAGCTCAATTTGATGTGCAAACCAAGATTGTGAATAAAGGTATAGAAGGTTATCTTTGTTGATTTGCGTATGATAAACAAACATAATGGTTCAAATGGTTTCCCTTAGCAGAAAGGTCGTACAACACATCTTTCCATTCTTCATAAAAATGTCATCATTTATGGAACTTTATGGCTATCATCCTCCCTCTATAACATCAGCCTTGAAAGATAAATCTAAGGTCCAAGCAGTGGAGGATCACATAAAGAACCAACAAGAGGTTGTCCAACTATTGAAAGATAACTTGGTTATATCACAAAATAAGATGACACAACAAACATATCAACATTAGAGTGAAATAAAATTTGAAGTGGGGGACTATGTATTTTTCAAGCTACAACCATATAAACAAATGTCCCTCAAGCAACAAAAGAAGGACAATAAATGATCACCCAAGCACTATGGTCTCTATAAGATGTTGCATAGGATTGGAAGCATGGATTACAAATTGGAGTTGCCTCCATCTTTATATGGACATCCATCCTTCCACGTGTCTTACATAAAAAGGTAATTGGTGACAAGATCCTAGTCTAGTATATTTACCAGAGGTTTATGGTGAAAGGAAATTGGTACTAAAACCTGAAATAATCATTGATATAATGGCCGATAAGTTGTGGAATGATCAATTATTGATCACCTCATCAAGTGGAAGAACATGCAAATAGAAGAGTTGACATGGGAAGATGAGTTCTTTAGGAAAAAATATCTATAATTAGTGTTGAGGAAAACACTTGTTTCAAAGGGAGGGGCATGGTAATCCCTATATAGTGTAACATTATATTTATATTTTTATATTTGTATTATCTTTATTGGTCAGCTAGGACCTTAATTGAAATTGTAGGGCCGGGAAGAATTGTAATTGCACGCTTTGTCTCCTATATATACACCAAGGATACCTAGATTTTATATCATATATTTTATCTTGTGTATTTAGCACATTGTATAAGGAGGTTTCCCCCTTGAAAAGGATTCTTATTCATCTCTGTCTTCATTCTTAAGGCATGTATTATTCTCTCTTGGTTATTTTAAGCCCTTTTGGGGAATTGGTGCATAATAAATACTCTATGGTCATTTTTGCTTCGAAGCCATGGATCATCTCCAACCTTAGCTTTTTACCATTACCTTTCTTCCACATCAACCATTTTCCCACTAATGTAAAATATAGTGTTATTGCTTTCCAAATTATATACACTCTACTTATAAACTAATGATTGCTTATAATCCAATTTTCAAAAGAGAGAGGATTTATATATTTATAAACAAATAAATATTTCCATAAAGCATCTTACCTTATTAGTCTCCACAAGCTCATAGTTACTAGGGTTAATGTATGTGTTTAAGCCCCCGTCCCCCATAATCTTTCATTTTTTCTATATCTTGTCGTTTCACCAGAGGTAAACTTTATCTATCTTTCTTAACCATCTATAAAAAATGAAATCGCTTATAATCCCTTGATCAAAAGAGAGAGGCTTTATATATTTATAAACAATTAAATATTTCCATAAAATGTTTGGACTTATTAGTCTCCACAAGATTGTAGTTTCTAGAGTTTTACTAGATCAATGTATGTGTTTAAGCCCCCATACCCCACAATCTTTCATTTTTTCTATATCTTTCCATTTCACCGGAGGTAAATTTTATTTATCTTTCTTTACCATCTATAAAAATTGAAATCACTTCTTTATAATCTTCTCCAAGATTCCTTTTGGATGCCTCTCAAATCGACTTTACTAGAGTTAATATGCCTCCAATCGATAACCATTATTGATTCTTTTATCAAATTTCTCTATTAACCACATCCGAATTTGATGCCATTACCAATGGGTTTTATCGTAAAACCAAATACTTTAGGCCCTCAAACACTATCTTCTAATAAAGGTAGATTGATACAACTCTATTTGCATATATTCATTTAATTCATAGGTGGAGATTGTAGATTTTTGGAAATTAAGGTCCGTCCATGATTCTATGCTTTACATATCTAAAACCTCTTTTAGGTTTGTTGCATCCCTTATAGAATCACCACAAAAAATCATAATGCCATCTACAAATAATAAAAGCACAACAAAGAGTATTAGTCGTATACCACTCATCCTCCCCATGGTTTTGCATTACTTACCACTCTAATTATCCCTTTGACAACAATAAGAATCAACAAAGGAGACAAGGGACACCCCAACCTCAACCTAAAAGAAAGAAAAACCTTGTAGAATAACCATTGATTAGGACTACAACTGAGAAGCTAACTTAGCACCCTGCAACCTAATTTACCATTGATAAGATAAAAATAATATGCAACAACATCATCCTTATATAAAACCAACTAGATAATTCATAGGACTTTGTGAGGTCTAATTTTATAACCATTGCAGTCATCCTCTTTGTTTTAATATAATGGAGTCTCTCTTGAGCTGCCCTAATCACATCCTAAATTTTCCTTCCATTTAAAAAACTAAACTATTTATGATAAACATTTTACGAGAATATTCTCTTTACATTGCATGCTATGACCTTTTCTAATATCAAATATATGAAATTTCATAAATAAATAGGCCTAAAATCATCAAACCTAGTTCTATACAAGTAGAATTAAAAGATCCATAAGTTTTTATCAATCCTTCTAGACTCTTCAATAACCCTTAGAATATCCTCCTCCAACAAATCATTAAAAACTAAGAACAAATCATAAATACATCAGAAGAATTATAATGGCTAGTCATTAGGGCTTGGATTGTTTCCCTTATGGAAAGAGGCCATAATTGCTTTTAGTTCATAGAAAAGCTCTTCCATCAAGAGATCATTAATTTCCTCATTAACAAAACAAAACTTGGAAAAAAGAGGTTAATCTAGTGATATTAACTATATACACCCTCTCTATCTCTTTATACAATAGTTGAAGATGATTAACCCCATATTTGAAATCTCAATAAACTCATTAGCTATGCTACAATCATGCTTTCCCATCTCCCAAATATTATTTACATTCTTTGTAGTTTTAGAAAAGTTATGATAAAAACGTGTTTTCAAAACTTTTTTCCAGCCATATCAACGAACTTTTCATCCTTTAATTTGCTTCCCTCCTCTTTAACATTCCTAAAGTCTATTTAGTGTTTATAGACTATTTTTTCTCTTGCACTAAATACATGCATAATAAACCTTCACTTTGTGAATATACAATTTTCATAAGCATTAAAAGTAATTTTTATTATAAAATATAACATCAAATTATAATATGCTTGATGAAACATACAACACGAAGTTAATTGTCTTGGGGTATTATGGATCATTCTGCATATACCATGGAAATAGAAACTTATCTCTATATCGAGTATTGAGAATTCATACTTTGTGATGCTACCCATAATGTTTGTGTTCGAGATAGACAGCCATGCCACGGATTGCAGACTTGTTAAATTTAGTAGTATGGTTAGTACTTATTGGATATACTCCATACATTATTTTATACGTTTTCATAATTTATTTGTATAATAACGTTACTATATTAGGGTTATGTTGCCTCCTAATTGTGTTACTTCTATGTTGAAATTCAATAAAAGGACACTTAAGGTTTTTTTTTCCTTTGTGGGACATTTTTTTTTGCATCCTCCTAGTTATTTTTTACATTTCTATGTTAAGTTTGTGTCTCACAATCCTTCTTCTTCTATCTATCTCATTAGCATACCATTGTCAATTTGGGCATCCTTTTAGCATCTTAATACCATCTTACTTGTCTCTTATTGGGTTAATTAGGTTAGGTGAGTTATTTGGGTAGGTTAGGTATGTAATATAAGTTAATGGGGAATGCTAGTTAGGTTATTGGGGTAGGTTATGTAGGTTAGATATGGTTACATAGTTTATGTGTGTTATCTTTTGGCATCTTGTGCATTATAGATTAATGAGGTAGGACCTATTAGGTTTAATTGGTGGGTTAGTTTAGTAGGTTACGTATATGGCTTAGGATAAAAGTCAAGTGGGTTAGTAGGCTAGGTTGTATAGGTTAGTTAGGTGTGTTAGTGGGTTATATAAGTTAGGTGCATTAGTGGGGAATGCTAGGTATTTATGTGGGTTAGTGGATTAGGTAGGTTAGGTGGGTTAGTATGTTGGGTGGACTCGTCTTAATTAGCAAGTTAGCAGGGCAGGTGGGTTAGATAGGTTTGTAGGTTAATCACATGGGTCAATGGGTTAGGTTAGCTATGACATGTAGGTTAGGTTAAGTTAGCTCCTGCATTATACTCCGAGGGAAGAAAATAATTCTTCAATAGATATTCAAGGTGTACATTGTAGTTATAAATCTCTAGTTATGTCATCTACGCTGCATATTCAGATGGTTGATCCTTCCACTTAACTAAATACTGCAAATATTCTTTATCTCTGGTCTTCTTTGAAACCCTTTTGTCAAGGGTAACTTCAATCTGTGGCTGTTCTTTTTGAGGTAACTGTCCTTACCAATTTATAAATGAACCATATTCACCTGAAGTCATTTTTGTCTGAACACCTGAATCTTTAAAAGAATATATATCTGAAACATTAAAAATTGGAGAAATTTTAAGATCATACGGAAGTTCTATTTCATATGCATTTGCAGAAAACTTCCTTAACAATTTACAAGGTCCAATTTTCATGAGCTTCAAGTTATTGTAGGTTCCCTTAGGAAACCTCTCTTTCCTAAGATAGGCCATTACTAAATCTCCAACCTGAAAATCAACTTCTCTTCTTCTCAAATATTCTCTCTGTTTGTATTTTCCTGTAGTTTCCTGCAATTTATTCTTGACATTCTCTTGTAGCTCATGCATATTGGATGCAAAATATTCACCATCTGCACTTCTTCTTTCTTTTCCTCCCAAATTTCTAAGTTCATACACTCCTCTTGGGTGCATACCATACACAATCTGAAAAGGAATCATACCGGTACTTCTATTGGGTGAATCATTGTAAGAAAAATTAGCTTAAGTAAGAGATAAATCCCACTGATTCATAATTTCATAAAAAAGACTTCTCAACATGTTTTCCAAGCTCCTATTTACCACTTCAGCTTGACCATCAGCCTGAGGGTGATAGCAGAGCTAAAACTGAGACTAGTACCCAATTTCTTCCATAGAGTTCTCCAAAAATGACCAACAATTTTAGTATCCCTGTCAGACACAATACTTAAAGGTAAACCATGCAACTTCAAAATTTCTGAGAAGAACAAGTTAACAATGTTTTTTGCATCATTGGTCTTCTTACAAGCAATAAAATGAGCCATTTTTAAAAAGCTATCCACTACAACATAAATAGAATAATTTCCCCTTTGAGTTCTAGGTAATCCTAGAACAAAATCCATACTGATGTAATCCCAAGGCCTAGTTGGAATAGGTAGGGGTTGATACAATCCAGTATTTTGTCTCCTCCCTTTGGCATCCTAACATATTCTGCATCCTTCAACAAAATTTTTTACATCATGTTTCATTCCTAGCCAAAAATAAAAATTACTCACCTGAGCAAATGTTTTATCTTGCCCAAAATGTCCTAACAAACCTCCACTGTGTTTCTCCTGTATCAAATTTTCTCTCATAGAACATTTTGGAAAACATAACTTACCATTTTTGAACAACAACCTTTCCTGTAACATATAGTCTGACCATTGGCTTCTATTATGGGTAACTGGATTCTCGCAGGCGACATATACATCTTTGAAATCCACATCTTCCTTATACATATCAATCAATTTTTCAAATCCCAAAGCACTGAGCTTAACTTCCCGCAAGGTCAAACTTACTTTGCTTAAAGCATCAACAACTTTATTAGATTTTCCACTTGTATGCTTGATCACAAAAGCAAATTTCTACAAAAATTCCACCAACTTAGCATGTTTATGATTCAATTTAGGCTAACTATTTCTAAATTGCAAAGCATGATCATCAGGATATAACACAAACTCTTTAGGCATCAAGTATGTCTCCATTTCTTGAGAGCTTGTACAACAATATATAACTCCTTATAATATGAGGAATACTTATGTTTTGCCTCATTCAACTTCTCACTGAAGTATGCCATTGGTCTCTGTTCTTGAATAAGAACAACTCCTATTGTTTTCCCACTAGCATCTGTCTCTACTTGAAAAACCTTATCAAAATTTGGCAAAGCTAGAATATGCTTCTAGTGATATTCTTTTTCAACAATTTGAAATTTCTGGGCAGCTGCTTCTGTCCACTTGAAAGGTTGTTTACTTTCCCTGAAGGTGTCTATTATAGGTGCACAAATTTGACTAAAATTCCCAATGAATTTTCTATAAAAACTTGCAAGTCCATGAAAAATTCTTACCTCATACGCATTCCTTGGAGTCGGCTAATTCAAAATTGCTTACACCTTATCTGGATCCATATTCAATCCTTCTTCTGAAACCACAAATCCCAAATAAATTAACTCTTTCTTCAGGAAACTACACTTTTTCATATTTATCAACAACTTCTCCTTTTGCAAGGTTTCCAACACCAATTTAAGATGTCTCAAATGTTCTTCTTTATTCTGACTGAAAATCAAAATATCATCCAGATACACTATCACAAATTTTCTAGTGTATTCCTTTAAGAGCTCATTCATCAATCTCATAGAAGTACTAGGTGCATTAGTAAGCCCAAATGGCATTACTAACCATTCATACAATCCATTATTAGTCTTGAATGCAATATTCCATTCATACCCTTCTCTTAACCTTATTTGATGATAACCACTTTTCAAATCTATCTTTGAAAAATACTTTGAACCACTCAAACAATCCATCAAATCATCAATGTGGGGTAAATGAATTATGTACCTGATAGTGATATTATTAATTTCTCTAGATTTAGTGCACATTCGCCATTTGCCATCCTTCTTTGGGCTAAGCACAGTGGGTACGACACAAGGACTCAAACTTTATTTCACCAAACCTTTATCTAACAGCTCCTGTACCTGTTGTTTGATCTCTTCATTATCTTGAGGAGTTAATCTGTATGCTGCCTTATTTGTTAAACTTGCACCAAGTATTAAGTCAATATGATGAATAATACTTCTCACAGGAGGTAAAGAATTAGGTAACTCATCCACAATTATATCATCATATTCATCTAGCAAAATTCTAACTTCAGTAGGAAAATCATCTAAATTTATAGAAGTTAAAATTACCTTTTGTTTACCAACAAGATAAAAAAGTAGCTCATCCTCCTTCTTGACTTCTTATAACAGTTCCTTCCTAGTCATCAACCAAATATTTGAACCTAAACCTTCTTGAACTCCTTCATCTTCCAATGGTGACAATGTATGTCTTTTTCCATCCTTTTCAAGAGAATAAGTGTTCTTTCTTCCATCATGAACAAATTTCTATCATATTGCCATGGCCTCCCTAATAGCATATGGCACACATCCATAGGCATTATATCACATAATATCACATCTTTATAAGTACCAATTTGAAACTCCACATTACACTGCTCATTCACTAAGAGCTAATGTCCTTTCTGCAACCACAACACTTTATAAGGAGATGGATGTTTCATCCTCTCCGATCCCAACTTCTCTACCATCTCAGTGGAGACCAAATTATCTGCACTACCGCTGTCAATAACTATATTACAACACTTCCCTTGTGACTTGCATTTAGTCCTAAGAAGACTCTTTCTCTGGGCTGGTTCATGCACTTTCTTCTCTGTCTTTACCAAAACTCTCTTCATCATATGAAATTCTCCTTCCTCAGGAGGATTATTCACCTCTTCTTCTTCACTAGACTCCTCATGAGCCTCAATAATGTTTACATTCCTACGAGTTGCATCTTTATTCCTTGGGAACTCCCATGACATGTGTCCAATTTCTCCACATGTATAGCATTTCACTTCTCTATTTCTTCCTCTTCCTCTGCCTCTTTTGAATCCTCCTCTTTGGGGTGTGAGGCTACTAGATCCTTATGAATCATCCTTAGAGGTCTGAAACTTTCCCCCTCTATTTGGATATCCTCTGGTTGAACCTCTCCCTTGATTCTTCTGGTTCTGTCTTCTTAGTAGCTTTTCTTCTACCCTTAAGGCTTCCTGAAAAGATCTTCGACAGTCTTCAAATTTAGCAAACTAATCTCGTCTTGTATTTCAAATCTCGGTCCATTTATATATCTGTCCACTCTTTCTATGTCCCCTTGTGTATGTCCAGCTCTAATACTCATCTTAAATAACTCTTCTATATATTCTTTAACAATCATACCTTTTTGTCTAAGATTATTTATCTATCTTATGAGATTCAACTGATAATCCTTAGGCATAAATTGACTTTTAATTTTATATAACATTTTATCCCAAGAGTGGACTTCAGACTTACAACTTATTTCTTTGTGGATTTGAAGTTCATCCCACCAGATAATTGCATGCCCTTTCAGTCTGGTCGCTGCATATCTCACCTTCTTTTTATCTTCAATTTCTTCAAATTCAAAATACTTGTTTAAAGCATTGATCCAGTACACGAGTTCTTCAACATTAAGATTACCTTCATACATGGGAACTTCAACTCTGGGTCGGTTACTAGCCTTCATCAGCATCTTCAATACTTTTACTTATTCAACAAACTCTTCTTTCTCTTCTTCAGAGGATTCTTCTTCATCACTGGTATCTGTATTCTCTGAATTCTTTCGCTCCATAGCTTCCATCCTAGCTTGAAGTTCTCTTAATTCCCTTTATGGGTCTGTCTCTGAAGCTTGTCTTCCTCGACCATGTCTTACAGGAAATCCATGTGCTTGTTCTTGTCTCTGCATCATTCTTCTACATGATCTGATAAGCTATGATACCAAAACTGATGGCAGGTGAAAGCTAGGAGACCTAAAGTTGTCTTCTTAAGACTAAAATGTTGATCAAAATCTTCTTCCACAAGCAAGATTCCACAACTATGCCCCTTGAATAATATTCCCGCAATCTTGGTTTCACAAACTTCTTCCTGCAATACATATTTCCACAAATTTGTCTTTCCGCAATTCAATATATCTGTAATTGAGTCTTTCTGCAACTCAATTCCCACAATTGAGTTGTCCGCAAAACATTTTCCACAAGGCCCTTTCCGCAAGACCCTTTTCCTCAAATGTGAATTGCGGATTGCGGGTTCACAATTCTCCAGTTTTCAAAAACTGACAAACTTTCACAACTTTGCAGCCACAACAGTCCTTTCCACACTCGGATTGTGGATTACAGATCCTCCTTCCCACGTTTCCAAATATGGGATTCCTGAATTTTCCTTCCACGCTTCCTTTTCCACAGTTCTTTTGAGTCGTCGATCCTTTGCGGGCTCCTTCTTGACCGTTGATCTGAGATCTAATGTGGATCTCACCTTAACACTTGTGGATCTTCACTTTTCCTTTGTGGAAATTAACCACAACTGTTGATTTGCTGAATTTCAAAGATTCTTGACTTAGACTCTAACCGTAGAATTAATCCATGAAATGATCAATTCGTTATGCGGAAACACAGCTACACTTTTGGGAATTATTCAACGTCTTACCAGACCATTGAATTACACACACAGATAGACACAAAGAACTTAAAATCATGTTTCTAGTTATTGAAAGAAGACATCAAATATACAAATGCACATGCATATATTTGAAAACTATGTTCTTCATTCAATTAACCAGAACACTTACATACTCTTTATTATCATTCCCCTATGCATACTTATACACTATATAAATTACATTTAAATAGAGCTTCATTAACTTGTCAGATCCGAATAGCAAGATCTGAACCCCTAAGAAAGGAACTCTACAACTAACCTATCCTTGAGCAACCTCTTGCAAGATTCAAGGACAATAGTGGAAAATTTCAAGTTATTACAATCAAAATAAATCCTAACAACTAACGCTATCCTTCTAGAATTGATTACATGGAAACACAAGAATAGAATTGACTGCTTATTCAACAAACATAGGACTTTGTCTCGATGCTCCTGCATCACATTCTGTGTTATGAGTGGAAATGGTTTGGCGGCATGTGGTGAGAAGTTCATTTTTGGTATCATGATGAGAATGTAATTAAAAGAAGGTAAATAAAGCTATTGTAATGGATGGAAAGGTAGTGTGACCACCTAATGGAAATTCATCATACCATTTGGTAGTGAAAATCATGATGGTTTCTTGAAAGAGCCTAAGTTGGATAGTCTTATGTAATGCTATTAGAGGAACACCCTAAATGAAAAGTAATTATGTAATTAGATTTGTCCTCACTAGATTTACCTTTGAATTTTGGGATGTTCAATAGTAACTTGATAGGCACGGGTGCCTAAATCATGTCATGAAGTATGAAATCATTGATAAAGTTTTAAATTTCTAGAATATTCAAACTTTCCGTCAATACAAATATTTTGGAAAGAGTGTTTTCTTTAGTGCAAGGATTGGTCAAAGGTGGAAGGGGTGGTGGTTCCCCAAATCCTTCTGATCCCATTAGGTATTCTTAACATTCCAAGCTATATATTTGGCATTACATGAGACCATTGAAAATTAAAGAACATAGATCCTAAGAGATTACCTGGGGAAACAAGGGCTTGCAATGGTTAGTTAGTTACATGTTTGAATTAGCTATTTGTTTATACAATAAGTGTCTTAATGATGAAAATAGTCTATGAAAGTAAATTTATGTACAAAAAATGATGAATTAACACCTCTAAGACCTTATTAGTGTTCACGAAGATATGGACGAAAAAATTGAGCCTTCGAATTGAAAATTTACTAAGGGTTTTCAATTTCTCCGGTGGTGCATCCAAGTGAAGGTAGATTGAAATAGTTAGGGTGACAAGAGCAGGAGGGGTTATAATGGATCTCGAAGTAAATACATAGGGAAATTTTTCTTGGGGTCTCTCTTCCAATAACATAGTAAAATCCCTTGCATTGTATCAAGGTCTAAACCTCCTTATGCGAGCATGAATCTATGAGGCGATAATTCTTGGAGACTTAGCGGTATTAACCAGAGCCTTCATCTCCAAAACATCTCCTTCAAATATCAGACTAGCAAGAATCTATGAAAGAAAATCCAAGTTCATAGATAATCTGAGATATTTCCAACTCTATCATGTTCTTCTAGAAAACAATAGAGAATCAGACCAAATTGCCAACCTGGCCTCAACCTTGCAACAAGGGGTTCTTCATATCACTAGTTGCAATGAAGCTCATGAATCAATACACTAAGTTGCATGTTTGAAGGAATATGGAGTTTGAAGGAAGGAATTTAAAGTCGAAAGCTAATGGGCCCATGGTGAAGGCATATGCCTTGGGGCGAGGAGCGATAGTCGTCTTGGTTGGGATCCCATGACACATGGATAGGAATTGCGGCTGCGTGACTTAAATATGGGACATGTGAAGGTGATCGACGACAAAGCTTGTTGATGCATGCAACCCTCCCCGATCGAGATAAATGAGATTTGGTGGAAGGCTCTTTGGGTTGTCCTATCCATTATCATGGATTCAAGTGGTATCATGCTACTAGAATGTGGGAATGAATGTGATTGTCCTTCATAGCAGGTGACATTAACACTCCATGAATTCCAAGAGTAAATTACACCCGAACTTGGTATAATAGGGAAGGTGTGAAACATGGTCGCATGTTGCAACACTCAATTTTATACTTGCTTAAACATAATTTGAAGTTTGGGGCAAGGAATACAAGATTTCGGAGACAAGCGAATACACCATACAATAAAGGCATGTTGAATGAAGGACATAGTGATGAGGAAGAATGTTGCATAGCTCATGGGTTGAGGAGACTAGGCAAGTCATCGAAACCTGTTCAACTCATTACATAATCTCAAGCATGAGTATCATGCTTTCGTGGAAAGTAGGGATGGAGGTGTAGCAGGCCAAGAATTAAGAATTGGACGCAAGAGTTGCAATTATAGAAGCATAATTGTCCATGTTGTAGCTAAAATTAGGAGAAAATAATGCGGTTGAAATGTCTTCCTTCCAAAAAAATGATCCATAGAATGATCCTTAGGTCCAAAGAGACAACACATAGTTAATTAATGTATTTTCTTTTCATTTACTTATTACAACAATGTTAGAATATATAGTTTTGGGAAACAATGCTAGAATATATAGTTTTAGGAACATAATTACTAGGTAATATCAAGAGTTAATAGTTAATTAATGTATTTTCTTTGCATTTACTTATTACAACTATGTTAACATATATAGTTTTAGGCACATACTTATTAGGTACTATCAAGAGTTAAAAACACTAAAGACTAGACTTTTGATAATTTGCTGGATTTATGTTAGAATATATAGTTTAGGCATATAATTACTAGGTACTATCAAGAGTAAAAAACACTAAAGGCTATACGATTGGGTTTAGGTACTATATTGACCTTGAAATATCCTGTTGCGCAAAGAATTGAAGCTCAACAAAACCTGGAAATTCATCAAAGATGGCAGGAAAATCAGCCGTTGGACACTACTAGTCTAGAAAAAGAAATAAATCTCCATTGGAATCTGCATGCGGCCTATAGGATTGAGGAAGAAAACATGAGCCTGATGTCAAGGTGTCTTTGTTTAAAGTCCGAGGACAAAAACACTATTTTTTTCCCTAAACAAGCGGAAGGTAGGAAAAACTATAAAGCAGTAAAGGATATTCAGAGCCATGGTCAAACGATCTAGGATTTTGAAGAAATCAAGAAGGAGGCGCATAATCATTTTAGTAGAGTCTATTCTAAGGAGAACCCAGGAGCTCCCATCTCTCCCATCGTCAAATCAGTGCCTAATATGATCAATTGTTCTATTAACAAAAGACTCCGGGCCCTGTATCGAAAATAGAAGTGAAAATGACCTTGGCAAGTAAGGAGCCCGACAAGGCACCTGGACCAGATGGTTTCATAGCAAGATTCCTCAAGTCTTGCTAGAAAATCATCAAGCATGATCTCTATAAAATGGTTTAAAAGTCTCAAGATTGCAACAAAATTGGAGGGAGCACCAACTCGGCTTTTCTATCCCTTATCCCCAAAGGAAAAGGAGCCAGCTCCTATGATAGATTCAGTCCCATATCGCTTTGTAAAATTGGCTATAAAGTCATCACCAAAGTTATTTCTAACAGGATTAAAGAGGTTCTTCCTACCATCATCCTCGAGAGCCAAGGAGGTTTTATCAAAGGAAGGAACATTGCTGATATTATCATACTTGTTCAAGAAGCAATTCACTCTAGCACTCAATACCAGGAAAAAGGTATGATCATTAAACTGGACTTAGCTAATGCCTTTGATAGATTTAGATATGAGTTTCTCTTTCAAGTCTTGCATAGATTCGGCTTTGACAATCACTTCATTAGAGGGATTCAAGATTGTATTAGAAATCCTTGGATCACCCCCTAGTTAATGGGCATGCTACAAATTTTTTCCAAGCCTCGAGGGGCCTCCGTTAGGGCTCCCCCCTCTCTCCTCTTCTCTATGCCATCCAAGCCTCAGCGCTCAGTTTTCAGCTGAACCAAATCCAAACAAATAATGAACTTCTTGGTCTATGCATCATAAGAGGGGTTAAGGATGTGAACCACGCCCAATTTGCTGATGATACAATCCTCCTCAGGGGAGGGGGGCTAGTTTCCAATCTGCCAAACTTTTCAAAAAAGAATTGGATCTCTATCAAGAGGCTTCAGGAAGTCTGATCAATTATAGGAAAAGTCAAATCCTTGACTGGAATTGAAATCCAAGAGAGATGGCAGACATTTGCAGAATCCTGGGAATTGAAGGGAAGACACAGTGGGATGCATTAAAGTATCTGGGAGTGCCCATATTCAAAGCTACTTCGGAGACCTCCAACTAGTTTCCAATTGTGGAGAAAATAAAAAATAGAATCAACACCTAGGGATCAGCTTGGTTAAATCCTGTAGGGAAAGTGGTCCTTATTAAAGCAGTGCTATCTAGTATCCCTATCCACCAATGCTCCATCCTCCTTGTCCCAAAAGGGATAATCTCCATTATTGAAGCTCTTCTTAGAACTTTGCTTTGGAAAAGTGGGAAGCAGAATGAGAAGAAGCCCCCCTTGGTTATTTGGAATAAGGTGTCTAGGCCTCTGATGCAAGGTGGGTTACAAATGAGGAACCTGTCTTGGCAAAACTTAGAGGCTAGGAGCTAAAATTCTCTAGAATGTTGTCTCTGGGAAGTCGACATGGTGCAAAAATTCCCTGAGGAAAAAATATTTTACAGGAAGTCACCTAGGATGTCTGGATAATCCCCCCCTGTCTAGAAAAGGTTCATTTGTCTTCTCAATTCTGTTGAAATCCCTCCCCTTCTCCTCCTCCAAGCTCACTTGGATCCCGGGGAACGAGAAAATCATCAGTGTGTGGGAAGACTCGATAATGGGAGACCCCTCGATTGAACTTTGGTCTGGTATGGAGCAAATCAAAGCCTTTATGTGAACCCATGTCCTTTTATCTTTGTGGGAAATTTTTGAATGGATCACAAATGGCTCTGGTTCTTGGAAGAGCTAGAATATTCCATTTCCTAGCCACCTGGAAAATGAAAAGAACATCCCGATTTTCAAGCTTCAGGCGAAATGCCCGATTAAAAGAAGTGCTAAGGACACAAGAGGATGGGGGGATAAATCAGGGATTTATACTGCCGCAGCTGGTTATAAGTCCATTTCACAACTGGGTATGGAAAACTCAACTCTATGGAAGAGTGTATGGGCTGTGAAGAGTATTCCTAAAATTGAATTTTTTATCTGGACCCTAGCCCATGGCAGCATATTGACTGGGGATAATTTAAGAAAAAATGGATGGGAGGGACCTATGAGATGCCCTTTTTTCTTTAGCAGTGAAGAATCCACAGAACAAATTGTGGTCTCGTCTCCCTTTTCCAAGGAAGTCTGGAAGTTGTCTCTCCCTGGGAACGCTTTGCTCCCCCCTCATGATTTTCACTCTCTACTGACAAATTGGGCTTCCAAATCTCCCTTTGACAATCTCAAGAGCGGAAGATCCAAATCTTGTTGGATGACTCTACCAAAGGTTATTCTTTGGAAGATTTGGCTCGAAAGGAATTCACGCATTTTTAGAGGGAAAGCTATGTTGGCTAGTTAGGTTACTGCAAACATAGAAGGACTGTTGGGTGACTGTCTTTCTCATCTCTGGTGCGATGCATCTGATCGGCCTTTATCCTTGTCAGGGTCTGCTTGGATCCATAGCCTGTCCTCGGATCTCCCACAGGTTTCCCCGAAGAAAACGTTGGGGAACTCTTGGGAAATAAGGAAGGAGGAAAAGGAACTTGACATTTGGATGAGTCACCTCCGTAAGGTTGTTATGTTTATAGAGGGTGCTTCTAAAGGTAATATTGGGGCAGTAGGGGGGCCGGGGTTTTCTTCACCCTGGATGGACAGATGGAAACCAAATTCTCTTGAGGGCTTGGAACAGTTACTAACAATAAGGCAGAGGCGTCTGCCTTTGGCAGGGTCTCTTGATTGCAAAGAATTGGGAAATTACAGAACTCATTGTGCTGGGAGACTCGAGAATACTAATCCAAGCTATATATGAGAATTCTCTCCCAAACCAGTTGCTTCTTCGATAGTTGATAAAAAAAATCCAGGTCCTAACTAACTCTTTCCGCAAAATTGAGTTCTACCACGTACTCTGGAAACAAAATTCGGAAAAAGATTAGGCGTCCAATACTAGATCCACCCTTAACTTCGGCTCGCTTTTGATTAATGGGATTAGCTCCATTTGTCTCCCCCCATAGGACCATGGCTTGGATCCCGGGGCTAATAGCCTTAGGGGTGTGTGTACTTTGGCACATGCCACTCCCATCAATCGACGCGTGCCCCTGCCACTTGGTGATGCTCATGAGTTTAAGGATGTCATGCTATTGTTTACCTCAGATGACGCGTGCCGTCTGCCACATGGTGACGTTCATGAATTTAAACCAACACGTGGGCACACACTGGAGAAGGAAGTGGGTAGTAATTCCTGGTACTTGGGGAGGTACGTTCCTAGCCTACGAAAGTTATCATGCCCCGTCGACGCCATGCGAACTCGCTGAGGTGATTAAGGAAATTAAGGCCTGAAGGATGGTTTTCAGTGGCAAGGATATCATGTTCTTGGGTGGAAAGGATAAAAGGAAGACTCTGGAAAAAGGTAGAGGATGTATGCTTTGGTTGGTATGTAGCAAATGAGTTATTGCGGAGGCGTGGAGGTTGGTCTACAGCAGAGGAAAGTTGTTGAGTGTGAAAGTTTTCTACACAATGGAGGAGTCTTCTGAATCCACAGGCTTGTCCCCCCCAACATTGTTTGTGGAGTCTGATATCCGAGACCTCAAAAAAGAAGTTAAGAAGTTGAATAGGATAGTTGATAAAATTGACACCGAGGGAGGAAGGCTCCTGGAGAATGTTGATAAGGACTTGGTGTTTCTGCGAAAGGAGTTCAAGCGAGCAGTCAAGCGCTCTGAAAATGCTGTTCTAGGATTAATGGCCGAATTGGAGATAAAGATGGATAATCACTAACTGAAAGTGCTAAATATGGAAGCTGCGAATCTCCTAGTTTCCCCGCTTCTCCTGGAAGAGGATGATAATTGAAATCTTGTTTATGGATAATAGTTTTGATTTTTGTAGTCTGTTTGCGAATGCATGTTTGGAACTATTGCTTTATGGTTTAATGGTATGCCGGTGAATAGGGTCAGGTCGAAGGTTGTATAGGTTTCACTCTTAGTATTCTGGTTATGTTTCTGTATGAAATGGATTTTCCATACTGGTTAGAAGCTAGAAATAATTGTACTCTCTTTGCCGCTTCCACAAGGGTGTCGTTGGTTATGTTTCTTTTTAATTTGGATTTTTCCAAAACAAGTTAGAAGCTAGAAATAACTGTACTCTCTTTGCCGCTTCCATAAGGGCGTTGATGTATTTTGGATCGGTCTCTGTGGTTATACCACATTTCTACTATATCATAACCGTTATTGTAAAAAAAAAACACTAAAGACTATATTTTTGATAATTTGTTGGATTTTTGGACACAAGGTGTTGGGGCTGGTTTTGCTTTGTAATTTTGAGGGTATTCGCCTCTCTTTTTAATATTAACACAATTAATTGTTTTTGTAAAAAAAAAAGGTAGATTGAAATAGTTATAGTCACCTAATATAGGTTGATGAAATCAAATAGATGATGCAATATCTATTTCATGCATGTCCCACAACCCCATGATAAATTCACTTAGGTAGAATTCATAAAATATGGTCTTTGAGTTCCCTAGTCATGATGAAAGGATGGGAGGGGTAGTTGTTATTTTAATGTCAAAATTGGGTAGGAACATATGGGATGAATCCCATGGTCAAAACCTTTGAAATAAGGTGCCACTTTGAGTAACATGTTTATTAAATATAGTCCTTTAATACACGTTCACCGACTAATTTGTGAGGATGGATTTTAGCTTGATCTAGTGTTTTATGCATGTATGCGATTTCTTTTCATAATAAACAATATTTGGTACTAAAAGGTTTATGTTCGATGTAATAAACTTATTGTTTGCAATGAATATTGACATTGGAATGTTAACATCATAACCTATTTCTAAGGTATATCCTAATACAAATGTGATAGTTTTCTAAACAACTAGTGAAATTACTTTTATTGAACTAGGTTTATTTTAAACTCTTAACATCATGGATCAACTATGTAGTGCTTAGGTATACTTTATGTGCATGTGTAATTGTTAACAACGAAAATGTATAGATGTAATAATTCAAGCTAGTGAAATTACTTTTATTGAACTAGGTTTATTTTAAACTCTTAGTTGACATCATGGATCAACTATGTAGTTCTTAGGTATACTTTATGTGCATGTGTTATTGTTAACAACGAAAATGTATAGAAGTAATAATTCAAGTGCAACTTGAAAGCGACGACGATAAAAAAAAATTTCAAATTCTTGTTTTGATTTATCTAGGTCATAAAATAGTGCAAAGAAAAGAGCATACATGGAATGATGAGATGTGCCTCCATAGAACTATAACTTAAGCAAAAGAATATATTACTTTAAAATAATTGGCAATGATGAATATGGATAAAAAAAATATAAATCTAGTTATATTTGATAATAATGTGGATTAATAAAATCAAAATAGTTAATTTTGCAAAATATGATGTTCAAGAACAATGAACATTTATGTAAAACTAAGAGTCAAACTTAAAATTTGGTGAGGAAATGAATGAAAACTAAATTTTTAGCTTGACTATGGGTTTGAACTGATAGGTATTGAACACACTACATAGGTTTTGGAGCTTGTAAGTCATGCAAGTGATGAGCTGTGCAACTATTAAAACTAGCATCCACACACTAACATTCATTATTTTTATTCTAAAACTACAATTTTTGAAATAATGAGAGTTTTTTTTGGCTTCTAAACTAAATGTTGAGGTTTGGAGATACTCAAATCCATAGAGGCGAGTTATTGGCGGGCTTTGGTTGGTTTTAATAATACTTCAATTGTAAAATAATGAACACAAATGGAGAAGTAAAACAAACAAAAAACACAAATGGCCATTCATGTTTTATCCTGGAAACCATTTTTTGGGAAAAACAACACCCAATTAGATATAATATGTTATTACTTTATCCAATTGACAAATATGGCCAAATATTGAGCCACTTGAGGCATTATAATGGACACAAGAAGCCTTTAAATAGGCTTCACCAATTATAATACCATGGCAAAAAAATACCATGGGCCTGTAAACTACCTATGATAAACCCATTATCTACTAACTAATGTAATTACTCTTTGATCAATTCAAGGTTAACTTAAAATTCCTCATTTAATATTTACTCGTGGTAAACACATAACCCCCTCAAAGTTTATAAGTATATAAATACGACATGTGCCCCTTCATTATGTTACCCAAGTATATGTCTAGACCTTACATTAGTGATCCAACAAACTAGGGGTACACATGCCTAAACAAGGCCTTCTAGTGATAAGCCCATTTATATGTGATCAAAACCAATACTAGTAGCCCCAAATATTTTTTTCATAAAAAATCCACCTTACATAATTCATTTAAGTCTCCATGCATCACTTCACTATAGCACAATTCTAGCATGAAGTAAGTAATTAGAACACATCAATATAGTTCCATAAGAACACAACTGTTATGACTACAAGCTTCTCTTTGAATTGACAAGACATAGTCCCCAACTACATTACATAAGCACATGGATTTCAATAATATGATTGGGATTTTCTTTTTGTTAATGTTGATCCATGCTCCTTAACGATGCTCTTTTTGGAACCTAATGTGAACCTAACTATGGATTTTATTTCTACCGCTAATGCCACAACCAAAGAGAAATCCATCAAGAGTCATCATGTATTTCCCATCCATGTTTAATGTAGTGATCCACACTTGATTAGTTGGCCACACAATCAATTTAGACACTCATAATTTTATAATGCTTATACCATGGATTATCTTGGCATAATCTCGATGCTACTTATGGATCACTAATCAAGCAACACTTCCCACTATGTTGTTCACATCACAAGGAATCAAGATTCTTAATGGAATTGAATCTATGATCAATGTTACATCATAATTAATCAACACAAATATGATCATATTTCCAACTTTTATCCTAAGTGAATCTCCATTGAATTTTTTTTGACAATATGTTTCCTTTCATGTGGCTGTTTCCATTGGCTTGAATTCCAAGAATAACCATTCTATGGTCTGCAACCATTACATCACTTAATCACAAGACACATTGAATTCATACTAGGCTACAATCTCCACACAAATGCATTCTTACACTATCATAGTCTCATGGGTTCTTTCACCAATTAGTGCACATGTGACCAAAGCCACGATCTCCAAAAGCTTCACTACACACACACAACCACATTAGCTTTTCTACAAATTAATGAAGCTTACATAATTGTTTCCCAATAGTATTCTTTGTACACTCACTATTCATTACAAATAATAGAGTATTGGAAGAAACCAATCCCCATGCTAAAGAGAGACAAATTTTTATATCCTATACTAGGACACTGAACACAATTGGTATAAAGAGATTTTTCTATGACAAATTGAGAGTTATTCATGCTGAGATTTAAATATCACCATGTGTGAATCAATAATAAAAGAATTGTCTTTATGATATCTCTCCTTTAGAAAAACGAGATTCTAGATTATCACATTTCAACCACTTCTTCCTATCTATTGAAAGAACACCAGATCCACTCTTTATATCATAGATATGTACTTTCACCTTCACCAGTGCCTTCAATTTTTTAGTTTATATCCACAATGAAGTGGTAGATTCATGTTTAGTTCTTATAGTACCACACTTGATCTAAACATATATAAACATTTAAGTAACAAGCTTTATCTCAACAGATCTGTAGATTTAAAACAACACCATTCCTTTACATCACCATCAGGTCAAAATTTTGTTTTTCTTTATACACACACTTCTCACAATGAATAACCACTCAAAACCAAGGTTATTGGCATAAGATCACGCTCACTTGAGAGTTTAGGTCTTCCCAACTCTAATACCATAGGTAAAAGACTAAGCACAAGCGAGAACTATAATGAACAAAACAAAAATGGGTATCAGAGTTTTACCCTAGAAACCATTTACGAGGAAAACCAATATATATATATTATTACCTTGTACAATTTGGCCAAGTCATCATCCAAACATAGGCCACTTGAGGCACTTTACAATAAAGACAACAAGCCTTTAGATATGCCTCAATATTTAGAATAACATGGGAAAATACCATGGTACACCCAACACCATGGACTCCAGAACTACATAATTAATCTGAGATCAACTCAAGGTTAACTTAACATCAAATTCAATTTTAGGAAGAAATATTGGTTTTGTTCCCTGTTTAATCTCTATTCTACTCTAGGCAATTTGGTGCTAGTATGTACTAAATACGTTCCACCAATGGGATAGAGAGATCGATGTAGATATAAAGTCTTACCAGTATTGATAAGAGTTCTTGATACACAATTACTTGTATTCGTTAATATGAACATGATATTAATAATGTGAAAGTCAGGTGAAGCAAGAAACCTTGAACCACTCCTTGAGTGGATTATTGTTGATAGAGAAGGATAAGGGGGAACCTTCACACTGTAGCCTCCTCCATGATACTACATAAAATAGAACACCAAAAAACAACACCATGGAACCTTTCACATTGTCAATAAATTAGAAATCAAATCAATGAAATAACCATTACAATGCATATTTTGGCTGGGGGAAATCGAACCCAAAACTTTGTATTATTGACAAGAAGGGAATAAATTAATATAAAATAAATAATAATGTCACCTAGGAGTAGCCATGAAGAAAACCTTCAATATTCCTCTTCAGGTGGGTATTGTAATCTTTGAGGCTCTCTCAAAAATGGATTGGTAACTAAAATAGACTTTCTTCTTAGCAATAGAAGAAAATACTCATTTCCAATACCAATGATATTCAATGAAGTTGGAACCATCAAATGACTAAATACTTGCTTACACTTGTGCAACATAAACCTACATTCATTGAAATCTTGGAACTCTCGAGAAGTCCCTATAGTTATAGGTTCTCTTTGGAGAATGACATGTGTGGGAAGTGAACTTATTACCCAAGTTAGGCAATGTAATTATTTCTTTAAATCTAGTGATTTATCACAAAGGGTGAAAACATAAGCTTTTGAGCATTTTTTGATCTCCGAGTTTGAATGGAAACAACTACATCACATGATTTGATACATTCATGTCATCCACAAAGACCACATGAGTATCAAACCATTACTTACACATAATCCATGACTTATATGATGGAAGAGACATGTAGCCATACTATTGGTCAACACCATGGTTTGACTTTATTTCTTCATAAATAATTCAATTATTTCTTGTAACTCAATTTTTCATTATATTCATTGTAGCAATATCCAAACAAAAATAATGTTTGTTGTGAAAACCCTTTCATATATGTGAATCGATGAATACAATATGATAACATTGTTGGGTCATCCAAATTTCTCATTTTCATCATATTTTCCCTTCAATATTCCTCATATTCATCCCTATTCATCACTCCATTAACCATTCCTTATACCATTTTCATAAATAAATATGGATTACTTTGTTATTTTCCAATTTATTTATTTTTAAGTATTTTGGCAGAATTTGTGATTAAATGTTAGAAAATTGACATTTTTCATTATGTCTCAAAGTTGGATGAGTTTTATGATGTTTACATGCATATTTGAAGATTTCAACAAAGTAAAAAATCACCACCTAGCCTCAAATTCGAATTTCATCTTCAAGCTTTGAAGATTTGAAGAAGATTTGGGATAATTATTGAAGCATATTCAAAGGAGAAAAATCATGGACATATGGATAGAATATATTATCCAAGATTGTGAGGATTTAAAGGGATAATTTATTGTACCTACTTGAGAGAAAAGTGGATCTACATGTATTGATTGCTTATCCTCTTTTCAAAGAAACTCATGTATAAATAAGAGTGATCTCTCCTCATTTGAGTGGAAGAGAGGGAGGAAGTATTTAGTCCTAAGTTAATGTAGAGTCTTTTAGTCATGGAGTGGATTTTGATTATTATGTAATGGAGATGATGATGTAATGTAAACTTCTTGCTTTCTTCATAATTGATTTGGATTGCTTTTTTATGAATTGTTAGTGTGAGCTCACATGTGTTTGTTGTAGATGATTTTTCCCTTGTTTAATTTCATGCTTTTTTAACCAGGTTTAATTTATGCAATTTCATGATTTCCTAGTTAATTTTATTTTTTTACGCAACTTCATGCTTTCCTAGATAATATTTATTTTCATGCAATTTACCGCTTTCGTAAACTAGATTCAATTTCAGCTGTGTGTTTCATTTCTAGGCATTAGATTAGTTTCGTTTAACACAATTTCACGCTTTCCTAGATTTAAATTTCATTTTAGTCGTGTTTGTTTTCTTTTCAAATGTCAGATTAAGTTAGTGTTTCTCTGACTCTCCATATATTTTTCCTGTACCTCACAAGTTTACGCTCTCCTTGGGTTGATGATTTAAATCGTTGGATAGTTTATTAATCGTTTAATACTTTTCACCAACTGACATCACTATGTTAATTTTAGGAAAACTGGGTAAGAGAAATTAATCTCCCGAATGAGGGGTTGGATCATTGTTGATAGATAAAAACGAATATTTAACTTCTTTCCTTGTATAGATTAATGAAACTAAAAAAAATACTTAAGTGAAGGGTGATAAAATACTCATGAAAAATCGTTCTAATGGTTGGAATATTGAACATCAAAATAAGCCTTCAACACTTGAGATCCTTTCACATCTACACGTAATAAAACATCAATACCCTCACTCTTTCTTTGAAAAAAATATATTCTAATATTTGATTTCAAATTGCATATAAATCTATACTATACATGTATACAACTGTATGATTTAAATTACATATTCAAAGCATGAATATAAAAAAATTCAAACAACATTAAATTGTTAGGGGGTGGTTGTCGGGGGTGGTGGGGGGTGTGGGAAGGGGATTTGAATTTCATAATAAATAATTTTACAAAAAATAATATAACTGTTAGCACAATGTGTGTTATCTTCTCTGGAGCATGGGTTATTCTTTCCTTGGTCTCATTTGAACTCAATATATTCCAAGGGTGTAGGATATTACTAGAGGGGATACATGATATGATCTAAATCACCTTAAGTAGCGTATCTCATAAATTACTTAAAAATAGGGTTTCTTTGGAGAAAAATTCTCACAGTGAAATATTTCTAGTCTCATACAAAGGTAAGCCAAGATAATCTTTTGCAACCTTGAACATTTAATTTATATTGAGGAAATGTGGTTTAGGTTGTTTTAAATCTTGATCAGATACATACACATGTATTGGAATTATGTATCTTAGTCGTGTTCCTTAGATTTCATACCTTTTATATATTTTTAGTACATCTTGTAGGTGACAACATGTTACTTTCTAACATAAAGTGAGTGTCCATGTGTTTCTTCAAGAAAAATGTGGGTGTAGTTGCATAGTAGGGTGTAAGCACATGGGAAACCTATATAAGTGATGATGAAAAAGACCCTCAATTATGCTTATCATTGCAAGAAATTCGTTTTATAGGTTTTACGTCAATTTGGGAAATTGGTGACTAAATTGGAACTATAATTGTGGGTAAGTGAGGGATTCTATTTATCTAGAAACCAAATGTTCATGCTTTGTAATTTAAAATCCAAATAAATTGAGTTTAGTCTAAAAATGTCAAATCCATATCTTTCCTTTTGAGGAAGCCAAGAGATTTAGTAAACCATTGGTTGATATCAATGCTACCCAAAATATTTTTGCTTGGAGGTCCATAAATTTTATATCAACTATGAACAATGGTGTTAAAGTAGAAACCAAGGTTAGTCCAATTGTTATAGGGAAACATCAATTTCTCTCTTCTTGTTAAATGGTAAAGCAAACACCAAACTCATTATAATTGCGCGTAGTGTATTATGCTTGGTTGTCTTATCTCACTATACTTGATTTTGGGACCATATTATCTTTTGTTGTAATAATTACATGATTTGTAACTCTAAATAGATTTTATAAATTTTGGTTTGCTTATCTTTTAACATGTGTTTCTTTCTCCCACTGATAATTAGTATCACTTATGTTGTTTTGTTTTAAATATTGGTATACTTGGTATTATTACTTGAATATTGTTACATACAAACATATAATTTTTATGTGTAATATGTTCATGAATGATTACGTGATTCCATAAAATTTGACTAATAACTTTCTATATATTAACAATTGTTTACGGACTCATGGAAATGTTCCAGGGTTCATAAATAGTTAGAGATTCTGATTGTTTAATGCAAGTTGTTTTCAAAGAATAATCCAATGATAAAGAGTGCTTTGTGAAATGAAAGGCTTCAAGATTTGTTGTTATGCATGCGATATATAGCATGCCTCCTGGTGATGCATCATTAATTAACCATAACTTCTATAGACCACTTGGGGGTCATCAAATGCAACTTGCATTAGGGCCATCTAATTGTATTTTTGGATTTACAATGGAATTTATGCAATTTATTTGCTTAATTTGAATTTGTTTCATTTATCTAAAGTGGTTGGTTGCATGTGTATTGAAATATTTTTATCATCCTTCTAATAAATGTTTAGTATAATGTGTTAACTTAGTAAATTCATTGTGTCTACTGCTTCAATTATAGGTACACACTTAGATTGGTGATCAAACTTATTTTTTCACCTCTCTCAAGATTCGCTTGGGATACTTGAACATGTCATCTCTAGCACCTCTATAGGGATATGTTAATGCTATCTTGGTGTTAATATTTCATATGCTAGACTAGATATAATTACTGTTCAATCCAAATTCACAACAATAGCATATGCAGATCACACAAGATAGACGCAATATTATCCTGGGAAACCCTTAAGGGGAAGAAAACCCAACAAAAATTCCTCTGTAAGAGATGTATAAGATATAACCCCAAAACATGTATTCTCCTCCTTAATGCACTCTCTCTCTCTCTCTCTCCTATGCACTACACAAGTGAGTGATCCTGTTTTATAATGAGGAACACAACTCCTCTATTTATACACATTAGGTCAACTGAATTTTACCCTAGACAAGTCGACCCCACTTAACTGACTGGGCCGAATTCACCTAGGAAGACTCAAAACAATATTTTATATTATTCATTAGGGTACTAATGACCCTAATTACAATGGAGGCTTTACCTCATGACTCTATGATGACCAATTAAAATAGTAACACCCCGACAGAGGAATAATAACATCTCCATTGAGTTACATCAGTAAAATACATTTAGAATATCCTTTGAAGTTACAATATTTCAACATTCCCCCTTAATGAGAAGGTTATTCTATTGATAACATCCATTAGAGGAAATTTCAACTCAAAATGGGCCTTTTAACCCTCATTCAAATTCTATGTCATCATGTGTTAGCCAATGAAATTGATTTAAATTTGAAATACCGTATAGGTCTTTAACACTTTTTAATATAAATTTGGGGATAGGTATCATAAAAAAACTACTTTTTTTGTTCGTATTTTTGACATATCTCCCTGTTTTTTTACTCAAATTTTGATCGGGAGAGCTTGTTGGATGCATAATTAAATTATGCATCCAACGAGTACCCACTCGATATAATTTTCAGGTATTTCTTGTTTTTGGGGTATATGGGTCTGTCAAAAGTATGCCGAGTGGGCACTCGTTGGATGCAAAATTTAATTCTGCATCCAACGAGCTCTCCCGATCGAATTTTGAGTAAAAAAACAGAAAGATATGTCAAAAATACGAACAAAAAAAGTAGTTTTTTTCTT
Source organism: Pseudotsuga menziesii (assembly GCA_001517045.1). NCBI lineage: Eukaryota > Viridiplantae > Streptophyta > Pinopsida > Pinales > Pinaceae > Pseudotsuga > Pseudotsuga menziesii. The sequence continues at coordinate 363,204 of LPNX010188597.1, read as the reverse complement.
TTCTTCCTCCAAAATTAATAAATATTATTTTATTATTTTCCTTAGGGGGCCCATTTTGAGTTGAATTTCCTCTTAGACTATAGGAGTAACGAGAGAGAGTATCTTCAACATGTTAGATTTTTATCATTTAAGCTAGCATTAACATAGGATATTAACTGAGAGAATAACAAGCACAACAATCAAACACATAAGACAATGAACACAAAGATTTTCCTCGGGAAAACCATAAAGGAGAAAACCGTGCAACTTCCTTAGAGATAGTGTCATAACCCCAAAATTTCATAAAAATTTAAAATTTTTAAGATAACATAAAATGTCTGAATACGCAGTTCACTAATTGCTAGCGGTTGGCGAAAAATGAAATAGTTTAACAATTGGTATTAATTAGTTTCAAAATACAATAACTAATACAACTTTCATTTTCATCAGGTATATAAAAGTGATTTGCATCGATATTGCTTTTAACTTTACTAATAATTTTACTTTTTGGCAAGTAGGTGAAATTCTATCTTTGAACTCGGGGCTTACTTAGCATTATGCTAATGCAGATGGACTGCTGGTTCTTACAGGTTCAACAGGTAATGAACGATCCAGTAGGAGTTTAATTTGTAAGGTAGCAAGAAGTATTTTTGTTGCATGTTAAAAAGCTAGTAAATAGACTGATTATCTAAAAGCAAAGCTCTGATGAGGTAAAGTAATTTTCTTCCATAGTTTTTGTTTCTAAGACAATATTCAATGTTTATCCATAAATATTGTTATCCTTGACATACTTAGTTAAACAAAATGATCCTTACTGTGAGCTTAGAGCTCCAGTTCTTTGACATACAATTACGTTTATTGTAACATGCTCAAACTGCTAAAATATATACTCAAATGTACTGTCTTTAATTCATGAATGTACTCCTATAAATCTCAAAGGTAAGGATTTCCAAAAGATTACATATCTCTATTTTGTCTCTTCCTTACTAGCCATGAAAATTATTAACCTGTTGTTTGTATGTAAAAATGCTAAACTTCAAATTATAAACTTCAGTACTTAAATTATTGCCTTGTTGCAAGTATTATTGTATAACTATACAATACCACATTATTTTTATAATAAACCAACTATAATTGTTACTTATATCCATAGGTAGCCTTACTACCTGGTAATTTCAAAGATATAATGTAAGTTTGGTTCTTCATAATTAGATACATTATCTTAATGTGGAATGGTACCTAACCACCACTTCTATAAAGTCAATTCAAAGGCAATATACTATTAGCATTATTTCTGTAGTTTAAAAATCTTGTGCATGGTTTACACATTAGTAAGATTACTATTATAATGTTGCCTCACTATAATAACTTGTAGTTTATATTAGTTACTATGGTAGATTTTACTACCTAAAAAATTCTAATCTAAGGTCGACATCAATTTAAACATTATAAATAAAATTACTATGCTATGCTAGACCAAGCAAGCACCAACATTCATATAATGACTTTGTAAATAATGATAAGAACCATCAAACTGTCGTTTGCAAGGTAATCATGAAAATCATTATTTATAAAAGTTTATGCTAAGGCCGACCTCGTGATTGTTTTATTGGAAAGGTTTTTATACCTTTACTCTATGGTCAACGACATGGATTCGTTATTAACAATTATAATAAACCTCCATACCATTGATTGCAATGATATAGTTTTTGTGTTTCAATAATGAATGTATAAACATTCTATAGTTGATTGCTTAGTTTTGTTATGGATCAAGGCAATGATAATGTTGATAATTGGAAACATAGATTGACTATAGACAAGACCGTCGCGTGGTTGAAAAATTTGGAGGGCACATGGTTTGCTCTCGTCCATGCATTGGTGATTTAAAAGATAGGAAAAACCCTATTCACATGTCATTTGACTCTAAGGGTTTCACCGGCCTGCGGGTTGCTCTGTGTAGTTTTCCTGGCGGCCATGAGAGGCTGTTCCTCTACTTTGCTTACTCCGTAGCTTGTGTTTGTCACTGTGTGGTCTCAATACTTAGTTAAAGTCTCGAATCTTCCTGGTTGTAAGCTTTACTGTGCGAGTGGTTTCTTTGTTTACAAGTTTGGCTCACGGTCTGTACATGGTTTCAGCTCTGTCTTTCTTGTAGCTCATCATGGCTTGTTGGAGTTTAAGTTTGTTGATACTGTCTCCACTCTAGGATCAGCATAGGGTTGATTAATCCTATGTGTATTTTGCTTAAGCCGGTGACAACTTCTTCACTGCTCAACTTCTCTTCTTACTCGTAGGTAATCATCTTCATTCTTGTCAAGAAATTTCTTTTGTTAAGTTATTTATTAAGCTAGGGCTTACATTGTGAGCTGAGCCTTATTCTAACCTCGTACTTGTGATTTTTACAGGAACCTGCGACGGCTCAACCTACAGTGGAAAATAAATACAACTGCCAGCTTCAGTGGACTCGTGGCCCCAACCGGTAATCCCTGATTCGATGTGAGTTTTTCCCTACTTGCGATGAGGGTTGATGGAAGGAAAAACATAGAGCTTGAAAGCATGTTTTCGGTTTCTTCGTGGTTGTATATTTTAGTATGTTGTTACTCAGTTTTTTACTTAAAACCCTTGCTGTTTACGCTGGGTATTATCAGCCCTTGAGCCGTGATATGAATGTAGTTTTGGTTATGGATTTAGCCTTGCGGTTCGTAAATGTAATACGATTGGTTTAAAAGAAAAGAAAGACTTTGTTAAACTTTGAGCTTTGTCTAGTTTTACAGTGGTTTTGTTAACTTGTAAATAATGTGTTATTTTACTGTTTAAAAACATTTATAAAAGATCTTTACTTTTAGAAAAGATTGTGGTCAGTCTAATGCATGGATTATAGACTTCTTGTTCAGTTTGTTACATAGTTAATAATGTAACTGGCTATACTTATAGGTTAATTTGTATTTGGAAAAATTAATTAAAGGGGTTTCAACCCTCAGGTTTTTCTTTAACAGGTTATAAACCTGTTGTTTTCAAGAATAAAATGCACCTATATAAGCAATTCTCAGTTTATTTCGTTTATTATTTATATTTACGTTTATTTTATTTACTACTCTTGTAATTTATAATTACTTGGAGCTCTGTAGAAAATAGAAAGTTAACTCTAGAACTCTGTTTAATTTTTATAAGTAAAGGGCTTATTAACGAAACCCTAAGCTGGTTTTTTTTATTAAGTAATTGTTAAGATTAAGTTAATAGTTTAAAAGAAGAAAACTGTTTGGTTAATAACTTGTTTATATATTTAGTTATTATCTCCTATAAATTCTTATTCATATCAGTATACCATTACTGTAACATTAGTGTAATTTACTATTTCCTTTCCTACATTTTCATTTTGTTACACTAAGTAAAACAGTAAACTCAAACAAACCATAACACTGCTTTTTTCATTGTATTTTAAACATTGAAATAAAATTTACTCTGCTATCTACAGATACAAATCCTATATACTATTTTCATTCTCTTAAGAATTCTTTCCTCTACTTAAAGCATTCTAACTGTGCTAGAGTACGACCTGGTTTTCTAGTGTGGAAAAACATAGCTTAGAAATTTAATTTCTTTCTATTTCATTACTTCCTAAACCATTTTCATTTCCATAACAATCTAATAAAAATACTAAATCTAACATTTCACAAACTCTGGACTTTAACATTCATGTAGCAGATAAACTAAGATTTATTTAACTCAGTAAAATAAAATAACATAGAACCTGTTGAGGGCAAGACGACAATAGCTTTAGGAGGCCGTTCCACCCTACTGATCTCCTAAAGAGCGCTCAAACAAAGCTTCCTTAGGACCCCCGAGCCTGTTCCTGGTCTTATTGGCTGAGAACTGGGTGGAGAATGCAACTGTAGAACCCTCTGTCACCTGACTAGTTCAATACCTCAGTAAAACAATCTGCTCTCAGCAGTATGATCTTCAACTTAAAAGCTGCAACAATATCAATCAGCAGTTATCCCCTCGAACACTTTCCAATTTCCCCTCCATTGAATTTCTTTGAAGTAAATTTATTCACCCTGAATGATCACTTCTCTAGAATGAGCAGCCCCAGCTCTCTTCAATGGGAATTTTTATAAAGATGCCTAGGTCTTCTGGGTCAGTTTTCATTAATTGAGCCACCTACTCTGATTCCACTTTCTTGGGGAATCATGACCACAGATATAGGGAGGTTGCCACCTGCAATAGTTGGAAGTGGTTTGAGGGTGCTGCCACATGCCAGTTTGCTCTCCACCCAGTCTCCTCCACCAATTTGACCAGTAAACACTCTTTTAATAGCTCTCCTAAGCTGTTGTCTCCTCATTTAATTATTTATAAATAAAATATTCTGAATTTACATTAAATATTCTTGACACTACTGGTTATCAATTACAACTTAGCATAAAATTTAACATAATGTTCCTCAAATAATATAAAATTATTTTTGTGAAATTGGGGCATGTGACAGATAGAATCAACACCAATAACAAAGCCCCCAAAATAGTAAGATGATATCCCGACAGCAGTAGCCTCTTTCTCTCTAGCCCCAACAACTTCTTCTTCCTCAGCTATGCGCTACAATTGAGTGTGAGTGAGTGCGTGATAAATAGAGAGGCTCACTCTTTATTTATACTAATTCTCGACTTGACAATGACTCACTAGGGCCAACTTCTATAGGAGAGTCTAATAACCGTGGGGCCCTGGAACTACGGGGACTTTAACCCTTGAACAATAGGAGGGCTACCCACAATGACTTGACATGACTTGTTTACATTATAGAACCTCCCGATAGGAACATTAGGGCATGATATGACTCAATTAAAATACAGATACTTCCCGGAATAAACATCGGGGTACAATACATGAGATATACAAGTGAATACATTCCGAAGTTACAAATACATCAACACTTCCTCTTAACTAGGAAGGTATTCTTTCGACACAATTTTTAGCACTGGTCTTCTTCTCTGTATTGACTGGATCATCTCAACATCTTCATATTCAAGTTGTCTTCATCTTCAAGTATTTTTCATCTTCAAGTCATCTTCGTCTTCAAGTCTTCTTCATCTTCAAGTCATCTTCATCTTCAAGTCTTCTTCCTCTTCAAGTCTTCTTCATCACGAGATCTGGGTCATCACTAGATCTAGATCATTACTTGATCTAGATCATCATTACTGTTGGATCATCATCACTATAACATCATCAAATCTGGATCGTCACTTGATCTGGATCATCATCAAGTCTGGATCATCATCACATCTGGATCATCACTTGATCTGGATCATCATCATCGGTGCTATCTCTTGATTCTTCTCGTCACAGGAAGTTCTACAGAGCCAACCCTTTTTCATGTTGGTTGTAGGCCTACCCTTCATGTAGGTCTTCAGTGCTTATATCTGACACTAAGTCAGAATGGCTGGCCCAGCTCTTACATATGACCTCATCTTGTCAGAAAGGCATGCCCAACACTCACATATGACATCATCTTGTCAGAAAGGCCCAACACTCACATCTGACCATGTGTAAACACATCTCACTAGAATGTCTCAACACTTATATCCGACCATGTGTGAACACACCGCATAAGAAGGGATCTGCACTTACATCCGACCATGTTTGAAAACACCGCATTGAAAGGGATCTGCACTTACATCCGACCATGTTCGAAAACATCGCATTGGAAGGGCTCTCAGTACCAGACTGAGGATTCCTGGTAACTGACCAGGTGCCTCCATTCTCCCAGAGAATGGAAACTCAACACCAAGCTGAGTATTCCTAGTAATTGACCAGGTGCCTCCATTCCAAGAATGGCATTCGACACTTATATCTGATCATGTAGGAACCAATCCTACAGTCACATCAGAATGACTCAGCACTCACATATGACATGGAAGGAACCAAATCCTCTCACCATGACAGAATGGCTCAACCCTTACATCTAACCATGGAAGGAACCTAATCCTCTCACCATGTCAGAATGGCTCTAGGTCTCATCATTTCCCCTTGGAGGGAACCTTGATTTGGAGAACACCAAGCTTCTCCCTGAATTACTCAAACTTCACTCTAGCCAATGGCTTTGTTAATACATCAGCTATCTATTCTTCCGTCGCAACATACTAGAGCTTCACTGCTCCTCTCTACACCATATCCTTGATATAGTGATACTTGATCTCGGTATGCTTCGACTTGTCATGGAACATCAGGTTCTCTGAAAAATTCACACAACTCTGGTTGTCAAAATATATACTACTAGCATCCAACTGGAGATCAAATAAATCAGATAGTAGCTTTCTCAGCCACACTGACTCACAACTAGCTGAATAAGCTGCGACATAACTGACTAAAACAATCATTTAAAAATATGGAAATTAGATCTCTAAAGATGACTTTGATTCTCTCAATCCACAACACCTGGGTAAAAACTAAGAGAGGTTATTGTATATAGGTGTGTTATTAAGAAAAACCTCTCTCAGTTTTTGAAAAATCATCTTGGTTCGGCGGGAAAAATTGATTTAAAATAATGACCAAAACAACCATTTTCGTAAAAAAACAACCATGCTCTACTGCTTTAATTCAGATACTGTGTTTGTGTGGATGTTCTTAATGCTGAATCCTTCATTTGTAGATTTAACTTTCTGGAATTTCTGCACCATTCTAGACTGTAGTGTAAGCTTCATTGGCTCAACCGCTTACAGTATAAAATTCCTTTTCATCCATGCAATTTTAAACAAGCAATACTTCTCCCAGGCGAAAACGTTTTTACACTATTGATTTGTTGGGCGAGTTGATGTTGCAACAACAAGTGTATTAACTTGATCCCAGTACAAAATTTCGCTTACTGAAAAGTTGACTTACCTCATGCAAGTTCACAAGGCGAAATGATCGTACACCGTGGATTGGGATTTTGGTAAAACTCAAGCCGTCAAAACATTTTGCCCATACCCAATTCCGCGAATTGTAAAACTTCATTTCTCCATGCTAGTTGACAATGCGAAATACATTCACGCCGTTCATCCTTTCCCAGCCATATCGTGGCCATTGAAATATGTGGGCTTTTAAATGATTTCGCAAATTGAAAAAGTTCATTATCTCGTGCATCTTCATAATGCGAAATTTATTTTATCCATGGATTTTCCTCACTTGCCAATATTATCGTCAAAACCTATCTACCATTTAACATCATTTCGCAAATTGAAATTTTAATTGCTCTGTGCAACTTCACAATGCAAAATTTCTTTTGGCCGTTGGATGTGACTGAGTTTGATATGAGCCATTGATCTATGTTTAATTTTGCTGCAAAAGTGATAGGTTGGTGTGCGAGCCCAATTTGACTTTATGCCAAGAAACAAAGTGACATCATAATTTCTTGAGTGCTTGGGCTTTTCCTAAAATACCTCTTGGTAAAATATCCCATTTACTTTTTCCATAAAATATCCAAATTCTTTTTGGATTTATAAATATAAATTTCGTTTATTTTTATAAAACATAACCTTTAGCCTCCTTTTACAAAATATATTTGATGAATTTTTGTAAACATTATTCATAAATAATAATTTGTCTCTATAAAATATCTCCTTCTTAACCAAAAGCCTTTAACTTTTTCTTGCGCCACCTTGGAATTTTTATAAATTGTTTAATGAGGAATGCTTGAAAACCATTTGATCCTCAAGAGAAATTCAGAATTTTCAGGCAATGAGGCTTACTGCCGCAAAACTAAAATGGTGCTAACACAGTCTATCATCTCAAATCTCTTCAGAATCTCTACTGCATACTTCCCTTGTCCAAGGAAGATACCATCCGCATTCTGCCACACCTCCATGCCTAGGAAATAGTGCATCATATCCAAGTCTTTCATTTCAAACTCGATAGCAAGCTTCCTCTTTGTATCAACAATCAACCCATCCATACCTGTTACAAACAAATCATCTACATACAGTAGGAGTATCATTGGGTTACCATCTTCAACCTTGTAGTAAAGGTTGGAATTTGATTTACTCTTGGTAAAGCCCAAACTGGATAGAAAACCATCAATTCTGCCGTACCATGTCCTGGGTGCCTGTTTCAAACGGTACAGGGATTTCTTCAATCTACACACATGAGACTCCCTGTCATGTGTCTCAAAACTGAGTGGCTGCTCCACATACACTTCCTCTTCTACTACACCATTCAAGAAAGCAGTATTGACATCCATTTGGTGTATCTTCCATTTCATCACTGCAGCCAGAGCAAGTACTGATTTGATGGAAAAGTATTTGGCTACAGGTGCAAAAGTTTCTTCATAATCTATTCCTTCTTTCTAGGAGAAGCCACGAGTCACGAATCTTGCCTTATATTTTTTAATGCTACCATCTACAGCATGCTTGATCTTGTAGATCCATTTAGAATTTACGATGGAGTTCCCTTCTGGTCTTGGGACAACATCCCAAACATCATTCTTCATGATTGATTGATACTCTTCGATCATAGCATCATTCCATTCTTTCCTTTCTGCCGCTTCTTCATAGTTGGAAGGTTCTTTATCAATAATGCCACATAGCAATGCTACATAACTGGAGTAGGACCTAGTTCTCTTTCTTCCTCTGTGTGTTTCTTCTGAAGCTCCATATCTTTCTGCACCTTGGATAATTTCACGTACCCAAGCAGGTTTCCTCTTGTGAGGATTATTCTCCTGAAGTGGATCCACATGTTCTTGAGGTTCTTCTAATTCTCGATCTTCTTCTTGAATTTCTTCATTCATGGTTGTATCATGAATTCTGGGTGCTTTTGCTTCTTCTGTTTCTTCAGCTGGTCTCTTCCTGCATTTGATGTAGGCTGAATCTTTGTCAAATGTTACATCTATGCTGATGTCGATCTTCTTGAATCCTAGGAAGTATATTCTGTAATCCTTCGATCTTTCAGAGTATCCCACAAATATACCCTTCTTTCCTGAAGGATATAACTTCGTCCTCTTTTCTTTCAGAATATGTATGTATACAGGACAGCTGAATATTCTGAGATGGTTGAATTCTAGTTTCTTGTCAGAGAATACTTCTTCAGGTGTCTTTTTCTCGAGTACTCTGTGTGGAGTATGGTTTTGTACATACACAGTTGTTCTGGCAGCTTCTTCCCATAGATGCATGGGAAGATCTTTATCATGAAGCATGGCCCTTGCTACTTCCATGATCGTTCTATTGTTTCTTTCTGCAATCCCATTCTGTTGTGGATTATATGGAGTGGATAACTCCCTCTTAATCCCTGAGTCTTTGCATAGCTCTTTGAATTCATTTGATGTGAATTCTCCGCCATTATCTGATCGAAAGGTCTTGATCTTATTTTCAGTGTGGTTCTCGATCAAGGCTTTGAATTCATTGAACTTGCTGAATGCTTCATCTTTGTTCTTCATAAAGTATATCCATGTCTTTCTAGAAAAATCATAAATAAAAGAAACATACTATACATACCCGCTTAGTGAACTGGATGACATTGGACCGCATACATCAGAGTTGATGATTTCCAAGATTCCTTTTTCCTTGCTCTCGCTACATGGAAATGTCTTCTTTGTGTTCTTCCCTTTCGCACATCCTTTGCATACACCTTCATGCTTTGTCTGCATTTCTGGGAGGCCTTCAAGAGCTTTGCTTGCAAGTGGTAGTGCTTTGTAATGCACATGTGCAAATCTTCTATGCCAAAGCTCATTTGGTTCTACCGAGTCATGAACCAAAGCTTGTTCTGGTTGGCCCTTCAATTTGTATAGTCCTTCTTCTTGTTCCCCAATCACTACTGCATCATCGAAAGACTTTCCCTTTGGCCACATGAGGACTTGGCCATCTACAAATGCAACCCTCATTCCTTTTGCATCCAATGTAGATATGGAGAGGAGGTTCTTCTTTAGTCCAGGTACAAACAATACATCTTTCATCTCGATAGAATTTCCAGAGTCTAGCTTGTATGAGGATTCACCACTACCTTTTATTGGATACTGGTAGTCATCTCTGAGTTTCACCTTGTGAGGTGATTCATGTTTAGATGGTTTCACAAAGGATTCCTTGAATCCTGTCATATGTTTGGAAGCACCACTGTCTATAATGCAATCATTTCTGCCATGTGTGATAGTTCCCGTTAGAGCGGAAATTAGAACATATTCTTCATCACTTGAAGAATCATCACTGTCTTGTCTAGTTCTCTTTGTGGAAGGTTCATCATCCTCTACAGCATGAGCATGATGTATTCTCTTGTTTCCCTTCTTCTTGTGAGAGCTACTTTTGTTTCTAGGAAAATCTCTAGCAAAGTGTCCTCTTTAATCACATGTATAGCAAATGTACTTAGACATATCTCTAGGCTTTCTAAAGTTACTCCTTTGGTGAGACTGCTTACCTCTGTGGTGGCTAGATTTGGTTCTCTTGGATTTTATTGTGAGAGATTGATCTTCACTTCCCATATTTTCTTCTCAAGTTGCTACCCGAGCTTCTTCTTTAGAGCATTCTTCTCATAGTCTGCTGAACTTGAATAAATTCTTTCTAGCACAGATCCCTTGAATGAAAGAGTCCCATGTCCTAGGGAGACCATTCAAGGTGGTCATTACAATTTCTGCATTCTCCACTTCTTCATCTACTGCTTCAAGTTGTTCTTTGATATGGGAGACCCTTGTGAAGTATGACTGTATGGTCTCCGAATTCTGGATCTTCACATTCTTCAACTAGTTCCTCAAGGCCATCTTCTGGTTTATGTTCTTTCCTTCAAACAGTTTGGTTAGGGAATCAAACATATATTTAGGTGTCTTTAGGGAGGACAACTGTGGTATGAGGTGATCCTTGATTGAATTAGCAATAATCCTCTTAGCCATAACCAACTTCTTCTTGTGTAAGGCCTTAGCCTCATCTCCCTCTGGAACTGGAATCTCCTCATTGATGTAGGAGTCCAACTCACTTTCTTCCAGGACCAGGGAGATCCTATACTTCCAGGCTTGGAAGTTATCAGCCCCCTCAAGCTTTTCATCAAGCTTGGTATGATGAGACATCTTAACTGAGAACCTCAAATGGAAATACAAAAGGTTTAGATCTTACCAGGTTAAGATGTCGGATTTGGATCTGGAGCTGAATTTTTGTAGTGCTAGTTCAGGAGCATATTAGGGTTTGACTTTCCCGGAGTTTCATCCAACCAAAAACTTTGATCTTGATCTATAAACTTCGATTTTGAGGAGGATATCAATCCAGGCGTGGGCTCACTCAAAAATTCCACTTCTGTGGAAATCCCTAATTTTCAGCAGTAGTGTCGGGTCAAAAATTGAAAATGCTTAGAATCAGATTATGCTTCAAAATAAAGATGTGCCTCGGGGAGGAGAGTCAGCCCAACCTTCTTTTGCTAAAAATCTGTGGAGAGAGATACAAAAAGTAGGAAGCCCTAGTTTCCGCAGCTGCACAGTGTCTTCTTCTCAGGTTAGCTCTGATACCATGTTAGATTTTTATCATTTAAGCTAGCATTAACTTAGGATCTTAACTGAGAGAATAACAAGCACAACAATCAAACACATAAGACAATGAACACGGATTTTCCTCGAGGAAACCATAAAGGAGAAAGCCCCACAAATTCCTCAGAGATAGAATCAACACCAATAAAAAAGCCCCAAAAATAATATGATGATATCCTGACAGCAGTAGCCTCTTTCTCTCTAGCCCCAACAAGTTCTTCTTCCTCAGCTATGTGCTACAACTGAGTGTGAGTGTGTGATAAATAGAGAGGCTCACTCTCTATTTATACTAATTCCTGACTTGACAATGACTCACTAGGGCCGACTTCTCTAGGAGAGTCTAATAACCCTAGGGCCCCGAAACTGCGGGGACTTTAACCCTTGAACAATAGGAGGGTTACCCACAATGACTTGACATGACTTGTTTACATTATAGAACCTCCCAATAGGAACATCAAGGCATGAGATGACTCAATTACAATACAGATACTTCCTGGAATAAACATCGAGGTATAATACATGAGATATACAAGTGAATACATTCCGAAGTTACAAATACATCAAGACATCAGTATCAAGGTAATACATCTATACGTCATACGAAGTTTTTCACAATCAGTATCTAGAAAAGTTATTCTTCAATGTCTTCATCTTCTGCATCAAACGATCACTTGATCCTTTTGCAGCAACACTTCGATATTCTTGATCCTTTGCAGCAGTACTTCGATCTTCTTGATCCTTTGCACAAACACTTCGATCTCCTTGATCCTTTGCAATGGCACTTCGATCTTCTCGATCCTTTGTAGCAACACTTTGATCTTCTCGATCCTTTGCATCAACACTTCGATCTTATCGATCCTTTGTAGCCACACTACCTGTAGTACACATGTTCTCTTTGTGGGATGATCTATCCCTATCAATTTAGGACATAGGTCCAAGGATGATGTAATCCTCCATCAACCTTGTCCCCCTTAATGAGGAGGGTCCATAGTATCGTCCAGTTGAATCATCCACAACTGAATGTAGATCTCTACCGCACCTATATGTAGGCCCAGTCGTCTGTAAGGAATCATTGTAGACCATCCTCATCCTGTTAGAGCTAGGACCACTCCTGATTGAGTGTCATACTACGACATCTATGTTGATGTAATTGTAACTTCGGAATGTATTCACTTGTATTTCTTATGTATTGTAACCCAATGTTTATTTCAGGATGTATTTGTAATGTACTTGAGTCATGTCATGCCCCGAGGTTCCTATCGAGAGTTTCTATAATGTAAACAAGTCATGTCAAGTCAAGGTGGGTAACCCTCCTATTATCTAAGGGTTAAAGTCCATGCAGTTCTGGGGCACTAGGGTTATTAGACTCACCTAGTGAAGTCGGCCCTAGTTGGGTTTAGTCAAGTCGGGAATTAGTATAAATAGAGAGCTAGCCTCTCTATTTAACACACACTCATTCACACTCAGTTGTAGCGCATAGCTGAGGAAGAGAAAGACACTGGGGCAAGGAAGAAAGAGGTTACTGCTATTGAGAGATCATCTTACTATTTTTGGGATTCACTTTTGGTGCTGATTCTATCTCTGAGGAAGTTGCAGGGTTTTCTCCATTTATGGTTTCCCCGAGGAAAAAAACTGTGTTCATTGTCTCTTGTGTTTGATTGTTGTGCTTGTTGTTCTCTCAGTTAAAGATCCTAACGTTATGTTAGCTTAATGTTAAAAATCTAACACGGTATCAGAGCTTACCTGAGAAGAAGACACTGTGCAGTTGTGGGAACTAGGGATTCCTACTTTGTGGATCTCTCTCCATAGATTTTCAGAAAAAGTAGGGTGGAATAACTCTCCTCCCTAGGGTGCATATTTCTGTCGAAGTAGAATCCAATTTTGAGGTTTTTCAGTTTGGACCCGACACTACTGCCAAAACTTAGGGATTTTCACAGAAGTGGAATTTTTCAGTGAGCCCAGGCTTGGATTGATCTCCTCCCCAAAATTGAAGTTAGGGATCAAATTCAAAGCATTTGGTTGGATAGAACTTCGAAAAATAAAAACCCTAATCTGCTCCTGAACCAGCACTGCAGGATTTCAGCTCCAAATCCATATCTGACATCTTGATCTGGCAAGATCTAAATATTTTGTATTTCCATTTGAGGTTCTCAGTCAAGATGTCTCATCATACCAAGCTTGATGAAAAGCTTGAGGGAGCTGATAACTTCCGAGCCTGGAAGTATAGGATCTCCCTGGTCCTGGAAGAAAATGAGTTGGATTCCTATATCAGTGAGGAGGTTCCAGTTCCAGAGGGAGATGAGGCCAAGGCCTTACATAAGAAGAAGTTGGTTATGGCAAAGAGGATCATTGCTAATTCTATCAAGGATCACCTCATACCACAGGTGTCCTCCCTCAAGACACCTAAAGCTATGTTTGATACCCTAACCAAATTGTTTGAAGGGAAGAACATCAATCGGAAAATGAATCTAAGGAACCAGTTGAAGAATGTAAAAATCCAGAATGAGGAGACCATCCAGTCATACTTCACAAGGGTCTCCCAGATCAAAGAACAACTGGAAGCGGTAGATGAAGAAGTGGAGAATGCAGAAATTGTGATGACAACTTTGAATGGCCTCCCTAGGTCATGGGATTCTTTCAACCAAGGAATCTGTGCTAGGAAGAATTTAGTAAGGTTCAGTAGACCGTGGGAAGAATGTTCACAAGAAGAAGCTCAGATAGCAGCTCGAGAAGAAAAGATGGGAAGTGAAGATCAAGCTTTCATAGTACACTCTAGGAAAGGAAGAAGGCAAATAATCATCACCAAGGTAAGCATTCTCATAAGAAAAACAATCCTGTAAGAAGGGATCCATCAAAACTCAGATGTTATAAATGTGATGAAATAGGACACTTTGCTAGAAATTGTCCTATGAATAAGAATGGATCCAAGAAGAAGAAGAACTCCAAAAGAAGACATCATGCTCACACTACTAAGGATGATGATCCTCCGAGGAAGAGAGTAAAACAAGAAAGTGAAGACTCTTCAAGTGAAGATGAATATGTTCTGATCTCTGCTCTGACAGGAACTGTCACTCATGGAAGCAAATATTGGCTTATTGATAGTGGGGCTTCCAAACACATGATAGGTTTCAAGGAATCCTTTGAGAAACTATCCAAACATAATTCACCACATAAGGTGAAACTTGGGGATGACTACCAATATCCCATAAAAGGTAGTGGTGAATCCTCCTATAAGATAGACTCCGAAAAGTCTATGAAGATGAAGGATGTCTTGTTTGTACCAGGACTAAAGAAGAATCTTCTATCCACATCGACACTAGATGCAAAAGGCATGAGGGTTGCATTTGTAGATGGCCAAGTCCTCATGTGGTCAAGAGGAAAGACTATTGGCGATGCAATAGTGATTGGAGAACAAGAAGGAGGTTTATACAAATTGAAGGGCCATCCAGAACAAGCTTTGGTCCATGACATAGTAGAGCCAAATGAACTTTGTCATAGAAGACTTGCACATGTGCATTACAAAGCACTACCACTTGCAAGCAAAGTTGTTGAAGGTCTTCCAGAAATTCAAGCAAAACATGAAGGGGTCTGCAAAGGATGTGCAAAATGAAAGAATACAAAGAAGACATTTCCAAGTAGCAAGAGCAAGGCAAAAGGAATCTTGGAAATCATCCACTCCGATGTATGCAGAACAATGTCATCAAGTTCACTAAGTGGGTATGTATACTATGTTTCTTTCATTGATGAATTTTCTACGAAGACATGGATTTACTTCATGAAGAACAAAGATGAAGTTTTCAGCAAGTTCAAGGAATTCAAAGCCTTGATCGAGAACCATACAGAAAAGAAGATCAAGAACTTTCGATCAGATAATGGTGGAGAATTTACATCAAATGAATTCAAATACTTATGCAAAGAATCAGGGATTAAGAGGGAGTTATCTACTCCATATAATCCACAACATAATGGGGTTGCAGAAAGGAGGAATAGAACTATCATGGAAGCTATAAGAGCAATGCTTCATGATCAAGATCTTCCTATGCATCTATGGGCAGAAGCTGCCAGAACAATGGTGTATGTACAGAACCGTACTCCACATAGAGTACTCAAGAACAAGACACCTGAAGAAGTATTTTCAAGAAAGAAACTAGAAGTCAACCATCTCAGAATATTCGGCTGTCTAGTGTACATACACATTCCAAAAGAGAAGAGAACAAAACTAGATCCTTCAGGAAAGAAGGGTATATTTGTGGCATACTCTGAAAGCTCAAAGGCTTACATAATATATTTCCCAGGATTCAAGAAGATCGATGTTAGCAGGGATGTAACATTTGATGAAGACACAGCTTACAACAAATCCAGAAAGAGACCTACTGAAGAACCTGATAAAGCAAAAGCACCCAAAATTCATGATACAACCATGAATGAAGAAATTCAAGAAGAAGATCGAGAATTTGAAGAACCACAAAGACCTGCAGATCCACCTCAGGAGAAGAATCCTCACAAGAGGAAACCTGCTTGGGTATGAGAAATTATCCAAGGTGTAGAAAGATATGGGGTTCCAGAAGAGAATCATAGAGAAAGAAAGAGAACCAGATCCTGCTCCGGATATGTAGCTTTACTATGTGAGTTTATCAATGAAGAACCTTCCAATTATGAATAAGCGGAAGAAAGGAAAGAATGGAGGGATGCTATGATCGAAGAGTATCAATCGATCATGAAGAATTATGTTTGGGATGTTGTCCCAAGACCAGAAGGGAAGTCGATTAAAACTTCCAAATGGATTTACAAGATCAAGTATGCTGCAGATGTTAGCATAGAGAAATATAAGGCAAGATTTGTGGCTCGTGGTTTCTCACAGAAAGAAGGAATAGACTATGAAGAAACATTTTCACCTGTAGCCAGATACACTTCCATCAGATCAATACTTGCTCTGGCTGCAGCAATGAAATGGAATATACACCAAATGGATGTCAAGACTGCTTTCTTGAATGGTGTAGTGGAAGAGGAAGTGTATGTAGAACAACCACTTGGTTTTGAGACACATGACAGGGAGTCTCATGTGTGTAGACTGAAGAAAGCCCTGTACGGTTTGAAATAGGCACCTAGGACATGGTATGACAGAATTGATAGCTTTCTATCCAGTTTTGGCTTTACCAAGAGTAAAGAAGATTCCAACCTTTACTACAAGGTTGAAGATGGAAACCCAGTGATGCTACTACTGTATGCAGATGATCTGTTTGTAACAGGTATGGATGGGTTGATTGCTGATACGAAGAGAAAGTTTGCTGTCGAGTTCAAAATGAAGGACTTGGGTATGATGCATTATTTTCTAGGCATGGAGGTGTGGCAGAATGCGGATGTAATCTCCCTCGGACAAGGGAAGTATGCAGTAGAGATCCTAAAGAGGTTTGGGATGATGGATTGCAAGGCCATGACCACACCTATGGCATCGAACCTGAAGCTATTGAGTGATGCTTCATCAGAGACGGTTGATGCTACGATGTATCATCAGATGATTGGGTCCTTGATGTACCCGATGAACATGAGACTAGACATTTGCTTTGCTATGAACACCTTGAGCCAGTTCTTGACAGATACGAGACATGTTCACTTGATTGCCGTAAAGCATATTCTGAGGTACCTGAGGGGTACAATTGATTATGGGCTCAAGTATGAGGTGAATCAGAAGATTAACCAGGAGGGTTATGTCGATTCAGATTGGGCAGGCAGTGCCATCGATAGGAAGAGCACTTTAGGGTGCTGCTTCAGTATGGGATCAGGTGTGATCTCTTGGTTTAGCAGGAAGCAATCCTGTGTGGCACTGAGTACAACTGAAGCAGAGTATGTCGCAGCTTGTTCAGCTAGTTGTGAGGCAATATGGCTGTGGAAGCTACTGCCTGATTTATTGGATCTCCAGATGGATGCTACTTGTATACATTGTGACAACCAGAGTTGCATAAAGTTTTCAGAGAATCTAGTGTTCCATGACAAGTCGAAGCATATCGAGATCAAGTATCACTATATCAGGGATATGGTGTAGAGGGGAGCAGTGACGCTCCAATATGTTGTGACGGAGGAACATATAGCTGATGTGTTGACAAAGCCATTGGCTAGGGTGAAGTTCGAGTACTTTAGGGAGAAGCTTGGTGTTCTCCAGATCGAGGTTTCCTCCAAGGGGAAATGATGAGACCCAGAGCCATTCTGACATGGTGAGAGGATTGGTTCCTTCCATGGTCAGATGTAAGGGCAGAGCCATTCTGTCATGGTGAGAGGATTGGTTCCTTCCATGTTAGATATGAGTGCTAAGCCATTCTGATGTTACTGTAGGATTGGTTCCTACATGATCAGAAGTAAGCACTGAATTCCATTCTTGGAATGGAGGCGCTTGGTCAGTTACCAGGTAGCTCAGTCTGGGACTGGGGGCCATTCTGATATGACTATATGATTGGTTCCTACAAGATCAGATGTGAGTGCATTCCCTTTTGACATTGGTTGTCAGATGTAAGTGCAGAGCCTTTTCGGCATGAAGGATTGGTTCCTTGCATGGTCGAATATAAGTGCTGAGCCCTTCTAACATTGGTTGTCAGATGTAAGTGCAGAGCCTTTCTACATGGAGGATTGGTTCCTTGCATAGCCGAGTGTAAGTACTGAGCCTTTCCAACATTGGTTGACGGATGTGAGTGATGGGCCTTTCTGACAGGGTCGTGGGAGGTGTTCCCACATGGTTCGATGTGAGTGCTGGGCGTGCCTTTATGATATGATTATAGGATTGGTTCCTACATGATCAGATGTAAGTGTTGGGCGGGCCATTCTGAATTAGGGTCAAATATAAGTGCTGAAAAAGACCTACATGGAGGCTAGGCCTACAACCAGTATGAAAAAGGGCTGGATCTGTAGAACTTCCTATGACAAGAAGAATCATGAGATAGCACTCGTGAAGATCCAGTGATGATGATCCAGTAGAGATGATCCAGATTGAGGGATGATCTAGATCTAGAGATGATGCTCCAGAGATGATCCAGATCGAGGGATGATCCAGATCCAGTGTTGATGATCCAGATCGAGTGATGATCCAGATCTAGGTGAAGATGACTTGAAGATGAAGGCGACTTGAAGATAGAGATGACTTGAAGTTGAAGATGACGAAGACTCAATGATGATCCAGATGATATAGAGAAGAAGACTTGTGCTGATAAATTGTGTTGAGAGAATACCTTCCTGGTTAAGAGGGACTGTTGATGTAATTATAACTTCGGAATGTATTCACTTGTATTTCTTATGTATTGTAACCCAATGTTTATTCTGGGATGTATTTGTAATGTACTTGAGTCATGTCATGCCCTGAGGTTCCTATTGGGAGTTTCTATAATGTAAACAAGTCATGTTAAGTCAAGGTGGGTAACCTTCCTATTGTCTAAGGGTTAAAGTCCCCACAGTTCTGGGGCACTAGGGTTATTAGAATCACCTAGTGAAGTCGGCCCTAGTTGGGTTTAGTCAAGTCGGAAATTAGTATAAATAGAGAGCTAGCCTTTATATTTAACAGACACTCACTCACACTCAGTTGTAGTGCATAGATAAGGAAGAGAAAGATACTGGGGCAAGGAAGAAAGAGGTTACTGCTGTCGGGAGATCATCTTACTATTTTTGGGATTCACTTTTGGTGCTGATTCTATCTCTGAGGAAGTTGCAGGGTTTTCTCCATTTATGGTTTCGCCGAGGAAAAACATTGTGTTCATTGTCTCTTTTGTTTGATTGCTGTGCTTGTTGTTCTCTCAGTTAAAGATCCTAATGTTATGCTAGCTTAATGTTAAAAATATAACAATCTACATATACATGTATGCATACTCTCCATACAAGTGTATTGTCTACAGCTATAGATATTGACCACATGTAAATTTTGGCCCTCATCGTAGAACATCCTCAACGTTAAAGCTAGGACCACTCCATGCGAATGTTATACTATGACGTCCGTGAGGACTCATCATAGAGCATCCTTGCCACTAAGGCTAGGACCAATCCCAAGCGAGCATTATTTTATGGAATCTACATATAAATGTAGGTATAGTCTCCATGCGAAAGTAATATCTACAAAGCAGATATCGACCGCATGTGAATGCGGGCCCTGTAATCCATAAGGACTCATCGTAGAGCATCCTCAGCTCCAAATATAGGACCACTCCTAAGTGACTGTTATTCTACAGTATCCACAAATGAATGTGGGTACTCTCCATGCGAGTGTAACGTCTCCAGGGCCATCCTTAGTAAGGATCACTCTTAGGAACAAAGTGTTATTTCCTGTCAGAACATACTGTCATCCACAAGTGAATGTCAGACCTCGTCAACATCTTTAGGAGAACTTGGCCTCTTTCATACCGGAGCTTCACTGTCATCCCATCATCGATGTCAGTCTTATCATCACTCCCCCTTTCTTGGGAGGATCCATATTATCAACCTACTCCCCCTTTGTTCGAGGAGGGTTCATATCTTTGACCTACTCTTTCTTTCTGAGGAGAGTCCATATATTTGACTTGTTCCTCCTTTCTGATGAGAGTCCATATATTCATCATTTGTAGTACCATCACTTTTCCTCCTTGTGAGGAAATTATTTTGGAACTACACCAAGCTTGTCACAGAAATATTCAAACTTTACTCGAGATAGAGGCTTGGTCAGCACATCAACAACTTGCTCATCGATACTCACATACTGGAGTTTTATAGCTCCCTTTTGTACCATATACCTTATATAAAAGTATCAGATTTATATGTGCTTTGATTTATCATGGAACACCAAATTCTCTGTCATCTTTATACAACTTTGGTTGTCACAAAAAATCCTTGTGGTGTCCAACTCCTTGTCAAATAGTCCTGACATCAGTCTTCGAAGCCATATCACTTCACAACTAGTGAAGCAAGCTGCTACATACTCTGCTTCTGTTGATGAAATTGTCATTGATGCCAACATGGACTTGCAGTGGCCCCACAGGATGTCATTGATGCCACCAAGTCCCACATGCAGTGCCTAGACCCCTCACAGAGTGGGTTTGTGCCTTGAGGCACCCTGTACCCAGTTGATAAGGTCCCTGTACCCACAAGACTAGATTTTGATGCTACCACTTTGCTGAAGATGTTGAAGACCCTGCTGATGATGCTGAAGACCCTAGAGATGGTCCTGAAGCCTTGATGGACATTGGAGAAACCCTAGATGGGTTAGAGAAGCATTAATGACCCATTCTGTGGTCATTCATGCTATGATGTTGTTATGATAGGGTCATGATATCCTAGGAGAAGGCTTGGCAACCCCACAAGTTGTTCGCATGGTTATTGATGACTTGATGGAGTCATGGAACCCTTGGAGATGATCCTAGTGCATGAGAATGTCTGGCACCCACATACATGGTTATATGATGGAACTTGGACACTTGGACACACTTGGTTGCTTGTTGATGATGATTGATGGTGGGCTTGAGTCCCTAAAGCTCTTGTATAAGGCACCTTCGGTCTTGAACCCACATACTTATAGTTTGTTGATGTCTTGACCCATATGACCCATACACTTGGTATGATGTCTTGATGAAACTTGATGGCATGCCTCTTGCATTTGAAGAAGTCCTTGCACCTAAACACATAGAAAATGTTTGCAAGAATACATACTTCAACAAGTCGACCCAGACAATTTTTAATATATATATATATATATAAACATATATATAGTAGGTCGACCCCAAAATATAGTGAAAAATCAATATAAATAAGAGAGAAACGACCTCATTTTTGTGGTATGAAATTTGTATAGCTCTGAGTTAAATTCGGAGGTCTGTGGCAGCCACAGTAGGGAGCAGTCCACTAAGGAAAATGCAGGAGCAGCCTTTTGGAGTTCTTTTTCTCTCTAATTTTCGGATGGTTGACTGAGGCAGCATGCATTGTGTTTTTCGGATGGTTGATTGAGGCAGCATGCACTGAGATTTTCGGATGGTTGACTGAGGTAGCAGTAGGAGCAGTCAACGAATTATTTTTGCAGCAGTCAAATTTAATTGGAGCAATCCAGAATTTTTCCATATACAGACCCGAGATTGCAGTAGCATTTTGAAGTTTTTACAGTGGATTGTGACAGCCACAAGTCAGAATTCAGTCAAGTTTTTAAAGAGTTTCGCTCTCTCTCTGATTTTGGGTGACCTCAGTGCCAAAAGGTCTGATCCATGTGAAGGAAGCCAAAGATACTGGAAGGAAGTTTGAACCAAGTGTATACTCTTTCATATTTGCTAAAATTTGATGGTTTAATCTCAGCCACATCTCACAGGTCTAAATATTTCTAATACATGCAAGCTCTTGAAGAATGAAAGCCACAGTTGATGGAGGTAATCGCAGGCCACAGTAGAACGTAACTTCAAACTGCTACAAGTCTCTCTGCGATCTTCTTCTGGACATAGGTAGCTACAATATGACTATGGACTGACTGACTTTGAAGGAATCTAAAGGTGTAACATCTCTGAGTTCTTAGAGAAAGAAGAACAACCTCAGAGATATGTCTCAGTATACAAGCATCAAGTTGAAAGTGTGTTTTAGCACTGAAGTATGCCCTAACTCGTGAACTATGCCATGCATGAACAACCCTCATATATAATGGATGCAGCAGCTTGGACTGAGTTTTTTTTTTTTCTTCAGTGGTGACTTATAATTTTAGACTGATTTTTATTTCTCCTTTGCTGGGTTGTGGACTGAGATTTCGCTGGTCTGTGGAAGAATATTCATGGGCAACAGTTGGAGTAAATTGCAGACCCGTTTTTTTACAGAGTACAAATACTTATGCAGAGGTTTGAGATGACTTGAACAACATTCTACTGCCAACTTAACATGTGCACAAATAGACCTATGATGAACAGACAAATAGTAGTGGCAAATCTTTGTGATTAAGTAGACCTTTGATCTTGACATGATATCTCTGAACAAATCCTTATTGCCATGACAAGACTTCCTTGATGAATTAGCATGAAAGCTTATGAGAGAATTGAGCACAGTAATTAAGGACTACATTTGTCATGAACAGTTTGTAGTAAACATATTTGATAGCTCTGTATGATTGGGTGAAACTTGTTAAGATCTTGGAGAAAAGGTATGGCAAAAGTCTGA
Organism: Pseudotsuga menziesii; assembly: GCA_001517045.1. Taxonomy (NCBI): domain Eukaryota; kingdom Viridiplantae; phylum Streptophyta; class Pinopsida; order Pinales; family Pinaceae; genus Pseudotsuga; species Pseudotsuga menziesii. The sequence goes on along the minus strand of LPNX010188597.1, from coordinate 340,634 downwards.
TTGATATGTATGATTGTTTTGTATATCATTATTGCTTGAAGTTTTGGAACATGTCAGTTTCTAGGTTGAGTTGGAAGGTCACTTAGGAATACTAGAATGACTATGATAGAATGCTCGAATTAGAACAAAGATGATTGACAAGAGACTAGGTAGTTATAGACCCACTCATAAACATTAGTTTCTTGAGTACTGGGTTGTTGAAGAATTGTTTTTGAAAAGAAGTTGGATGGAAGGCAATTGATTAAGGATGCAGACTGATGTACTTGATGGACAATTTGAAGAAATATGTGGATAAACAGAATGCTAATGAACATGGACAGAATGTTGATGTGACAGAGATTGATGGTGTATGATGACAATCCTTTGAAGCATGTACACAGCCCTAGTTCTATGTTGTTTCCCTCTCTCAGACTGAATCTTTGATGCTTGAACAAGTGATAGAGTTTTGATGGTAGTAATGCCCTTGGAGTCTGCTGCAACATAAACAAGTCTACAGTATTGACAAGCACAATTTTGAGTAAGGTATGATGATGTACTCTTCTTGCAAACCCATTTAGATTGAAGTCATCTATAGAAGATGTAATACTCAGCCAAGTGAACCATGAATACTGAAGTAAGTCATATGGTGATGATGATATGTTGATATCATGATGATGATGCTTTGTATGATGATGAAGTTGCATACCTTGAAGTGATGTTGAAAGTCTGCTATAGTATGCATAGTTGAAGTCTGATTAAGATGATATAGGCCCTATGATGATGTACACTTATTTGATGCTTATCTATTGATGATGATGAGCTTGATGCTTGAACACCATAAGAGCATATTAGATGATGGGCATATCTTTATGCTTGACATGAACCTTGAGCAGTACAACTGATGATCAGTGAAGAAGAAGATGGGAGTGATGAGCATAACAGGATGAGCAGCAGAAGAATAGATTGAAGAAACAGATGATGTTTATTTGATAGTGAGCTTTAATTGCAAAAGCAAGCTTGTCTTGCTTTTGAGGTTAGGATACCTCAAACCCTTCTTAGCAGGGTCTAAGAAAACCAGGCAGGGTCTTGGATGAAGAGTAGGTGCTCTTTGTATCAGTAGGTGCTGATTTTACCTCACGGTTGTAGCCAGACCAAAACTAATACAAAAAGATTACAAAATTATATGGTGTTGTGTTATTTTGTGTTATGGTTCTTGATGGTTTAAATGCTTATGCTATGTGAATGATGAAGTGAAAGATGTTTATGAAATGATTATGATATTGGTAGAATGATGAATTGGTAGTCAATTGTGACAAGCTAAGATAAGTTTTAAAATTGCTTTACACTGATTCACCCCCACTCTCACTGTCTAATAGCTTCAGCTAAGCTGAGAGCAACACTGCACTATTTCTTACTAAACCATGAGATCATGGCAGATCCCAGACAATAACATCCACCTAAGGTTCTCTTTCTGTTTGTGGCACTTCCTACCCAATATGAATTCGTATATCCATATAATCTGTAGTCATGATCTCTACCATAGTAAAGTCCCAAGTATATCATACCTTTTAGGTACCTCATCACATGCTTTGTAGCTATCAAGTGAACCCGTCTAGGTTTAACTAGATATTGACTTAAGATGTTCACAATAAAGCATATATCTAGCCTTGTGTTCATCAAATACATCAATGACCCAATAATCTGTCTGTACCGAGTCATATCCACTAACTCTGATGACTCACCAGATAACAACTTCAGGTTGGTGTCCATGGGTGTGGCCATGGATTTACAATCCAACATATCAAATCTTTGCATAATTTCCCTGATTTAGAAAGATTCCTTCTGGGCTCTGCCACACTTCCATCCTGAGGAAATAATGCATCAATCCAAGATCTTTCATCTCGAATTATTCATCTAGCTTCTTCTTGTAATCTATGATATGTTTCTCATTTCCTATTAGAAATAGATAATCACATACAATAATAGTATGACAGGTTCATCATCCATAATCTACATGTAAATGTTAGGATCAACTTTAATTTTGGTAAAGCCCAAGCTTGTCAAGAAGCTATCTATTCTACCATACCAGGCTCTAGGAGCTTGCTTCAGTCCATACAGATCCTTTTTCAACTTACATACATGAGTCACTCTATCTTCGACTTCAAATCCTTGTTGTTGTTCGATGTAAACCTCTTCCTCAATCACACCATTCAGGAATGTTGTCTTTACATCCATCTGGTGTAGATCTCACTTCATCATGGAAGTAAGTGCCATGATGGTTCTAATGGAAGTGTAACTTGCTACTGGAGCAAAAGTATCTTCATAATCAATCCCCTCTTTCTGAGAGAATCCTATAGCCACAAAGTCTTCCTTGTACTTTTCAATACTTCCATCAGCAGCATGTTTTATCTTGTAGACCCATTTCAAAGATACCACACTCTTGTTTTTTGGTTTGGGTACTATATCCCAAACATAATTCTTCATTATTGGCTAGTATTCTTTTGTCATTGCTTCAACCCATTCTTTCTTTTGTGCATCTTCCTCGTAGTTGGTGGGCTCTTGATCTACAAGGTCACACATCAAAGCTACATAATTGGAGTATGGATTTGATCTTTTGCTTGTTCTAGTGGAGCCTTTTGGAGATCCATACTTATATGCTTCTTGTATGATTTTTATTACACAAGCAGGTTTTCTCTTTCAAGAGATATCCATAGTAGGGGGTTCCTGAGGTTCTAGCATATCATGATCTTCAGATGCTACTATTTCAGGAGAGGGTTCAACTTCTACCATTCTGGGAGGTACATCCTCTTCATGTACTTATTTAAGCTAACACCTTCTATATTTATTTAGAGCTGTCTCTTCATCAAATGTTACATCCCTACTAATCTCGATATGATGGAATCCTGAAATGTATATCCTGAAGGCTTTGGAGACTCCACAGTATCCAACAAATATTCCTTATTTCCAGAAGGATCCAACTTGGTTCTCTTCTCTTTTGAAATATGCACATATACTAGAAAACCAAATATCTTGAGATGGCTCACTTCAAGTTTCTTTCCTGTATACATTTCTTCAGGAGTCTTGAATCCAAGAGCACTATGAGATAATCTATTCTGCACATACACAACTATCCTTGTTGCTTAATCCCATAGGTGCATGGGTAGGTCTTGGTAATGAATCATGGTCGTTACTACTTCCATAATGGTTCTATTCTTTCTTTATGCAACACCATTTTGTTGGGGATTATAGGGATTGGTTAGTTCCCTCTTGATTGCTGCCTCCTTACAGAATGCTTCAAATTTCTTTGAAGTGTATTCTCCACCATTATTTGATATCAGTGTCTTGATTCTGTTTTCTAAATGGTTCTTTATCAAGGCTTTGAATTCCTTGAATTTCCCAAACACTTCACTCTTGTTCTTGAAGAAGTATATCCATGTCTTTCTTGAATAGTCATCAATAAATGTGACATAATATTCATATCCACTTAATGATATGGAGGGCATATGACCACATACATCAGAATGAATTAGTTCTAATGTACCTTTAGTCTTTGTTTCACTTTTTAGAAAGGGATTCTTTATGTTCTTTCCTCTTGCACATCCTTTGCAAGTTCCCTCATGATCAATCTTCAGATCTGGTAACCCTGTTACCACCTTGCTCACATAGGGTAGTGTTTTGTAGTAGATGCGAGAAATCCTCCTATGCCACAATTCACTTGAGATGGTAGTCTCATGGACAAGGGCTATCTCTGGATGTCATTTGAGCTTGTACAGTCCTCTTTTTTCTTCACCAATGACAACATCATGTTCAAGTTTCTTTCCTTTGGACCACATAAGTACTTGTCCATCTATGAAAGCAACTCTATATCCTTTCTTATTTAGTGATGAGATGGAAAGTGGATTCTTTTTCAAGCCTGGTACATATGGTACTTCCTTCATCTTCATGGAAGTCCTAGAGTCAAGATTGTATCTTGATTAACCAATACCTTTGATGGGATAGTGATAGTCATCTCCCAATGATAACTTTTGAGGAGAGTCCTTTTCTTCAAGTCTTGACAAAGTTTGGTTCTTCCCTGTCATGTGCTTTGAAGCACCACTATCAATAAGCCATGTATCTTCTCTAGGTGTTACAGACCCAGAGAGTGTAGAGAATACTACATATCCATCTACATCTTCTTCTTTTGTTAGTCTCTTTCTAGGTCTTTCTTCCTCATCCTCATCTTCAACTCGATGAGCATGATGTCTTTTGTTGTTGTTGTTTTTCATTGGTGATTGACACTCTCTGGAAAGGTGTCCTATCTTATGACAGTTGTAGCATTGATACTTTGAGCAATCCTTTTTTTCTTTCTTTTGAAACTTCTTCTTTGAAGGCTTATGGTTACCTTTCTTGAAGTTTGATTGTTTTCTTCCTTTAGTATGTATGGCTAGAGCTTGATTATTTTATCTGAGTAGAGCTTCTTTGTTAGCTACTCTAGCTTCTTCTTGAATGCAATCTTCCAATACTATGTCAAACTTCATACTTTCTTTTGTGGCACACATAGTCTGTATAATGAGTCCCAAGGTCTAGTGAAATCATTGAGAGCAGTCATAACTAGTTCATCCTCATCAAGGGTGTCTCTAATAGCACTTAGTTGTTCCATGAACTGGGATACCCTTGTGAAGTAAACTTATATTGATTCTCCTTTGCTCATCTTGGTGCCCCTTAGCTCAAATCTCAAATTCATCTTTCTGTTGATGTTCCTTCCTTCATACATTCTGGAAAGTGCATCATACATTTGCTTTGGTGTCTTCTTAGATGACACTTGAGGGATCAAGTGATATTTGATAGAATCACCAATGGTCCTCATTGCCTTGATTAGGTCTTGTTCATACTTTTCCCTAGCTTCATCTTCTTTAGGTTCTGTAACTTCATCCTTGATGTACTTCTCAAGACCATTCTATCTGAGAATGAAACCAATCGTATACTTCCATGCCTTCCAGTTTATCCTCAAGCTTAGTGCTTGGGGCCATCCTATCTAGGAGGTCACTAAAAATTGAGATTTTTCAAAATGAAAAGCGGACCTTACCAGGAGATGCGCTTGAATGAGGAGAGTTGGTTGGTCCACTTGGTTTCAGGAGATCCCAAATCTTCACCCTTCAAAACTTGCTTGCGAGGTTGCAGCTTTTGCAAAATTTCTGTTTCTGGTTTTCTGCAGTTTTATGGTTCATGGCCAAACTAGAGTTTGGATTTGCCGAACATCTAACCACCCAAAAACTTCAATCCTGGGCTCAATAGATGCACTATAGGGAGACCCAAATTTCTATGCAAGCAGATCTTCAAAATTTCAAACTTTGCAGAAACCCTAATTTATTCTAGAGAGGGAGGAGAGAGAGTTTCACCTTGTGAAAGTTGTTCTATTAAGGCTAGCTCTGATACTGTGTTAAGATTTCATATGCTAGACTAGATATCATTAGTGTTCAATCCAAATTCACAATAATAACATATGCAGAATCACACAAGATAGAAACAATATTTATCTGGGAAAACCTCAAGGGGAAGAAAACCCAAAAAAACTTCCTCTGTATAAGATGTATAAGATATAACCCCAAAACAAGTATTCTCCTTCTCTCTCTCTCTCTCTCTCTCTCTCTCTCTCTCTCTCTCTCCTATGCATTACACAAGTGAGTGAGTATGTGTTATAATGAGAAACACAACTCCTCTATTTATACACATTATGTCAAGTGAATTTTACCCTAGACAAGTTGGCCCCACTTAATTAACTAGGCCGACTTCACCTAGGAAGACTCAAAACAATATTTATTATTATTCATTAGGGTACTAATGACCCGACTTACAATGGAGGCTTTACCTCATGACTCTATGATGACCAATAACAATAGTAACACCCCAACGAAGGAATAATAACATCTCCTTTGGGTTACATCAATAAAATACAATTAGAATATCCTTTGAAGTTACAATATTTCAACACTTGGATCCAAGCTTGTAGGTTTTATTGATTCATCCTAAGGAATATTCATTCTCTTTGTTCGACTCCTACCTTGGAAGTTTCTATCGTACAACCTCAAGGGAGGTTCCATCATAGCTAGCGAAAGGTAGGTATCATCCATATTAAAGGAATTGGTGTTTCTCTATTCTACATTATTATTTGTTTATATTTATAATACTATCTCTAGTATTTATTGATTATATTGCATATACACATCTTTGTATCAGATATTGGTTCAAGGCTTGTTTTGGAGAAAAGCAAAGGTACATTCATTAGTTATTTTAGGACATGGTTTACTATTGGAGGCCTATCAAAACTCTCATCTTCAGCCCATGGATCTTCATCATCTACATCATCAAATCTTGGGTGTGTTCTTACCATTCTTCTCTTTGCATTTCCAACATTAGGGTTTCTAGATCATTACTGAAATTCCAAGTTAATTAACCCTAGTTAGATAGATTCATTTCTTCTTCTAATTTGATGGTAAGACCTGATTTGATTGCTAAGTGAAATAGATAATCATGTATATCCCTAAGCTAACACTAACAATATCCTAATAGTCTAAGTAAGCTAGTGGTTTTCCCTCCCTTCTTGATCCTCTTTCATCTTAGACTAGGATTTCTTTGTTTATCCCTCAGTGGCAGATCTACTATCGTCTCTTTCCCTTTTAGTAGTGTATGTGCTTGGGTGGTCTTCCATTCCTACCCACATGGTACATGTGGTAGCATTAATCCATCCATTCACGACAATATGAACTTGGAATTGCCATTAAACAAACTTGGCCATCCTTAGTATTTGACACCCCTAAAATATAATATATATTTTGGCATGACTCCATCATGTTAAACCTATATGAAATATTCTGCTTAACTGTTTTAGTCTATTCACCCAACTCATTGAAAAATTCTAATATGATTAAAATGGGTTATCTAGAAAATGTGAGGCATAACTTGTTAATAGCTATATAATAGAAGGGATATCTAATATATAGCTCTAGTTTGTATTTACAAGGATGAATGATGGTGTTTCATAAACAAGAGACTCACTCAACAAAATAAACAACTTGATGTCAATTTTCCAATATTAGATAGCACCATCACTTTGAAAATGTGGCCACTTCACTAAGTTTTTTTAATACTTCCCTTTTTATGACCCTTCAATTGTTCTTTAGTTTTGATATAGTGTTGTGTTCTAGTTTTATTGAATAAACATGGTAAATACTTATAAATGAGATTGCAAAAACTTATGATTGATAGCTTCTAGCTATATGATAATTTCTATAAGAGACATTTTGGCAGCCCACATCCTATGAATTGTAAAAAAACTCCTATATATTTGAGTAGACAACGCCTTTTGCCTATGTGAGGGAATTTTTTCATTTCCTATTTGTAATGTCTTCATACAATGTTTTCATGTTGTATAGATTCTTCTCTCCCATTAAATGTTGCTTGTGTGCTTGTGTTTCTTCAAGGAAGTATTTGATAAAGAATATTCATAAAAATTTGCTTATGTTTCTTCAAGGAGGTATTTGATAGATTTTTTTTTTTGGGTTATATAGGTTACTAATTGTCTTTGGTCCTAGTTTTATTTTGGCTTCCATTTCGTCTTTATGAAAATCCTCGTTCCACATTATCTTTCCATGCCCTTCATTCTTACTTTTTGTTTTTAATTTAAATAAAACATATTACAATTATTTTTTGTTAAGAAATGAATTATTTAGAAAATTAGTTGAATCAAAATTTTTAGATAATTAAATAACATCCATTACAATGAAATTTATATAATTTTAATATAAATTTTAATTAAAACCAAGTAAGAATTTAGAATAATCACTTTAAATGTATGGTAAATACTTATTTAAAAAATGATATGGATCTAAACATGAAATTTAAATTTGGAGACTATGTTTCGAGGATATTGTGTTTTATTTGTATGACTACTAAGGCTAGCTTCTTTCTTTGTGATTTTTTTTCTTGGAATTATTAATTACACCAAAGGTGTTATTAAGAGAACGGTCCTCCTCGGGCTTTCGTCGTCTGTCGATGGCGTATGAGGAGTCGCCCCTTGTCCACCTTTAAGCCCATTCAAATCTCATATCTTATTAATATACGTGCCATCAAGCACAAAGGGGAATTCAATGCTAGTTGCGTCCTTTCGAACATTTAATCTTCCAGTTGTTGCTTCTCTTATATTTTGACAACCAAAGTATTCAAACAAGCACAAAATAACTTATAGCAAATCTTTGTTGTCGCTGCAATTTGGAAATTACTGGGTTAGATCTCTGTTGTCGCTGCAATTTGAAAATTACCGGGTTAGGTTCGAGTTACTTCCTAATCTAGGGATTTTAGAATAAAAAACTTGAAAGAAGAAATCCATAACCTTTGGCAGTCCTAGGGGTAGGCATCTGTGATTCACTATCAGTTCGATTTAGAAGTTTAGAATGTGTCGGTTTAACGTTAACCAACTCAAAAACTCATGAAATTGTACCCATGAATTCTATTTTCCTAATGGGTAGGCTATTCCATTATTTTTCGAAGCTTAGCACACCATGAATACGCTTTCTCTGAGGTGATTTGCAGTTTTCTCATCAATTTTGTGTAGTTACATCAATTCACTCTGAATGTGGGTTTATTAATCTTCATTTTCCATGAACATAGTAACTAATTACATCTATGTATTTTCAACAGTTTTGATAGGTTTTAAGTAGATCTGTTAATGAAATTCGCCATGAGTTTGCCTCTTGAGCAATCTTATTATCCCGACTTTCCTGATATTTGTTGCCATTATCATGACTTTCTATTCGCAAGGTTGCACTTGCGCTTCTGTAACTGATCCAGTTGTTGGTTCCATTATCAAAACCGAGATTGTGAAGAATCCCTCCATTGTAAAGTGGTCAACGCTGCAGGATATGGTTCACACTACAAAACAAAATAAAATTAGCAATGCACTTGTCCAATCTGCAAGCTAAAATAAAAGCATTGAGAAAACTTAGATTAGAGGAACCCTAAGACTCAAATTTGCACAACCTAATAAGAAAATACCAATATAATTCACTCATTATATTTATCCAGGCATTAGAGACCTCCCAACTGTAAATTAATGTGGGAAAACTAAATGTTAAAGGGCTAAATAAAGATACAGGGAGATTCAAAACCTGGAGTCATGGAGTTACTAGCTTGTCCAAAACCTTGCGAGGCGAAGGGACTGCCTTTTGATGATGTTTCCAACGACTCATTTGGGAGAAAATTGTATGGGATTGAACAATTTATGTAGCACAGAGTTATGAAAGCTCACGTTTTAATTATGAGTTTCAAAATATTTTATATTTGGATATATTTGGGAGAACGCCATCACTCCCAGACGGTTTAGCTGTCACAATAGATTTTGGTTTGAGCTGGGTCATCAAGTGAGTGGTGAGCATGCCTTGCAAAAAGCTGAGTTATATCGAACATAGCAACATATACATTTTCTTATTAGGCTTATTAGAACAAGAAACTTTATTCCTTCAAGGTAAGAACTAATTAGGTGAGTAAGAACTAATCAGGAGAGACAATTTCTTTGGGTAAAATGGGTAAGAGGGACGGTAAGTAAGGGTCTAGTTTGAACATCTTTCCTTTTTCATGATATTGGTAGGTTTCAAAGAGTCATTCCTTGAATCCATCAGCATAACCTACACATAAATAGCCACTGCAGGATATGTTGGTTCCACATACGGGTAATTCCTCATTTAAGTGATGCTATCTATCATTTGAAGGAACATTTGAAGTACGTTATGAAGATATGTCACTTGTCTACACATGATTCACCTTGTTCCATTCACACCTTCTTAAAGCTGTGGAAAACCACAATATGAGAGCGGAATTAGAGCATTGCTGAACACTTGGCACACATTCCTCTTTTCATTTGTAAGCAAAGTAAAAATAAAAAACACACACAGCCCATAAAACCGACTAATGAACCCTTTCCCACATAATTGCGCATATAATGAAATTGGATATATTCACTTTAATTGAATCTATTTATATGTTTCCAAGTCCCTCGCTCTATCGATTATAAATCGATCTATGTGTCCTTGTCACCCAAAGTCATTCCTTTTAAGATAAATTATTCATTATTATTATTCCTCCTTCCTTATAAAAGCCATTCACTTGGGTCGGTAGCTTCAATGTAAGATTGCTTCAACTAAGATTTGCTGCAATAGATTTTGGTTTTCCAAACATAATGGCGAATTAAACCAAAACATATAGTTTAAATGGTCAAGAAAACGACCACTTAAAGAACTATGGTACCACCCAATAAAGCCCTCGGCTAACTCTTTCCAGGGTTGATCCTCTGGGTATTCGATTAACTTGGCCAATAAGGTCCTATTCAACATTTTAAGGTCTTGTGTAAATAAAAGCTCATTTTAAGCTATGGTCTAAAAAGGCTTTCTTTGGTCTAGTGGTGAGCTATGGTCTAAAAAGTCTTTCTTTGGTTCAGTGGTGATAATGAAAGGGTTGGGAGTTTGACAAAGCATAATTGATTGATCAAATTGATGAGAGAGATTCATTAAGAATTTGTTTAAGCACTCACTTGTGGATTTGGTTGTTGTCTTTGATATGCATGTTAGTATAAAGGTAATGGTGCTCGATGCACATTACAGTGGTGAATATTTGGCATAAATTAAACTTGGGAAGTAATGTTGTGGTATAAACACACTAGTATTCTTTGTCACACACTTGTGGTGTTGTGACCTAGTTACATAGGCATAAATTTCAATCATATGATATGAATTACACAACATAGTGCAGTTACTCTTGTTGTAGACATAACGTATTGATGTAGTTGAGGAGCTCAACAATTTGCATGGAAGGCAAATAGTTAAGACAAATCATCTTCCTTGTTTGTCTCTTCCAATTTGGAAATTTTTGTACCTTGTTCATTATACACAATATTGAATAGACAAGAAGACTTTGAAATGTTTGTGTCCCGATGATAAATGACATACCATGAGATTGTGAATACTTGAATAGTTGGTTACTTGGATATTTTGCTCAACTTCAAGTTGTCCATACCTTGTAACACATTGTCACAAACTTAATGGGAATTTGGAGTTGCTTAGTTGTCAATATAAACATGCTAATGTTTGTGTGAATGAATATATAATCTTTTTTATCTGTTCACTAATTAATTTGAACAAGATAGTGAATAAGAAATATATTTATGGTTGTATGTCATGATCCCTACTCATTGGCTGGATCAACAAGAACAGATATTTGTGTCTTAGGAAAGTGCAACAAGGAGTTTTCCATATTAGTTGATTACATCTATGAAGTAGAGATCAGCATAGTTCCACTAAATGTGTGTGGGGTTATTTTCACTTATCCATACATGTTTTAGTGGGATGCAAAAATCCCCTAGGGTTAGCTCAAGTGGTTTGACTTGCCATGATGAAGTCATATTAGCCAAAGAGGTCACAAAGTCAAATCCACCTTAGTCCCTCAAGTTTAGGCATACATGTATGTCAACAAAATTTATTCTAGGCGTCATTCACGAAATGTGAGAGAGTGCTTGAAGAGTTTCCCCAATAAAGTTTACTATGGAAAAATGTTATTGATATGTGTTCTACCGGCTATGAAAGAACCAATATTAACAACTAAAAATTTCCAAGCACGTGTGGTGATGACGTAAAAAGACCCAACCATCTTAGCACTAGCTTTTGGCATTGAAGCTCATAGACCGATCAATGCCTCATAGTAGTTTTCCTTTATCGTTTTGTGACCCCAAAAGGAAGATAAACTGACACCTTTTAATTGTCATCAAGACCATGGGAACTCATCATACATACTTTTAGTTTGATAGGAGAGGTCAAATTAATAGAAGCAGTTGGATGGGCTATTGCAATGTTATCTTGAGTTGTTATGAGAACCTCATCAAATCTATCCAAGCCATCTGATTGAACATGGGATTGACTTGAAATATAAGTTGTTATGCTAAACGAGGCTTTATGTAGGGCGCCATTCTTCAAAAATAGAGAAATTAAGGGGCAAAATCAAGAGTTGCTGGATAGATGGCACATACACTCCTCCTCACTACAACCTTATGACCCTAACATTGTATTAGTTTGAAACATATATGGCATATTGAGTATGTGTATATTATTGACTTGAATAGTATCACCATTAAAAACTAATATGTATTGTCACATGTTAATAGCCTATTACATTTAATTTCTAGAAGTGAAATTCTTTAGTAAGATTGACCTCAAGTTTGGTTAAAGCCACCAGATGCCTACAACAAGAGAATAAGTGCAAGACAACCTTCAATATGCGATCACAAGGACCATTTGAATGGATGGTGATGTCATTTGGCCATATTGATTCCCCTACAACATTTACAAGGATGCCAAATGAAGTGTTGATATTGCCTTAATTCATTCATGATCTTGCATCTTAGAAACATATATGTTTTACCTAACAGGATCATTTACACCATAAACCAAGTATTTGTAGTGTTGCATGGGGAGAAATTATTGATCAACATAAAGAAATGTACATTTAAGCAATAAGAACACATTTATCTTAGATTATGTCAAAATAAAAATGGATTGAGCATTAAATTGAGGAAGATTTTAACCATTGTTGATTGGCTACCATTGAACAATATCCATCACTTGTTAGATTTCATGAGAATGGTGAGTTACCTAAGAGATTCTACTGTGCATCTTTCCGATGTAGCACATCCACTTAACATGTTGAATCACACCTAAGTTTCAGCTAGGGGGTCATGCAACAAAAGTGTTCAAAGAGATTAAACATTGGGTCATGGTTATTCTTCTCCTCACATTAACTAGCATTAATCAAGCCTTCAATTTCAAAGTAGATGCTTCTAACTAGATATAATTTATACGCATCACAATTGACCCACCACAAACCATTTTGAGACACATAACACTTTGATATAATTTTGGACATTGTTTTGAATTATTGATTGAATGATCAAGAAATCTATGTATTGGTGATATGATTAGTTAGTAAGAGACAAGCATGCACAATTATCATAAGTCTCCCTAGTTCATCTAGACACAAATAAAGTTTGATAACGCACTTCAATTAACACAAATCATTATTTACAATAGTTTAACATTGTAATTAATTACCATAAATGAATAAAAAATACAATTGTAGATTTTTTCTATTGCAACCATTGCAACATCTGATGTCCTCATCTGAATTTTTCATGAAGATAGGTGAATTCATGATAGATGCTTTATAAATTTGACACTTTGTGAGATTGTTGCAGTCATAGAGATGTAGCAACACATAAAGGTTTCGTTTTAGAGATAAGCTTTCAAGCACATAAAATTATATTTTCTACATACACACAAATTTCCCTCATTTTATAAGATATTGATTTTTTTTTTCAAGGTTTCATTTCCCCGACTTTGGGGGTATTTTCACTTATGTGGCGATTTAGGTGTTTGATGTACTTATTTTCACTTATTTTTCTAGACTTGCTTTCATCAGATAAACTTATATTATATACACACAACTTTCTCTCATTTTTAAAACATATCGAAGTTCTCTTCGATGTTTCATTTCCCCCGCTTTAGAGATATGCTAGTATGATATTTTTTCATTAGAGTTATGATGGGATCCAATTAAGTAGGTTGGAAAATTAGATGTTTTCCTTTATTGAATTCTTTCGAAAACACCCGAATTATCAAAGCAAAACACTTCGGATTTGAAAACAAAAGAAAAAGTCCTACCCTATTGATAACCCCCTAATATCCTAACACAACTGATAACAACGATATGTGCCACCAAGAAAAAGACGGAGAGAGTAGGGGGATATAAATTTTGAGTAGAGATTAATATCTATTTGTAAAATACCTTTTATGAAATATGTCAAAGTTGAGTACATGACCTAAACAAAATAAATTAAAGAAAATTATTTTTACATAATGAAAAGTAGGAAGGAAACCAAAATTGATATGTTGCATAAAGTGATGTAAACTAGATAATGAGAAATTGAAAAATTATAATATGTGAATACTATGTGTTTTTTATTTTTTTTTGAAATCTTTTTATATCTTCAAACGACATAAAAATCTTAATCTTGAAATTATATCTTCAAATTGCATAAAAATATATGTCAAATTTAAGTTATAAATGCAAATGAAATTTAAAATGCTTTTAATAAGTATTTTATAAATAAAAATTAGTTAACAAAGTAATGAAGTAATTATTTGTGTCATCTATAATTAAAATTCTTACAAGCCTTACAAGGGACAATAATAGAGGAAGGAATGCCATTACCTAATGTTCTTAAATACCTTTGCATGTCATATTAAATCATCTCAATAAAATGACATATAACTCTTAGTCTTAACACATTAGTTTGTTAGTTGCAAGGGTGGGTATTACTGTTATTTAACTTAAATGGACAATACAAATTTATGTTTGTGTGGGGTCTAGGTGTGATGACGAATAATTGAGTAGAACTTTTGGTTATGTACAAAGACTTATTGCTGCTCCATGTTATGGTAGCGAAAACAATCGTTGTCCTTGGAGATTCTTCATTAGTTATTCAACAAAAGATAAATGTAAACCCTGGCATATCTCCTCCCCTAGAAAGATATATTTCTCGCATTGAGGACTTTATTATTTGTTGCACTGAGAGTAGAGAGGTGCTCTACAACCCAATATGGGGAGATGTTGTCACGTTATGTTACGTAACGTAACGTTCCCAAAAATAAAAAAGTAATTAAAAGGTTCACGTCGGTTCATAACTTATCAAAAAAATAATTATTATTTTTATGTTGACTCATAAATTAAAAATCCATCAACGTGGATTTATTAAGCACCAAGAGGGATCGAATTTCTTGAGGGTTTGTTTGTTTGTTTTTATCTTAAGAAATTTACACTTGAAGAAAATAGATCCCTCTTGGTGCTTAATAGATTTGATTTTAAGATGGATCTAAGCCGTTTTTTAACACATTAAATTCTATCACATCCTTAAAGGTCATAACTCTCATTCCAACAACATGGCCATTGTTGCAATAATTTTGGATAAAGGGGGTATATGAAAAATGTGTGGGAACGAACCCATGTTTTATACCTTGAATTCAATGCTTGATATAATGAGTCATCACAAATCTTAAAGGGTGGTGAACAAATTTCAAGAGGACCCTTTTGAGGTCGAAGCATTAACATCCTTCATTTGCCTTGTATGCCCACCATGCTTGCTTTCATTCAAGGAAGATGGAATTTTATGGTAGATGCGATGGGTGTCTTCCTAACTTGTGGGATAATTCAAAGCTTTAAGGGTCAAGTTTTTTTAGGGTGAGCCTTGTGGTGAATGCTTGGGTCTCGGTGTTGCATTCAAGCTCATTAAGCATTGTGTGGCATAGATGAGGATAATATTATTCATGTAATTCATAGCTTTTAATTATCTTTTCTTTAGTTTTTGTGTCAATCAAGTGTGTGGTGAGTTAAGATTTATCTTTCTCCCACTTAATTCTTCTTCTCCAGAGTTTGTGGGTTGGTAGTTTATGGTGGAAGTTCAATTGGATGAAAGGCCAAAGGTGAGAATAGTCCTAAAACACTATTACTCTATTGAAACTGAGAAGGTACAGTTGGGTCACAATATAACTAGATAATCTCTATCACCTTAAGGAACTCTAACCCTTCACCTATTACATAGCGTGCGTGCACACACACATATTACAACAATATTCCTAAATTGATAATATCATATTTTTTATTTTTTACAATGTAGTTAATGAGGAAGAAGAACAATCTACAATGCAAATAAATATAAAGTCCCATTATCCACGAAAAATGTTTTACCAATTTTCATGTGTTATAAAAAAAATTATATAAATATTAATAATTTATTTTATCCTATTATTATTATTATTTAAATATTTAATTATTATATTATTAATATTCTTACCATTTCAATATGTATATTATTTTTTTTATATTTTTCATTTATTATTATTTATTTAAACCTCACCATGTTAATATTTGTAAAATTTAAAGCAATGTTATGCCAAAAAGACTATATTGTAGAGGAACATTTGGAAAGATCGGTTATATTTGAAGGAGTTGTGAGGAATTTTGATTAACTATTGGGAGAGTTTTGTAGCATTTTACATTTTGCTCTTTGTTTTTATAGATGAAATGGTTTATGTAATCTTTGTTTTTATAGATGAAATGATTTATGTAATATTTTTTGCTTTTGCAATTTTCCAACAAAGACTTTTGAAGGCTATGTAGTAAAGATATTTGTGTAGCCTTGTTTTTTGTTGCTACTCTCCTCTAAGATTGTATTGAAAAATTCACATTTTGGTGGTAGTATTTGATTGAAAGATTGATGCTAGATAGATATAATGTAATTACTTTTATTTTCTTTAATTTAATGAATTAACAAGAAAATGTGTGTGTGTGTTTTTTAAATTGTAAAATAAAGACCATGCAATAAGGCGAAAAATATATATAGTATGCCACAGAGTATTTAATGGTGCAGCAGCAGCTTTATGGGTCATTGGATCTCAACCCATTTGAGATCTTTTAATGGTGCAGCAACAACTTTATAGGTCATTAGATCTCAACCCATTTGAGATCCAATAGCCTATAAAACTGCTGCTGCAGCATTTAATACTCTGCCACATGCTATATATTTTTCACCATGCTATAACACATAACATCCAATAACACCATTTTTTAAACCATGTTTACACCCCATTTTCAAAACGAGTTTTTTTCTTTCTTATTTTCATAAATAAAGTAGTGAATGTTATGACGAATGGTCCATTCAATTCAAAAGTTTACATATGAGAAATTAATTTTTATTAAAAAATTAAACTTTTAATTTAAAAATCATTTAATTGAGCCACTAAACCATACCGCCTTTATATTATTTATTATTATATACTCATCAATCACTTTGGCGAACTAGTGGAGTTTAAATTAAATCCACGATGAATTGTTAAATTAAATTATTGAAAAAAATGGGGTTAATGAAAAGTAAGTTGACCTCATCGTAGCATATAATGTTCAAACCTTTTTAGGTGTTTTCTTAAGTGTATAAGTGTTGATTTGTGTTCGATATGAGGTGGAGTTTTATGTTGCTTTGGATGGCTGAGGTGGAGGCTCTATCTTAGTCAGATGATGGCGAGGAGTGGGCGAATGGTAGGATTTTTAAGTCTGATGAAGATTTATGAACACGTGATCAATCTGTCACTTCTCTCGCTAGAGCTCTTGAAAGAGATATGTCTTTGTTTATTGAATACTTATATTATCGAGAATAGGCCTCATCATAGCTCAGTTAAGGTCTCGTTAGATGGTACTAGCAGATCGATCAATGTATTTGTAACACCCCGGTTTTGACCCCAAGGGGAGGAGAAAGTGTGCCCCGGTTTTGACCATATGGTATTGAAATTGTACATGATGTATATATATTGTGATGATTCATGGCAAGGAGCTCAAGGACAAGGCCCTGCCATTGATTGATGTTTTGAGGATAGGTGATCAAGGTTGATACCTATGGTTCTGGTGCTAAGTTAAGCATAGAGCATTTTGAATATCATGTAAATGCACAATTTAATAAAATACTACAGCTAGCTATGGGACTCCAACGTGAAAGAGATGGGGGCATGATTCCATAAGGGATAGGGTGGGGAGTTAGTCAAACCCCTGAGCCTTAGGGTGAGGCCAGATGTTAATGGGAGAACCCTTGAACCCTCAGCTACCTTTTTGTCCCTTGCACTCAATTATCAATTTCTTCTAGAAGTTGGTTGAGGCAGTTAATGCCTTGGGAAGAGCAAGGCATGGCAGTCTGATTGCTTGTCTGAGCAAGCCTGCAGTCTGGGAAGCCACATTTTTGCTTCTGCAGCAAGTAATCACGCGGATGCGTGCCAGTTCATCCTTTCTCTCAATCGCGAGAAGGTTTTGTTGTGGTTCTTCGTGGAGGAGAGATCATTCTACCATTCTATCATTCACAATTCTGATCATTCGGATTATCCTGGTCATTGTTCATTCACAATTATGTGTGGTTAGTGAGCCTAAGTCGCGGAAGAGTGGTTCCGTAGTGTTTCTCTGTGTTACAAGGTGAAGTCGTGTTGCTATGTTTTGCCTGTGGGACTGCTGTGATATGCATCCCTATTTTGGTCTGAAAGGCTTGGGAGTGGAAGAGGCCTAGAATTGGCTAATAAACCTAGTGAAGAGAGGAACCTCACAGAGATTATAAGAGGGGATGGAAAATCTTCTGCACACCTGGAAGAGAACTGGAAGAGAAGGTATGGCCTAAGGGAACTGTGTAGCAGCGAAGGGAATAATTCCTTGTGTTGGGTGTGTAGGTATTGTGGAATGGCAAGTTGGATAGATCTGGTGTAGGTGTCCATAGCTATGTGGTTGATCTCACTAGCTTAGAAATTCTTCCTCTCCATTGCCTTAGTAGCCTAAGAAACCCAACTGTTAGCTGGTTTGGCTGTGTCTTGTTGTGCATGTTGGCCATGTGTGTAACCCTTAGCTGGATAGTATGAGAAACCCAACTGTAGGTTGGTTTGACTGTGTTTTGATGTGTGTTGGCAATGTGTGAGCCTATTGTTCCCTAGTTCTTTGTGGAAATCATGCCCAGCTCGAGGGTGGCAGTGTGTTGAGAGATTAATCAACACATTGGCCTATGGTTGGGCGGAGTGTTGCAACGCCATAGCTAGTTGCGGGACAACTTAATCATCAAGATAAGTATCTCGGTTATGCTTGTTTATGCTATGTATTTGCTTACGAGTTATTATGATCATGTTGAACGTTTCTTGATGGTTAAGTAGAAGTTTACTTGTGTATGTTTTCTTGCATTTTACTTCTGTATATGCCTTGTATATTTTAATGCATTTTGCCTAAGTTCATGGAGGCAAGAATCCTGTTACAGAGTCAGGAGGTAACTGAATTAGTGTTTCCGCCCCTTGGAATCCGCCCGAGGGAGGTGGAAGGTGGAAAATGGAAAAGGGAAAGTTGAACAGGAAAGAATTGTTGTGTTTCTGCACCCTGGGATCTTCCTGCGGAAGGTGGAAGGCGGAAGGCAGAAAGGGAAGTTGTAAACAAGGCAGAAAGTGTGTTTTCTGATTTACAAAGTCCGAGGTCGGAAAGCGGAAGTTGGAAGTGCATAAAAGGTTAAGGTCTTTTGTTGTTTTCCTGATTTTCGAGTTCCGCAGTGGAAGGCGGAAGGCGGAAAGTGGATAAAGGATTCCACCGTTTGTTATGTTTCCGCTTTCCGAGTTCCAAAGTTGGAAGGGCAGAAAGCGAAAGGCAAAATGCAGAAGAGCTGTTGAGTATTTCCACCGTTTGTTATGTTTTCGATTTTCGAGTTCTGAGGTCGGAAGGGTGGAAAGCGGAAGGCAGAAGGAGGAGGGCAGAAGAGCCGTTGAGTATTTACGTCATTTGTTATGTTTTTGAGTTCCGAGGTCGGAAGGGTGGAAAGCAGAAGGCAGAAGGCGGAAGGCAGAAGAGCCATTGAGTATTTTCACCGTTTGTTATGTTTCCTATTTCCAAGTTCCGAGGTCGGAAGGGTGGAAAGCGAAAGGCGGAAGGCGGGAGAGCCATTGAGTATTTTCGTCGTCGTTTATGTTTCCGATTTTCGATTTTCGAGGTCGGAAGGGCCGAAAGCAGAAGCATGGAAGGTGAAAGGCGGAAGGATAACAATTCACTTCGTCGAGCCTTTGAGTTTCCGACTTTCGAGGACGAAAATGAGGAAAGCAGAAGTGCGGAAGGCAGAAGACAAAGTGCAGAAAGGACAGGTTCAGTGCAGAAAAGGTGTTTCCGTTCGTAGAAGGGATTTGTCAAGGGAGGAATGACTGTTACAGTGGTTTCTAAGCTTGAGAATGAAGGTTAAAGTGTGTGTTAACGTCCATGACCCGTGTTTCGAAGGAGAACAAGGGTTCTTGAAGTAAATATTTCAATTGATTTGCATTATGGGGTATGGCGACGTGATAGATTGGTATCAGAGTTGCGGGTTGGAGCACTGGGCCTAAATGGGCCAGAATGAGTAGTTGATAGAGATAAGAAGATCCTCTGATACCAACATTGTAGTACACTATAGATTGGTATCAAAGCTAATGGTTGCAACATTGGGCCTAGATGAGCCAGGTGACAGTAAGTAAATGGTTTTTACATATGAATTTTTTTATGCAGCTAACAATGATGTTTGGATAACACATTTTGTAGAGTCATATTGCAGACTGGAAAAGTGGGTTGTTGGCTTAACCATGAGAACCTACGCCATGAATGATGCACATGATCCCTATGAGCACAAGGAAGATGTTATGGGGGAAAACGTCAGAGTTGGAAATGCCGATACAAAGTTCAACAAAAGGAGATTTCAAGTTACTTTGGCATATTTTGCAGCCACCATGAGAAGCCTAAGGGTGGAGATGCAAAGCTACATAGAAGATAATTATATAATGATCAAAGCTCAGGAAGAGCAGAGTCAACTGAATGTAGCCATGTTGCAGAGTTTGACATACATCCAAAGGCGAATGAACTCTGGGCGTTGGGTAGTATAACCAGAAGGGAGTAGGAGCAGTGCAAGAAGAAGAAAAAAGTTTTCTAGTGGATCATCTGACTCCGAAGGATCCACTGGGGATTCCAACTCTTATACTCATAGGAATAAGAAAAAGAGGAGCTACCAGAACCGTGCACGTGAGGAATTTAAGAAGGCAAGGCCTCCTACTTTAAAGGGTGAGATAAAGAACGATCAAGAATCTGAAGCTTGGCTTCTTGGGATGATAAAATATTTCTAAGTCCAAGACTAATATGGAAATATGAAGGCTAGGGCAGCCATATTCAATTTGACTGGAAGAGCATCCATATGGTGGGAGCACTTCAGGAAAGTGAAGGAGATCATGGAAAGGAAGATTGTGTGGAAGCAGTTCCAGAATTTTTTTAGGAAGAAGTACCTCTCTGATAGGTACTATGATGCTAAGATTAAATAATTCCATGAGATGATATTGGGGAAGCTAACCATGGAAGAGTATGCAAATAAATTCTTGGAGCTGTTAAGGTATGTCAGGTATATCAAGGGTGAGAAAGTAAAAATCCAGCTTTTTCTGAGTGGGATACCTTAGTTTTACAAAGACATAATTGAATTTGATGAACCCAGAACTCTAGAAGAGACTATCAGGAAGGCGAAGTATTGTTATGATCAAAACAAGGGCAAACCTGATTACCATAAATCATGGAAGGAAAAGAGGAACGAGAAGTCTGACCAAAGGAAGAAAGGGTTCAAACCTTCTCATTTCCGAAATCAGCAGAGGCATCCATCACAAGCTGTAAACTAGCCAATTGGAGTGATGGGAGACAGGCCAAGAGATCCCAAGGATCCAAGAGAACCGTTCCAATGTTGGAAATGTGGAGGACCCCACCTACGTAGGAACTGTACATAGCAGAATGGGAATGAAAGGAAAGTTCACAAAATCCAAGAAGCAGAAACTGTGGGTCAAGTGGCAAGGACTGTCCCTAGAATTTATGCAACACCAGAGGACTGCTAGGAAGATCACCAGTCAACTATGTTTGAAGTTGCAGGTAAGATTACTGAGCAATTTGTTTATGTTTTGATTGACCCTGGATCTACTCACAGTTATATTAATCTTAGAGTTGTTGAGATTTGTTCCTTTAAGAAGTTAAAGTGGTTAGTTCGGCTAGCCACTGGAACCAAGAGAAAAGTTAGTGAAGTGGTAGAAAAATGTCCATTGGTTATGAATGGGTTAGTCACTTGTGCAGATCTTAATGTTCTATCGCTTGGTTCCTATGACGTTCTTATTGGAATGGATTGGTTGGAAGCACATAGTAAAGTTTGATTGTTATAATAATACTTTTGAGTGCATAGATGAAGAAGGCAACTTAAGGGTTGTAAGAGGCATTCCAAAGGTGATTTATGTTAGGCAGATTTCAACAATGCAGCTAAAGAAATTCTATAGGAAAGGTTGCATGTATGTAGCCCATGCTTTGGAGGCATCAGAGAATGAAACTCCTAGGTTGGAGGACTTTCATGTGTTGCAAGAATTCATGGATGATTTTCCTTATGAATTTCTAGGGTTTACTCGAAAGAGGGACATTGATTTTACAATTAACCTTGCGCCAGGAGCAACACCAGTGTCTAAGACGCCCTGCAAGATGAGTACAACAAAGTTTCTAGAGTTGAAGATGCAGTTGCAAGAGTTGTTGGAAAATAAGTATATCAGGCCGAGTGTGTCCCCTTGGGGAGCACCAGTGTTATTTGTGAAAAAGAAAGATGGTACATTCATGTTGTGTATTGATTACAGACAGCTGAACAAAGTCACTATGAAGAATAAATACCGTTTGCCTAGAATTGATGACCTCTTTGATCAAATGAGAGGAGAAAAGGTATTTTCCAAGATTGACTTGAGGTCTAGTTACCATCAGGTAAGAATCAAGGATTAATATATTCATAAGACAACCTTCAGAATAAAGAATGAACATTATGAGTTTGTAGTGGCAACATTTGGTCTGATGAATGCAACAACTACATTTATGTGTCTTATGAATAGTGTTTTCAATAGGTATTTGGACAAGTTTGTTCTTGTTTTCCTTGATGACATTCTTATTTATTCTAAGAATGAACCAGAGTATGAAGAACATCTAAGAATGGTGTTGAAATGGCTAAGGGAACATAAGCTGTATGCCAAGTTGAGAAAATGTGACTTCTATAAATATATAATTCATTATTTGGGTCATATTATTTTAGATGAGGGAATATCTGTAGACCCTGAGAAGATTGAAGCCATTATGAATTGAGCAACCCCAAGAAATGTGACAGATGTGAGTTATTTTATGGGACTTGTAGGATACTACAGGAGTTTCATTGACAGATTCTCCAAGGTTGCACATTTAATCACTTCTTTGCAAAATAAGGGGATAAAGTTTGAATGGACACCAAGGTGTGAAGAAAGCTTCCAGCAGTTGAAGAATCTTCTCACAACTGCACCAGTCTTGAAGATTGCAGGCCTAGAAAGAGATTTTGTGGTATGTACTAATGCATGTGGTCAAGGAATTGGAGGATTTCTTATGCAAGACAACCACGTGGTATGTTATGAGTCAAGAAAGTTGAAGGATCATGAGAATAACTATGCCATTCATGATTTAGAACTTGCAGCCATAGTACATGCTCTGAAGATGTGGATGCATTGCTTAATGGGCAGAAAGTTTGAGCTAAGGACAGAACAATGTGGCCTGAAACATTTGTTTGATCAATCTACTCTAAATGATAGGAAATCTAGATGGCTGGAGTTTTTATGTGAGTTTGATTTTGAAATCAAACACATATAGAGAAAATAAGATAAAGTGGTTGGTGCACTCAACAGGAAGGTGCATGAAATGCATGTGGCATCTCTTAGTATTTTTCGATCAATTTGAAACAACAGATTGTTAATCATGCTGCTGAAGATGAAATTTATGTGTAGATAAAAGACAAATTGCAGTAGTAGAGTATTGAGAAGAAGTACAAGGGATATAAATTGGAAGAAGATGGACTTCGTACTTATAAAAATAGAATTTATATTCCAAATGTAGCATAATTAAGGAGAGTTGTTATGGATGAGATCCATCAAGCTCCCTACTCTGGTCACCCAAGATATCAAAACACAGTTTCTACAGCCAGGAAGCAGTATTTTTGGCCAGGAATGAAGAAGGACATTGCTGAGTATATTTCAAAGTGCATGAAATGTCAGCAGGTGAAGGTTGAGCATCAACACCCAACAGGTTTGTTGTAGCCTTTGCTAGTTCCAGAATGGAAATGGGAAGTTATTTACATGGATTTTATTACAGGATTGCCAATGACTTGGAGGAAACATGATTCCATCGTAGTTGTGGTGGAGTTTGACAAAGGAATCACATTTTACACCAGTTAAGTCCACATATAAGATTGATGCCGTTGAAAAAATATTCATGAAGGAGATTTTCAGATTGCATGGATTTCCTAAGGCAGTAGTGTCGGACAAAGATCCCAAGTTTACTTCCAATTTTTGGAAGGGATTGTTTGCAGATTTGGGTACAAAGTTGAACTTTAGCACTGCCTACCATCCTCAGACTGATGGACATACAGAGAGAGTGAATCAAGTGATGGAATACATGCTTCACATGTATGTGATGGACAAACCAACCAAGCGGGAGGATTATTTACACTTGGTAGAATTTTCCTATAATAATGGACAACAAGCATCCTTGGGGATGAGTCCATATGAATCTTTGTATGGAAGAAGGTGTAGGACACCAGTGACTTGGGATAATACAGTGAACATGATTTTGCTTGGTCCAGAATTGCCCAAAGAAATGGAGCAGGAGGTTGCAAAGATCAGGAAGAATATGAAAGAATCCTAGGACAGACAGAAAAGCTATGCAGACAAGTCGCAAAGTGCATAGAGAATTCCGTGTTGGGGATCATGTTTACCTCAGAGTGAGGAAAGGGAAGAATTCCTTGAAGCTTGGAATTTGTGCCAAGCTGCCACCTAGATATTGTGGGCCGTTTGAAGTGCTTGAAAGAATAGGGCCAATTTCATATAGACTTGAATTTCCTGCTAGCACTAGAGCTCATAATGTTTTTCATGTTTCTTTGCTTAAAAATATGTACATGATCCTAACCATGTGATAAATTGGGATGTGATTCAGATGGAACCCGAGGGAAAGTTGCAAGCCGATCCATTGCACATCCTCGACAGGAAGGTCACAATGCTCCAGATTCGAACCGTTGGATAGGTGAAGGTGCAGTGGGAGCACAACAGTCCTCAGGATGCTACACGGGAGATGGAGGATTCCATGCGATTGGAAGATTCATTTTTGTTCAATTTTTAAGAGCACTAAGGACAATGATGTTGTAAGGGGGAGGGGAATGTAACACCCTAATTTTGACCCCAAGGGGGAGGGGAATGTGTACCCCGGTTTTGACCCCATGGTATTGAAATTGTACATGATGTATATATATTGTGATGAATCATGGTAAGGATCTCAAGGCCAAGTCCCTGCCATTGATTTATGTTTTGAGGATAGGTGATAAAGGTTGATACCTATGGTTCTAGCGCTAAGTAAAGCACAGAGCATTTTGAATATCATGTAAATGCACAATTTAATAAAGTACCACAACTAGCTATGGGACTACAACATGAAAGACATGGGGGGATGATTCCACAAGGGATAGGATGGGGAGTTAGTCAAACCCATGAGTCTTAGGGTGAGGCCAGAAGTTAATGGGAGAACCCTTGAACTCTCAACTACCTTTTCGTCCCCTAAACTCAATCATCAATTTCTTCCAGAAGTTGGTTGAGGTAGTTAATGCCTTAGGCAGAGCAAGGCATGATAGTCTGATTTCTTGTCTGAGTAAGCCTGCAAGTCTGTAGTCTGGGAAGCCACATTCTTGCTTCTGCAACAAGTAAGCATGTGGATGCATGCCAGTCCGTCCTTTGTCTCAGTCATGAGAACGTTTTTTTGTGGTTCTTCATGGAAGATATATCATTCTACCATTCTGATCATTTGGATCATCTCGTTCATTGTTACAAGGTGAAGCCTGTGTTGCTGTGTTTTCCCTGTGGGACTGGTGTGATATGCATCTTTGTTTTGGTTTGAAAGGCTTAGGAGTGGAGGAGGTCCGAAATTGGTTGATAATCCTAGTGAAGAGAGGAACCTCACAGAGGGATCAAGAGGGGTAAGAAAATCCTGTATGCACACCCGGAAGAGCACTGTAAGGGAAGCTATGGCCTGAGGGAACTGTGTAACAGAGAAGGGAATAATTCCTTGTGTTGGTTTTGTAGGTATTGTGGAATTTTGAGCTGGATAAATTTGGTGTAGGTGTCCATAGCTCTGTGGTTGAGCTCACTAGGTTAGCAATTCTTCCTCCCCACTTCCTTAGCAGCCTGAGAAACCCAACTATTAGTTGATTTGGCTGTGTCTTGTTGTGCATGTTGGACATGTGTGTAACCCTTGGCTGGATAGTCTGAGAAACCCAAATGTAGGTTGGTTTGACTGTGTTTTGATGTGTGTTTTATATGTGTGATCCTGTTGTTCCCTAGTTCCTTGTGGAAATCATTCCCAACTTAGGGGTGGCACTGTGTTGAGAGATTAATGAACACACTGGCCTATGGTTGGGTGGAACGTTGCAACGACATAGCTAGTTGCAAGAAAACATAATCATCAAGTAAGTATCTCTGTTATGCTTGTTTATGCTATGTGTTTGTTTATGAGTTATTATGATCATGTTGAATGCTTCTTGATGGTTAAGTAGAAGTTTACTTGTGTATGTTTTCCTGCATTTTACTTCTGTATATGCCTTGTATGTTTTAATGCATTTTGCCTAAGTTCATGGAGGCTAGAAGTCTGTTACATAGTCAGGAGGTAGATGACTTAGTGTTTCCACCCCTTGGAATCCACCTGAGTGAGGCTGAAGGCGAAAACCAGAAAAGGGAAAGTTGAACAGGGCAGAATTGTTGTGTTTCCGCAACTTGGGATCCGCCTGCGGAAGGCGGAAAGGGCAGTTGAAAACAAGGTAGAAAGTGTGTTTTTTGATTTCAGAAGCTCGAGGTCGGGAAGTACAGAAAAAGTTAAGGTTGTTTGTTGTTTTCCTGATTTTCGAGTACCACGGCAGAAGGAAAAAGGTGGAAGTCGAAAGGTGGAAAGTGGATAAAGGATTCCACCGTTTGTTATGTTTTTTCTTTTCAAGTTTCAAGGTCGGAAGGGATGAAAGTGGAAGGCAGAAGAGCCATTGAGTATTTCCGCCGCTTGTTATGTTTCCGATTTCCAAGTTCCGAGGTCGGAAGGGCAGAAATCAGAAGGAGGAAGGTAGAAGAGCTGTTGAGTATTTCCACCATTTGTTATGTTTCTGATTTCCGAGTTCCAAGGTCGGAAGGGCGGAAAGTAGAAGGCTGAAGGCAGAAGAGCCGTTGAGTATTTATGTCGTTTGTTATGCTTCCGATTTTCGAGTTCCGAGGTCGGAAGGGTGTAAAGCAAAAGGTGAAAGGAAGAAGGCAGAAGAGTCATTGAGTATTTCCGTTGTTGTTTATGTTTCTGATTTCCGATTTTTAGGGTTGGAAGGGCGAAAAGTGGAACTGCGGAAGGAGGAAGGGTGACAATTCACTTCATCAAGCCTTTGAGTTTTTGACTTTCGAGTTCTAAGGTTGGAAATGTGGAAAGAGAAATTGCGGAAGGCGGAAGGAGAAAGGCGAAGTGCAGAACGGACAGGTTCAATGTGAAAAAGGTGTTTCCGGTCGCAAAAGGGATCTGTGAAGGGTGGAACGACTGCTACAGTGGTTTCTAATCCTGGGACTGAAGGTTGAGGTGTGTGTTAAAATCCATGCCCCATTTTTCTAAGGAGAACAAGGGTTCTTGAAGTAAAAATTTCAATTTATCTGCATTATGGGGTATGGGGACATGACAGTATTCAATGCCACATTGGGAAATGTATCCAATAAAATGATGTTGTTTCAAACCTTTTCCAAAAGTCTACAGATAGTGGTATCGATCAAAGGAAGTCAGTGCCAGGAAAGGAATATTTTCCTCTGGTGGTTGAGGGTGTTTTGGAGGTATCCAAGCATAGTGGGGAAATTCCATATGGTTCTTTAGTGGAGAATGGAAAGAATCTCTCGGGTCCTAAGGCCA
The DNA here is from genome assembly GCA_001517045.1 of Pseudotsuga menziesii. NCBI lineage: Eukaryota > Viridiplantae > Streptophyta > Pinopsida > Pinales > Pinaceae > Pseudotsuga > Pseudotsuga menziesii. The sequence continues at coordinate 313,025 of LPNX010188597.1, read as the reverse complement.
AGGCAAGAAAGGCGTTAAAATGTTTCAAAGTTAAGGTGAGTAGAGAACAAGTGGTTCTGGGGAAGGATATTTATATGGAAAAGATGTGAAGTTTGGCCACTAGGGCCCTAGTGGGGAGTCTCAAATACAACTATTTGAATAGGGTTGAGATATCGAAGTGGGTTAGAGAATTCTAGAAACCCTTGTTAGAGTATTGCCCAAAAATAAGTACATTGGTGAATGGTTGGTGGGGTTCCATTTCCTTGATGAGGATGATGTCGAGTTGGTCTTAAAGATGATTTTGGTGATAGGAAAAGGTTCCACGATTCTGAGTTGTTGGAACCTTGCCTTTAAGCCACTAAAGGAAAAGGTGTTTTAGATGCATACTTGGATGCTCCTTTTGGGGTTTTCATTACAATTATGATCCAAGAATGTTTTCATTGAATTAGCTAATGTGGTTGGCAAATTTATCTTCCTAGATGAGAAAATGTTATTCACAAAAGATAAGAGGATGGCTTCCATCCTTGTGGAGTTTTAGGTATTAACGAGCTTTCCTGCTAAGATTGACATATGTTGAGGTGATTTGGTATTTACCCAATGAGTAGACTATTGGAAGGTACCTTTCAGATGTAATTTGTGCCAAATAACTAGTCATTTTGAGAAATAAGTGCTTGGTATTTTTTGTTTGTCGTGAAGAAGATTAAGATTTTAAGGCAGAAGGGGCGAGTGCTTAGCTAGCCTTGAAGGTGCACTAGGGTAGTACTGAGGTGGCTGAAGTGAGCAAATCGGTTCAGTCACCACTCCAAATTTTGAAGCCTATGTTGGATTTTGAAGACTATCCTCTTGTGGTAGAAGGTGTTTTGGTTGATGGGGAGGATGGTGGGAAGAAGCCTTCTGGTTCATCTAGTTATGGTTTGGTCAAGTTCCCTCACCGGTTCTTAGAGAGAGATACTTCATCCTTTCTAAGTAAGTTGGAATCCCTCTTTCCTACTTTCTATAGCCCACTATATGAGGAATATATATTTTTATTAAGGAGGTGGAAGAAAAAAATTTAATATCAAAGAATGTTTTTGATATCCTAGTTGAAAAATAAACTTATTCCAATAACCCTTTCTTGGCTTCGTCTAATAAATCTTTAGATATTTTTGTCCCTTTATCTTGTAATTATTGTTCTTTTGGGTGTGAAAGCTTATTGGATAACATCTATTCAGATCTTGGGTTTCCTCAAAATAATGTTTTGAAAGGGGGTAGTAATGGGAAATATCTTTCTGACTTGATTGAACAACTTGATTCTTTGGGTTTGGTCAATAGGTATGGTAGTTATGTTGTTCTTGTGCCACCTACAATGTATCCTACTTTTCTGAATAGCATTTCTTTTGGTATGGAAGGCCTGGGTTTATCTAGCTCTTATGGTCAAGTTAATGTAGGTGGTCCATCTCAATATTTTGCAAATCCCGTAGTCTCTTCTCCTTATTACAAGGATGCCCTCATAAAAAATCCATTGATAGTTTTTTTAGATAATTTCTATCCAAATAATGAGGTAATTTATATTTCTTCTATTATGAGTGGGAATATGATGACCTGGAAGAAAAAGGTGGCGAAAGGTAGGAAGACCAAAGCTTCATTGGATCCTGGTGATAATGAAGTGGGAAATGTTGATCCTGTGATGGAACCTAGGTGTGTTGACTATGTATTATGGGCCTAAAGCTTGAGATGTTTTGTTAAGACTTTTTTTTTGAGTTGAGAATGTTGCACTATTGATGCATGTGGACTTTCATGGGGGTTACTTGCAGTACGGGATCCTTCTGTATATGACCTAAATCCTTTTATTACATGTGCAAGCATCCTCCTTGAAGGTAAGATAAGAGGTTTGTATAAGGTGATAAAAATTATAAATTGTTATGGCCCTTACTTTTAGAGACAAACGTTCTGGGACCATATAGAATCAAGTCTTCTATTAAAGGAATATTGGTTGATTTTTTTGGGGGATCAATATGACTTTGTCGAGTTCTGAGGTTTGGGGACAATGTCCTCTTCTGAATCCTCTATTGAATTATTTTCAACATCTATTTTAGGAGTCAAACTTGATTGATGTTATTTCCTCTGCTTTGGCTCCCACTTGGAGAATTGGAAGATAGGGGGACACATAAGTTTCCAAGATATTAGATATATTTTTCATTTTCGAGGGATTTGTTGAGGTAGTTGGTAGATATAGGTCATGGTGTGTAAATTATGGTATATCTGATCATGTACCTGTATGCTTACAAATTGAGGCTGATAAATATTTTAAACATGTCCCTTTTAAATTCACTCATTCTTGGCTCCAAGAGATAGATTTTACTTCCATGACTAGAGACAAGTGGAGATCCATTTCAGTCCTTAATGGGGAGTCCGTTATGAAATGATGGTCGAGAAAATGAAAGAATTAAAAAAAAGGCCATTGATTGGGAGAAAGATAAGAAATTGATAATTGCTATTATTATTGGTGGAATAAGAGATTGATAATTGTTTTCTTGTAATACTTAAGGCATATTTACTAGTTTCCAGAAGGAGAAATTAGAAATTTGGAAGATAGGAAATACAAAAATATTGAATATTGAAGAGGAGTCTTGGAGACTCAACATTCATGCAATCTGGTTGTCTCAAGGAGACAATAATACAATTTTTTTTCACAAATACGACAAGCAAAGAAGAAACTTTAATGCTATTTGGGATCTAAAAAATGCACAAGGGAATCAGGTCTCCTTTCATAAGGAATTGGAGAAAGCTGCAATTGCATTGCTGCTCATTTAAGGAACCTTCGACATACAAATATTGTTTCATAGTTATAGGTAGTCCAAAATGATCCTATATTTTTCTCTCTAGAGGAGGGTCATACCGTGGGTTAGAAATTTACTCTGAAATAAATTGAAGAAGCAATAAATTGTTTTGCAAGATCTAAGATTCCAGGACCTGATGGATAGGCTGTTGAATTTTTATTGAGTTTTTTTTTTCATCTAATTGGAAATGAAATTTTGGAGGTGGTTGAAGAATATAGATTCCAATGTTACATTTCATGCTCATTGAACTCTACTTTTATTGCAATTATTCCAAAGAGTGCAAAACCATATTCCTTTAATGATTAAATACCTACTTCTTTATGTAATTTGATCTACAATATTATTAGAAGTGATTTCAAACATGATCAAACAAAAGCTAGCATAGTTATGTCAAAAGAATAATTTGTTTTTTTAGCAAATAGGTATATCTTGGATGTTGTTGGGGTTTCTCAGGAGTGTTTACATTCTATAAAGACAAAATAACTAGAAGCTCTGATTTAAAAAATGGACCTTGTTAAAGATTATGATAGAATGGATTGAACATTTCTAATATTGGTCTTCCTGTGGAGTTTATTGATTGGGTTATGGCCCATGTAACTTCAACGAATTTTGCATTGTTTGTTAATGGATCCTCTTTAGATTTCTTCAAAATTTATAGAGGCCTTAGGAAAAGATTCTTGTTATCTCCTTTACTTTTCCTTCTTGTTATGGAAGGATTAAGAAGGCTTATTGGTAGAGCCAAGCAAGGATATAGAATTATTGGTATTACAGTTTCTTCTATCCACCATAGCACACATATTTTATTTGTGGATGGTGATCTTTTGTTTGGAAATATATCTGCAAAATATTGCAATACCTTTTATGAAATAATTTAGATTTTATGTGAAGCTTCTAGAATGGAGGTTCATGCTCAAAATCAAATTTTCTTTAGAATAATGTTGCCCAGGATGTGATGGAACATATTCTGTCTATATTTTCTTTCAAATGTGATCCTATTGAAGTGGGTTTTATATACCTTCTTTATTTCCTTAAAAAAAATACTTATCAGAAAGGAGTCTGGATTTGGTTCTCAAAAAAAGTAGAGAAGAATATTGGGAATTGGTGTTTCTGGTGGCTATCACTTGGAGGTAGACATATTCTAGTTAATTAGCGTTGGACAACATTCTTGCCTACTATATTTTAGTTGCAAGGATTCCATTGATTGTCAATCTTGGATAGTTTGAGGAAAAGGATGATGCAATTTCTGTGGTCAAGAAATCTTGTTAGAGAAAATATCCACTTGGTTAGTTGTACAAAATCTCATTGCCGAAAAAGATGGTAGGTTGGGGTATAAAAAAATCCTTCGGTTTAGTCTTGGTTTAAGTTTGAAAATTCTTTGGAGAGGTCTCTTTGGTATTGGGTTATGGAATGAAGTTGTTCAGGTAAAATAATTAAGGAAAAGGTCAATAATAGATTGGATTAGAATGCCAGTAAAATCTGTTACAAATGCTTCTAATTTCTGGAAATATTTTGTTAAGTCTTATGCTTGGTTGGGTTTTTTGTTATCTTGGAGAATAGGTAATGGGAAAACGTTTCTCCTTGGAATTGGCCCCTTTGAGGAAGGGGAAGAAAACTAAAAAATATCTCAACCTATTATTTCTTATCTTTCGGGATAGGGATACATATTGTTTGCTCAAATGATAAGGACTGGTGTTGAAACAATTTCCTCCTCATACTGGCTTCTGGCGGAAGGCTTGGGTTTAGTGGGAGATTTAGCTGTTGAATGGAACTCCTATGTTACATATATGAATCCTGTGGGTACCATATTGAATTATCTTGTGAAGCGAATATTTATTCACTTCACACAATCAATATTACCAGAACACCTGGAATATTCGATAAGCCATTAATATGACAAATATATATTGATAATTGGATAGATAAAAAGATGTTTTACAAGAATTAGTGTCTGGTATTTTATACCCTAAGTGGTAAGGGGGGTGAATTTTCAAGTCACCTCTTGAGTAATTAATTAATTACCCTAATTAACCTACTTAGTATTAAATGTTAATATTTATAACATATATATTTCTTACATTTCCTTCCCCTTAAGGGAATATTTGTCCTCAAAGCTTGTATCGACAACAATGTTTGAATTCCCTTAAACTGTCGTATCAGGATCCTTTCCTTTTTGTAATTGCGACACTTGATGAAATGAGACGATACGAGTTACGGATTCCCAAGGAGAATTGTCGCATCGTATATGCTCTGGTCCATCCCAGATCTACTTTTATCGGAGCTCTGAGATCATTTTGTGGAATAGATCATTTCAATTGTTGCTTAGCATGTTGGTATTTTCGCTTGTCAACAAAATTCTTCTGTGAGTGCTTTTTTGATCCTGTCATTGGTCAAAATGACGATTATAATTAGAATGTCTGTAAGGTGTATGTGTTGTTTGTTTTTATTTCTTTTGGACTGCAGCGAGGACTGTCTTCACTTCCTCGATTTGATTTTTGGATGCATTTTCCTGGATTTGTGCTTCTTGGTTCTCTAGTAGATTGTTATGATTATGAATCTTTTCAATTCTTTCATCTTGCAATTTTTTTTCAATTTCTAATTTCTTGATTTGATGCTCTAGTTCCTGATTACGATTATTTAGACACTGGTTTTCTTCTTACTTTTCCAATATTCTTCCTTCGAGGTCTTCACTAGAGTGTTCCCTCTTACTACAGTGTTTCAGTTTTTTAATCTTTGTAATCAATGTTTTGTTATGATTTCATAATAAAAAAATCTCTTCGGTATTGCTTGGTAACATATTGTTGACTTTTGTTAGTCCCAACTTATGTGTCTTCTTAGTGTCGTCATATTGTTGGAGTTTTTATTTTTGCTGTTGATGATGACATAACTCTGTTTCCTGATTTTCTAAATTTTCATGTAGTTGCGCCAGTTTGTCTTCCTTGTCCATGACGACTTTGTTTAAATGACTAATTTCCTCTTTTAAGTCAATACTGTTTCTATAAGGACATTCTTTGACTTTGTTTAGTTTTTTTATCTGGTCTTCAAGTTATTGAATGATGCCTTCCAGATGTGATATTTTCTCATCCTTATCTGATAATTTTTTTGTGAGTTTTTCTCTACTATCTTCCAATGATCGAATTCGTAATTATGAGGAAGTAATCTGTTCTTTTTGAAAATCATTACTTCATTTCTAATTGTCGAATTGGAGTTGTAGAATACTATTCTGAATACACGTTTTTAGCTGGGCCGAAACTGTTCGTAATTATGACTGCAATTGTGAGTTTGACCTAGATCCATAATTTTTTTTAATATCTTCCAAGACTTGATTTTTGCTCTTTTAATATCTTCTTTGATTCTTTTTCCTTTTTGTATAAAGTAATAATTGTAAATAACACAATTATTAAATAATAATTATTAAGTAATAATAATAATAATAATTATTATTAATTAATATTATTGTTAAAAATTTAATAATAATAACAAATATAATATATTACCAATTATTATTTAAAAATAATAATATAGTATATATATTTTTTGTGAATTGGGTCGAAAGGTTTTTTGAAAAAATATATAACAATAATAATTTTTTTTATTACTAATAGTATTATCGAAAGATATTGTTTATGAATGGGGTGGGAATTAGGGTTTAAACCCTATATTTAAAAGATCACTTATTAAAACAAAACCGTGGTTGGAGAAACCACTTGTGGTTTTACCCTTTTTTTTTTACTTTTTTTTTACCTTCCTTTTTTTATGACAATCTTCTTCTTCTCTCTTTTTTCTTACTTATTCCTTTTTATTTTTTCCTTTGAATTTCTTTTCTTTTTTTACTTGGTCAAAGACCATAAATTTAGGGACTCCCTAGGGTTATGATTAAAAATCACGAAATGGCCAAAGGCATGGATCACAAACTAGCTCTGATAGCAAATGAAGCGAATATTTATTCACTTCACACAATCACTGGAATATTCGATAAGCCATTAATAGGAGAAATATATATTAATAATTGGATAGATACAAAGATGTTTTACAAGAATTAGTCTCAGGTATTTTATACCCTAAGTGGTAAGGGGAGTGACTTTTCAAGTCACCTCTTGAGTAATTAATTAATTACCCTAATTAACCTACTTAGTATTAAATGTTAATATTTATAGCATTTATATTTGTTACATATTGAAGACAATATTGCTTGGTCATGGAATGTTTCATCTGGCGAGGTTAGTGCCAAATTAGCTTATGAAGATATTGGTGTTTCATTGGTTGAAATTGTTGAGAAATGATGGCACCAAAAAGTTTGAAAATGGAATGTACCATTGAAACTGAAATTCTTCACTCGATTATGTTTGGAAAACAAAATTATGTCTTGGGACAATCTCATTAAGAGAGACAAAGTTGGACCAAACTCCTATGTACTATACATTAAAGGTGCTAAATCTATCAATCTTTTACGTATTCATTATAAATTTACTAAAATGGTTCAGATCGAAGTGAATATTGTCTTCAGATAGTTGAGGATTGGGACTCAATTTCTTTTGATAAATGTTTCGAATCATGGATTAAAAATGTCCCACTTTTCAAGGAACTTCCTATTCTTGTCAGTTGGGGGATCCAGAAGACTAGGAATGCAATTTTGTTTGAAAACAAGAATACAAATGTTGTTGTTGTGAGTATTAAGATTCTATGGTTTTTAAGGAAATATATAAAGGAGTAAAAACAAAACAATGTAGAGTAACTTATGTACCCATTCTATTTGAGGATTGTCCATTTGAGTATTTTGATGGTGCTGAACATATGGGATTGTGTTTTGGAGAAATGCTACTAAAATTGAGTAGTAATCATTGCTATCTTGTATGGATGGGATGTGATATGAGCACAAACAACATAGCTTAACTATTGGATTTATGGGGACTTTTGTTATTTGCTTCTATAAAAAATATATTGTCACTTCAGATGTTTGGAGATTCCAAAGCAATAGTTGATTGGGATGACGGGTCTTCAAATATTTAGGTGGCTATTTTGGGCCATTGGTTGTATAAGATCATGAATATTCAAGGATCAGTTTTTTATTTCAAGCATATTTACCATCAAATGAATTATGTGGTAGACATATTATAAAAAAGTAGTGGTTTCAATTGAAGGTAGACTTTATTATGAAGAGATCAAACACTTCACTGTTATGTCAAGGGGATATTTTTATGCTTATTAGGAATCATGCATGTGGATAGTTTGATATTATTTTTTTTGTGATAGATATGAGCAGGTTATAATTTGGAATCCTAAAGATTGCACAAATTTTCTGTCTCTTTTTTTATATAGTATGAACATAGGGCATAAAATTGCAATGCTTTGATGATATATGTAAAGAATTTTGGGAAGTATCTTATCAATGATGAAGTCTCTTGGATTTTATGATTTTTTTAGGGGATGAGGGATGATTTTGTAGCAACATAAGTTAACTTTAATTCATATGAATAACAAGTAACTGTTTTTTCCTTGTTGAAAAATTTATGTAAAAAAATGTTTTTTTTTTAATTTTTTTTTATGGAATAGCAGTTAATGCTTATGAGGTTCAAAATGGTTTAATAAATTATTTGGGAGGTCGTTTTTTTTAAGTTTAATTTGGAATGATACATACTATTAGTGGGATGTATATTTTCATTTATATGTGCCAATAAACATGGGCATGTTAAGTTATCATCTTCCAGTAGAAGACAAAGAATGTTCGATTCAAGACGAGAAATAGATTTATAATATTCAATGTGGATCACAACCCTATAGAGGGGTTGCTACATCCACAAGAAGAGTTCTCAAGGGTCACACTTGAAGGGGCCTCACCATGTCGGCTTTTATTACGAAGCCTAACCTAGTGTGTGTTAATGCTTATGTGTGTGTGTGTGTGTGTGTTCAATGTGGATCACAACCCTAGAGAGGGGTTGCTACATCCACGAGAAGAGTTCTCAAGGGGCCCACTTGAAGGGGCCTCACACTGTCGGATTTGATTACAGAGCCTAACTCGGTGGGGACATAAAGTGAGGCCCTTATATATGTATGCATAGCCACTTAGGGATATGACCTTGAGACCTGCTTACAACTCACAACTCTCAACCACTTGAGCTAACCATATATATATATATATATATATATATATTTCAGTATAAATAGTAAAAAAATCCAATAAGTTAATTCATGTATATTGTTTTTTTTTTCTTCAATTTTTGGATCAATTCTCTTTATTGGGCAAGATTTCATTATTCTCCTAGTGTAATATAGGAGAGGAGCTATACTAACATAACTTGTCAAGTGTGAGTAAATGCCATATAAGGTGATATTTGTGCCATCCTGGAGTGATAGGTTTTGTGCTTGTCTTGTCCAAGCATCATGTGCAACTTCATAATAACCATTCATAAACTAACAATGTTGCTTGAAACATTGTTGTTGTTAGTTGTACAATGTTGTAGGGAAATAAATCACACTAGATGTGGCTGAAGTTTTAAGAATATATGTGGTTATGGAAAATGAAATATCTCCAAAAGAATTAGGTGGTTTCAAATAAGCCATAACATGAAATGGGTGTGTGGGAAATAGAGGGATAATTGGTGCAACAATTGTTAGAGTCCTTGATGATGCTAAGAATATAACATATACAAATTTATTGGGATCAAAGACATGTGAAGATGTTGTAGATGAAAATGATGTGATAGTCATGGGAATTGATGATGAAACTATGGAGAATGATCCATCAAATTTTCCAACTAAATCTGTTCATTTTTTTCCTACTCACTTGTTGTCATTATGATGTAGAGGCATCATTTAAAATCAATTTTATTATGTAAAAGTTCTAAAAGATTCTAGTTTCATAAAGCACGAGGAGGAATTAAATTGTGTATCATGCTACGTAGGAGTCAATTTGTCTAATTTGAGCAAATATATGATTGTTAGAGACATTAAGGTAGAATCGATCTAATGTTGACAAATAATAAGATCTGAACTTATTTGCTCAAATAATTCGAATCATCTGCTAATGATTGTATAAATTCACTTGTTGTAGCGTAGAAGGTAGATGGTAGAGAGTAGAGGTATACGTAGTATATTTGAGAGAGATAATGAGAGTTGAGAGAATCTGTTTGTATGTTCAAAGAGGGTTAATGAATACTAGTTTTAAGTCATTATTTTTCTTAGAAGATTGCTACCTATTTCACTGCTTTCTATTTTTGTTATGTGTGATGATGCTATAAGAGTGCATGAGTGAATTTTTCGTCGATATCTAGATTTTTTAAAGCCTTTTTATGTCTAAGGATTGAGAACTCAATTGTTCGTGGTCATAGATAGCAGAACCAAAGTGCAATATCCAATTATCATCACATATCCATATGGTTCACATCAGGAAAATATTGTGTGATGTCGCATTTATACCATCCCTTCAAGTTAAAACCTTCCTTGGAAAAGGCCAGATGATCGGATTCTAGATTAAAGAAAAATGTGTTGGTGTGACGTTGAATGAATGACGTGGCATACGAATCTAGTCCGTCGCGTCTAGAGTGTTTCTTTGAGAAACCTGGATTCCCTAATTTTTGGATCCTCAGATCCAAACCTTCATGGTTCAATTGTTTTCTAGGAAATACAAATTCTTATATTTTTGGATCCACCTCGACCCGGTTCCTTGTGATAAAGGTGTTTGTTAAGAAATTTTGGATCCCTAGGATTCTTGGATACATATGTATTTAGGAAGTAGGATGAAGCAAAGTTGGATAATGTGAAGAAAGAATCCAAACACTACTAAAATATTGGTTGTTACTAAATGAGGGCTTATGCATATCAATGAAGCAAAGATTAGGTGCGCAAGTAAGGGTAAGATCTCCATCAATTTTTGGTATCAAAGAAGGTTGCCAAATATATTGGCTACTAGATATAGAGAAATGGCATTAAGAACCTGAGGAAGTGTTGTGAGTGGTTTCACACTCACATAGGTGAAAATGGGTGTACTACCGACTTTGGGAAGCCGAGATAGGAGTCATGCAAGATATTAGCTCTCACAGCTCTAATGTGTATGAGAATGTGGTAAAGATTAGTAAAAGTAAGCAAAATATAAACTATGCAATATTAAACATAAGAAATGGAACTTGCTATCATTGCATGAAAACTGTAAATACAAATAAAAAGTGAATGTAGACAACAATAAAATGAAGTAATAGTAAATATTATTCCCTTTTTACACACCAAAGCATAAAACACGTGCAATGAAATCTTTTTGATTAATTAATCAAATGTAGATATTACATGGGAGGAGAATACCTCAAGTAAGTAGGAAATTGCAGCCGCTGGTGAGTGTTGTTTTCCAATGTCTGAACAGTCGAATGTATCCCACACAAGGTCACATAAGTGCCAAATCTCAACCAGGTTGAAGGAACAAAGAGTAACATAGGGTTACAAGCTTCAAGGGGAAATTTCAACAGAGTAACGATGCTTCAAAAGAGATATCTATGAATGAGGGCCTCCACCCTTGTATTTATAGGAATTTTTTCTAATGTATGCTTGCCCATGGTTTTTTATGACCCAAAGTATTGTTCCATGGTATTAAGATTGGTAACTTTAGCCTAGATTTTAGGTGAACCATGGTATTGTTCTATGGTATTGGTATTTTCCCTCTCTTTTTTAACTTTTGAATGTTTTTCCCCATTTTCTTTTATTTGTTTATATTTTGGGAAATATTTTCTTATTTTTTATGGGAAAATAAGTATTTTTATGCAAATGTGGTAAAAAATATAGGATTTTTGGGTTGGTGGAGGCCAAAACTTAGGAAAATAAGTGTGAAGGTATGATGTGCAAGGTAGTGATCTAGGTGAATGAATTTATGGTGTTAACGGGAAGAATAGGTTGAAGAAGACCAATTCTAATGTATTATTTCTTAAAGAAAAGAGGATTGGTCAAGCACCATTGGAAGCGATGGATACTACATAGGTAAGAGAAGCTGACATAGGAGATGTTAATGACGAAGAATAATGATCTCAAGAAGAAGAAGTATAGGCTGTAAAAGAGGGAGATGATGTAACATACCCAGAATTGAAGAATAAACATTTATTATATATTCCAGTAAAAACATTATGTTAAATTTTATTGTAAAGTTTCTGACCAAGTGGGTCAATGATGACTGTAATTGAAGAATTATTTATTTTAATAATTAATAAAAGGATACACCTATCCAGGGGAGACTGTTAAATGAGTGTTCACTGACCCACTAGGAGGAAGGAGCAGCTGTAGAAGGCTGGTTGACAAGTGGCAACACTAGCATTTCACTTTCTAGTTGTTGCAAGATTCCCAAGGAGAATTGTCACATTGTATATGCTGTGGTCCAAACCAGATCTACTTTTATCGGAGTTTTGAGATAATTTTGTGGAACGGGTCATTTCAAATGTTGCTTAGCATGTTGGTATTTTCTCCTGTCAACATAATTCTTCTGTGAGTGCTTTTTTTGATCGTGTCGTTGGTTAAAATTACGATTATAATTAGGATGTTTGTAAGGTGTATGTGTTGTTTGTTTTTCTTTATTTTGGACTGCAGTGAGGATTTTCTTCACTTCCTCAATTTGATTTTTGGATGCATTTTCCTGGATTTGTGCTTCTTGGTTCTCCAGTAGATTGTCATGATTTTGAATCTTTTTGATTCTTTCATCTTGCGGCTTTTTTTCAATTTCTAATTTCTTGATTAGACACTAGTTTTCTTCTTGCTTTTCCAATATTCTTCCTTCGAGGTCTTCACCGGAGTGTTCCCTCTTACTATTGTGTTTCAATTTTTTAATCTTTGTAATCAATGTTTTGTTATGATTTCGTAATCGAAAAATCTCTTCGGTATTGCTTGATAACACATTGTTGACTTTTGTTAGTTCCAAATTATGTGTCTTCTTAGTGTCGTCATATTACTGTTGGAGTTTTTCTTTTTGCTGTTGACGATGACATAACTCTATTTCCAGATTTTCTAACTTTTCATGTAGTTGCGCCAATTTGTCTTCCTTGTCCATAATGACTAATTTCCTCTAAGTCAATACTGTTTCTATACGGATATTCTTCAACTTTGTTTATTTTTTTTTATTTGGTCTTCAAGTTGTTGAATGATACCTTCCAGATGTGATATTTTCTCGTCCTTATCTGATAATTTTTTTGTGAGTTTTTCTCTACTATCTTCCAATGATCGAATTCGTAATTATGAGGTAGTACTATGTTCTTTTTGAAAATCATTACTTCATTTCTGATTATGAAATTGGAGTTGTAGAATACTATTCCGAACACACATTTTTAGCTGGGCCGAAACTGTTCGTAACTGTGATTGCAATTGTGAGTGACCTGGATCCATATTTTTTTTTTAATATCTTCCAAGACTTGATTTCTGCTCTTTTAATATCTTCTTTGATTCTTTTTCCTTTTTCTATAAAGTAATAATTGTAAATAACACAATTATTAAATAATTATTATTATTATTATTATTATTATTAATTAATAATATTATTACTAATTTAATAATAATAATAAATATAATATATTACCAATTATTATTTAAAAATAATAATATAGTATATATATTTTTTGTGAATTGGGTGAAAGGTTTTTTGAAAAAATATATCACAATAATAATTTTTTTTATTACTAATAGTATTATTGATATATATTCTTTATGAATGGGGTGGGAACTAGGGTTTAAAGCCTATAATTAAAAAACCACTTATTAAAACAAAACCGTGGGTGGAGAAACCATTTGTGGTTTTACCCTTTTATTTTTGACCTTCCTTTTTTATGACAATCTTCCTTCTTCTCTCTTTTTTTTTACTTCTTCCTTTTTATTTTTTCTGTTGACTTTCTTTTCTTTTTTTACTTGGTCAAAGACCATAAATTTAGGGACTCCCTAGGATTATGATTAAAAATCACAATATGGCCAAAGGCTTGGATCACAAACTAGCTCTGATACCAAATGAAGCGGATATTTATTCACTTCACACAATCACTGGAATATTCGATAAGCCATTAATAAGACAAATATATATTGATAATTGGATAGATAAAAAGATGTTTTACAAGAATTAGTGTCGGGTATTTTATACCCTAAGTGGTTAGGGGGGTGACTTTTCAAGTCACCTCTTGAGTAATTAATTAATTACCCTAATTAACCTACTTAGTAATTAATTAATTAACCTACTTAGTGTTAAATGTTAATATTTATAACATTTATATTTGTTACATCTTGAAGACAATATTGCTTGGTCATGGAATGTTTCATCTGGTGAGGTTAGTGCCAAATTAGCTTATGAAGATATTGGTGTTTCATTGGTTGAAATTGTTGAGAAATGATGGCACCAAAAATTTTGGAAATGGAACGTACCATTGAAAGTGAAATACTTCACTTGGCTATGTTTGGAAAACAAAATTATGTCTTGGGACAATCTCATTAAGAGAGACAGAGTTGGACCAAACTCCTGTGTACTATGCATTAAAGATGCTAAATCTATCAATCTTTTACGTATTTATTATAAATTTACTAAAATGGTTTGGATGGAAGTGAATATTGTCTTCAGATAGTTGAGGATTGGGACTCATTTTCTTTTGATAAATGTTTCGAATCATGGATTAAAAATGTCCCACTTTTCAAGGAACTTCCTATTCTTGTCAGTTGGGGGATCCAGAAGACTAGGAATGCAATTTTGTTTGAAAACAAGAATACAAATGTTGTTGTTATGAGTATTAAGATTGTATGGTTTTTAAGGAAATATATGGGTCTTCAAATCTTTAGGTGGCTATTTTGGGCCATTGGTTGTATAAGGTCATGAATATTCAAGGATCATTTTTTGAAATTTATTTCAAGCATATTTACCATCAAATGAATTATGTGGTAGACAGATTATAAACAAGTAGTGGTTTCAATTGAAGGTAGACTCTTTTATGAAGAGATCAAACACTTCACTATTATGTCAAGGGGATATTTTTATGCTTATTAGGAATCATGCATGTGGATATTTTGATATTAAGTTTTGTTGTGATAGATATGTGCAGGTTATAATTTGGAATCCTAAAGATTGCACAAAATTTTTGTCTCTTTTTTATATAATATGAACGTAGAGCATAAAATTGCAATGCTTTGATGATATCTGTAAAGAATTTTGGGAAGTATGTTATCAATGATGAAGTATCTTGGATTTTATGATTTTTTCAGGGGATGAGGGATGATTTTTTAACAACATAAGTTAACTTCAATTATAATGAATAACAAGTAACCGTTTTGTCCTTGATGAAAAATTTATAGAAAAAAATGTTTTTATTTTTTATTTTTTTATGGAATAGCAGTTAACGTTTATGAGGTTCAAAATGGTTTAATAAATTATTTTGGAGGTCATTATTTTTAAGTTTCATTTGGAATGATACATACTATTAGTGGGATGTAGATTTTCATTTATTTGTGCCAATAAACATGGGCATGTAAAGTTATCATCTTCTAGTAGAAGAGAAATAATGTTCGATTCAAGACGAGAAATAGATTTATAATATTCAATGTGGATCAAAACCCTATATAGGGGTTACTACATCCACAAGAAGAGTTCTCAAGGGTCACACTTGAAGGGGCCTCACCATGTCAGCTTTGATTATGAAGCCTAACCTAGTGTGTGTTGACGCTTGTGTGTGTGTGTGTTCAATGTGGATCACAACCCTAGAGAGCGGTTGCTACATCCACGAGAAGAGTTCTCAAGGGGCCCACTTGAAGGGGCCTCACACTGTCGGCTTTGATTACGGAGCCTAACCCGGTGGGGACATAAAGTGAGGCCCTTATATATGTATGCATAGCCACCTGGAGATTTGACCTTGAGATCTTATGCTTACAACTCACAACTCTCAACCACTTGAGCTAACCATCGATATATATATAGACGTATATATACACATAAAATATTTATATGCATATGTATATATATGTATGTATATGTACACACACACAAACATGTATATACACACACATGCATGTGTATATTTCAGTAAAAATAGTAAATAATGCAATAAGTTAATTCATGTATATTGTTTTTTTTTCCTTCAATTTTTGGATCAATTCTCTTTATTGGGCAAGATTTCATTATTCTCCTAGTACATGTAATATAGGAGAGGAGCTATACAGACATAACTTGTCAAGTGTGAGTTGATGAATGTTATGGAATGAGTAAATGCCATATGAGGTGATGTTTGTGCCTTCATGGAGTGATAGGTTTTGTGCTTGTCTTGTCCAAGCATCATGTGCAACTTCATAATAACCATTCATAAACTAGCAATGTTGCTTGAAACATTGTTGTTGTTAGTTGTACAATATTGTAGGGAAATAAATCACACTAGATGTGGCTGAAGTTTTAAGAATATATGTGGTTATGGAAAATGAAATATCTCCAAAAGAATTAGGTGGTTTCAAATAAGCCATAACATGAACTGGGTGTGTGGGAAACAGAGGCATAATTGGTGCAACAATTGTTAGAGTCCTCGATGATGCTAAGAATATAACATATACAAATTTATTGGGATCAAAGACATGCAAATATGTTGTAGATGAAAATGATGTGATAGTCACATGAATTGATGATGCAACTATGGAGAATGATCCATCAAAGTTTCCAACTAAATCCGTTCATTTTTTTCCTACTCACTTGTTCTCATTATGATGTATAGGAATCATTTAAAATCAATTTTATTTTGTAAAAGTTCAAAAAGATTCTAGTTTCATAAAGTACGAGGAGGAATTTAATTGTGTATCGTGCTACATAGGAGTCAATTTGTCTAATTTGAGAAAATATATGATTGTTAGAGACATTAAGGTAGAATCGATCTAATGTTGACAAATAATAAGATCTGAACTTATCTGCTCAGATAGTTTGAATAATCTCCTACTGATTGTATAAATTCACTTGTTGTAGCGTAGAAGGTAGATGGTAGAGAGTAGAGGTATAAGTAGTAGATTTGAGAGAGATAATGAGAGTTGACTGAATTTGTTTGTATGTTCACAGAGGGTTAATGAATACTAGTTTTAACTCATTATTTTTCTTAGAAGATTGCTACCTATTTCACTACTTTCTATTTTTTTTATGTGTGATGATGCTATAAGAGTGCATGAGTGAATTTTTGGTTGATATCTAGATTTTTTAAAGCTTGTTTATGTCTAAGGATTGAGAACTAAATTGTTCGTGGTCATAGATAGCAGAACCAAAGTGCAAGATCCAATTATCATCACATATCCATATGGTTCACATCAGGAAAAGATTGTGTGATGTCGCATTTATACCATCCCTTCAAGTTAAAACCTTCCTTGGAAAAGGCCAGATGATCGGATTCCAGATTAAAGAAAAATGTGTTGGTGTGACGTTGAATGAATGACGTGGCATATGAATCCAGTCCATCGCGTCTAGAGTTTTTCTTTGAGAAACCTAGATTTTCTAATTTTTGGATCCTCAAATCCAAACCTTCATGGTTCAATTGTTTTCTAGAAATTACAAATTCTTATATTTTTGGATCCATCTTGATCTGGTTCCTTGTGATAAAGGTGTTTGTTAAGAAATTTTGGATCCCTAGGATTCTTGGATATGTATGGATTTAGGAAGTAGGATGAAGAAAAGTTGGATAATGTGAATAAAGAATCCGAACACTACTAAAAGATTGGTTGTTACTAAACGAGGGCTTATGCAGATCAATGAAGCAAAGATTAGGTGCACAAGTAAGGGTAATATCTCCATCAATTTTTTGTATCAAAGAAGGTTGCATGGCTACTAGATATCGAGAAATGGCATTAAGAATTAGAGGAAGTGTTGTGAGTGGTTTCACACTCACATAGGTGAAAATGGGTGCACTACCGACTTTGGGAAGCCGAGATAGGAGTCATGCAAGATATTAGCTCTCACAGCTCTAATGTGTATGAGAATGTGGTAAAGATTAGTAAAAGTAAGTAAATATAAACTATGCAATATGAAACATAAGAAATGGAACTTGCTATCATTACATGAAAACCGTAAATAAAAATAAAAATTGAATGCAGACAACAATAAAATGCACTAATAGTAAATCTTATTCCCTTTTTACACACGAAAGCATAAAACACGTGAAATGAAATCTTTTTGATTAATTAATCAAGTGTAGATATTATATGGGAGGAGAATACCTCAAGTAATTGGGCACTTGCAGCCGATGGTGAGTGTTGTTCTCCAATGTCTGAACAATCGAATGTATCCCACACGAGGTCACATAAGTGCCAAATCTCAACCAGGTTGAAGGAACAAAGAGTAACAGAGGGTTACAAGCTTCAAGGGGAAATTTCAACAGAGTAACGGTGCTTCAAAAGAGAGATCTATGAATGAGGGCCTCCTCCCTTGTATTTATAGGAATTTTGACTAATGTATGCTTGCCCATAGTTTTTTATTACCCAAAGTATTGTTCCATGGTATTAATATTGGTAACTTTAGCCTATGTTTTAGGTGACCCATGGTATTGTTCTATGGTATTGGTATTTTCCCTCTCTTTTTTATTTTTGAATGTTTTTCCCCCTTTTTTTGTATTTTGGGAAATATTTTCTTATTTTTATGGGAAAATAAGTATTTTTATCCAAATGTGGTAAAAAATATAGGCTTTTGGGTTGGTGGGGGCCAAATATTAGGAAAATAAGTGTGAAGGTATGATGAGCAAGGTAGTGATCTAGGTGAATGAATTTATGGTGTTAATGGGAAGAACAGGTCGAAGAAGACCAATTTCTAATGTATTATTGCTTAAAGAAAAGATGATTGGTCAAGCACCAATGGAAGCTATGGATACTACATAGAGAATAGAAGCTGACATAGGAGATGTTAATGACGAAGAATAATGATCTCAAGACGAAGAGGTATAGGCTGTAAAATACGGAGATGAATGTAACATACCCATAATTGAAAAATAATTATTTATTATAAATTCCAGTAAAACATTATGTTAATTTTTATTGTAAAGTTTCTGACCAAGTGGGTCAAGGATGACGGTAATTGAAGAATTATTTACTTTAATAATTAATAAAAGGAGACACCTATCTAGGGGAGACTATTAAATGAGTGTTCATTGACCCACTAGGAGGAAGGAGCAACTATAGAAGGCTGGTTGACAATTGGAAGCACTAGCATTTCCCTTTCTAGTTGTTGCAGTAGCATAATCCCTAAAAAAGTGGTCATTTTCCCTGAGAGGGGGAATTGAGCTAGTGGCTCATTTAATTCCAAAACTGACCCAAAGACCTAGGAAATCTTATATAAACCATCAAATTGAGCAGGAGGCTCACTACTCATTCTGATTTCTGAGAGAATGAACCTTGTGATTGCTGCAAACTGAAAAGTCAGGCACACAAGGAATTTGATGAGGGGATAACTAAAGTGTTTTGTTGAGTTAAGTCTGCTACTGAGTGCTAAGTTATAGAAGTCTGATGTGTGGCATAGATATTCATCCTAGTGGTTCAGTGAACAGGCTTAGGGGTCCTAAGCAAGTAACTTTGGCTGCTTCAAGAGAAGGTTGGGTGGAACAGTCTCCCGTGGGTATTTGTCCCCTTTCTGCATTCTATCTAGGTTTAATTGTTATTTTTTTTTTTGTATCTGTACTTTCATTTGGAATATTCTTAGGGACTGTAATTAGGATGATTGTATATATTATAATCTCTTTATATGAATGCTGTTAGGAACACTACATTTATTAGTATTAAATTTAAAGGATAGATCCACTGGGTTAGTATTCTCTGTAAAAGTATCTCATAAATATAAATAATGTTCTTTCTATATCAGTTAAGGATATATTTGCAGGTATTGCAAATTAGTGTAATGTTCGTAATAATGATATAAATTTTGTAGACTAAAGTTTAGAATCAAGAAATATTTCGTAGTAAGGACTTGTAATAGTTATATAGTAATCTACTTAAGAACAGAACTCTGTTACAACATAGTATACTATTTAGAGTAAAACCCTAAATAATATTTATACAGATTTAAGCTTAACCTGTATCTTATAATAATTCCAATGTTTAGATCTAAGTTTCCTCCTTAAACATCCGTGCTTTTACAATAATATTTCTAGGGTCAAGTCTTATCTTCTTAAACAAACTCTAGAGTCAATATAGAATAACCAGGGTTCTAAATGAACAATAATAACTAAGCTAGTTCACATAAGGGAATCTTAAGCTCAGTTTCTTAGTGATTAAATTGTTTAGTAACACCAAGTCGAGATGATTGAAAAACCGTAGCACTGGTTATAGGCTTAAGGTCAGGCTCGTGTTGTTTCTACAGTACTTCAATTGTAGAAGGAAGTTACAGACAACCTTAGGGATTAATTAATTTCAAAACAATATGGTTAACTGAATAAAGTTTAAGTTCTTTTCAAACATAACTGGAAGTTTACCTATAGTCTCATGGATTTTTTAATAAACAAAGTTAAATACTCAAGTAAAAGCTTCACAGTCTTTAGACAAAACAACTAAACCCTAGGATACTTTTATAACTGATTTCGTTTACATATACACAATCATACTATTAATAACTGGCCATCATGGTCCTCATATGTCTTTTATAAATTGAAATAACATCAATAGGGGTCTCACAACTAAATCCTTTTTATTTTAAGTTTTCCCGAAACCCTGCTAACTGTCAATTGAAAGATAACAACTGTGTAAAAAATTAACTAATATATAAAACCTTATTTACAACATTACCTAAAACCCCACGGAGTTTATTTAACAGTCGAAGTCTTTTGACAAAGGCCTTACGACCCTTATCTCAAAGCCTTCATGGAAAGGAAAAGACTCCATGGCTGAATCCCTTCAGTAAATAGGTTAACTACGAATAAATTCAAACAATAAATAACCATGTATGCTTTTAAAAGCATCGAACTCCTTTATTACATTATGGCTTCACCGTAAGTTTATATTTTCAACTTGTAAACAAAATGGAGAACTCGATAAAAGAAATGTTATGCATGATAAAACACAACCTCCATCTTTTATTAATTAAAGCAAGGATTTTACAAAGAAACCCTCACGGGCATTGTCCCATAACATAAAAATTATATTATCAACAAAGAGTAAAGAAAATATGATGGTGGCGTTTTAGCCCAAGAACAAGAATTGACAGTAAGAGCCGCATTGCCTTATTGTTTTTTCAATTTATACCACAACTGTAAACGAGGCTGAAGATTCTTTCAGAGACCGTCCTTTATCAAAATAGAAAACTACGTTTAGATTAACGAAAGTGGCTTATAAGCCCAAACAAAAAAAATTGACAGAGTAAAGGCTCACGACCACAACTTTTAAACACTGTAAGTAAATTAAACCATGAATCCTTCACAGGGTCACACAAGTTGAAGGTATGTACTACATAAAATACAAGTGACAGAATTGAATAGAAGTGATTTTAAACACCATATCTCCCAAAAAGAAAGTGGCATAGTTTCCAGACTCCACAGACAATGATTCTTTACATCTCTGGAAATTACATAGATACTTAAATAGTGAAATAAATAGAGTTACAGTATCGAAACCCTCACGGGATCTTACGGTATCAAACTAGATTTAAAACCAAAAAAAGATATTATAGAGTAGCATAGTTGGTTACGACTCCACGGGTGATAAATAACATCCTTACAACATCAAATGTATATTACCAAAGTGAGTATATCACTTCCATATCATCAACCCAACACAGAGTGGGAAAATCTCCAATGCCATAAAAACACACCATAAAACCCAGTTGTTTCCTCAAGAGCCACGCAAGGTAGTTACATGGGTCTTACCAGTAAAAAGGGGGATTCACGATGAGTGTTCCATCCACACACGCTGTTGCAGAGTTTGTCCTGCACACAATAGGTTACATTGGAAGTTAAAGCTCAGTTATCTTAAAATCCCGATATAAAAGAAAACAAATACTGAAGTTACAATTTACCTTATCGGTCTTCAAAAGCACACAGTCATCACCAAAAACAGGATTGTAGACTCTTTCAACAAACAAACCAGGTTCAGACAGACTCAGAGAATATCAAGGATCAAGGTTTAGTACTCCTCTCTCTTGTCTTACAACTAGAGAAAGAGTAAAACCAAATAGCTGAAGGACAAATGCGTTAACAGAGCAACCTCCACCTTCGAACAAAACCTCATCGAAATGACAGACCTTTTCTCCAATATGCATTAAACCTTTAGGGTTTTTCACTGAGCGATGTGACTACCAGTTGGAGTCCTCACTGCCATCACATGGTTAGAGAGTAAACAAATTAAATTCGTGTACTTTATCTTTCAGCATCACCTTAATGTTTCCCAAGTCAACCATCGTGTCGTATTTAAAGGTTAAACAGGTGGCATGGGTCACTCCAAATCTTCTATTGATCATACTATTTTACCCTCATTGTAAGGTTTCGATTCATATATACCACTTTCCACCACTTAAGGACATATAGCATATAATTGCTTATATTGTGTTTTCAACCTGCATTGATAAGGATTGGATTTTAGTATATACTTAGGTTAGAACCTTCGTTTTGTCAAAAATAGATACTATATAGTATGGCATATGAACATCGAAACTAGGTTAAGGTTTAGATCCTTGTCCAAAACTAAAGCTTACCTTTATGTCACTTATGGCGTTATAGTTTAAAACTGTTTTCTTTAGGTGTAATTTCGGGGTGACCTCACCCACCTGCACATGAGTAAAATGAAAATTCATGCATTAGTCATAATGACTAAGTAATACCATGAGTTATCCCTTGTGTATCTCAAGAGTAAAATCAAACAACATGGAACAACAAATTATTTTACGACAACAAGTTCAACAAAGTCCTTTAAGACATATATTTATATCACAAAGTAATGTCACGATGACAGTTCATAAAATAAGAAAGCTATAGATAACATAGGTACATGACTCTTGCATTTAGTTAATAACGCCGGTAACACATAACAAAATAATGATGATTTATAACATCTAAGTTACTTGCAGTAAATAATTAATTATTTATTTATTTATGAATTTTTGGGGATGTTACATGTGGTATCAGAGTGAGTTTCCAAACACTAGGTTTGATTTGCTCACTCACATATAAGTAAGAAAACCAATACACTAATTTTATTTGCATTTATTTATGTATAGAAATATAAAATATGTTTTGCAGGAAAATGGAAGGTGCTAAAGCATCCGCTGAAAATGGTTCTCAACACAACAATCCTGACAAATTTTATGTAGATATGAACAATCCAGAGTAACTACAAATAGTTAAGGAGTTAAAATAGGAATTGTAAATTGTAAAAATAGACAATGAAAGAATCCTGGAAATGAATCAAATGATACTAGACAATATGCATAACATAGGAAAAGATAAACGAAATATTTATGAAATTGATTCTGAAACAACGTCTTACAGACATAAAGGACAGAAAGGAAAATATTATAATAGTGAGTCTTGTTCATAGGTTAATGCAAGGTCACGTAAGGGAAGGTATAAATACATAAGTGACCGTAGTGAAAGTGACCATAAACTTAGGAGAAGGAAGTATAAACCATACGAAGAAATTTCTACGGAATTCAAAAACATAAAGCCTCCCATGTTTAACAGGGAAGTAGAGAAAGGTGAAGATGCATAAGCTTGGCTATCAGGAATGAAGAAATATTTCCATATTTACAACTATTTTGAAATACTAAAGGCCTGGATGGATATTTACAATTTGACTAAAAAAGCTGATATCTGGTGGCAAGATATAAAAAGGGTAAAAAATCTTAAGGAGAAGTACTTAACCTAGAGAGTTTTTAAAAGTATTTTAAAATAAAGTTTTTATTTGAACAATACTATGAGGAATGAGCTAAGGACTTCTATGAACTAAAATTAGGTTCAATGTCCATGAAGGAGTTAAGCAACAATTTTTTTAATTTGTTAAGATATGTACCGTATATAATAGATGAAAAACCTAAAATACAAATATTTTTAAGCTGTTTGCCTACCAGCTTCAAAGATATAATTGAGTTTGATAATACGAAAAATTTGGAGGAAGCTATGAGAAACGCTGATTTTTGTTATGAAAAGAGTAAGAAAATAAAAAGTTTACCTAACTGGAAGACTAAAAAGACAAGTCCTTTTACTAGAAGAGAAGAGGGTTTAAGTCAAACAAGAGTCTTGGGAATAAATCTCAGAATTTATCCAAGAATAACTATCAGAAAACAGATTTTAAAAATAAAGTACCCCAGAATACTGCAGCACCAAAAGGCAGGGATATGCCTAATAACTTTCTTAAAAACACTTAACAAAGGGAACCTGTCAAATGCTGGGAATGCCAAGGAACACATTACACCAAGTACTATATGAACCGGAAGGGGAACTTCAACGACATACACACTATCTAGGAAGATGAGACAGTTGGAGATGTGGCAAATGGGATGCCCAGGATAAATGAAGCTCTGGAGAACCGACAGGTGGATCATCAAACTTCCATGGTGGAAGTGCAAGGTATGATAGAAAATTATTCCATTTCCATCTTTATTGATCCAGGTGCTCGTTTAAGTTATATATCTCATAGCATAGTGGAAAAGTGCATCTTATCCTTAAAAACGTTTAAAAAATATTGGCTAGTCCAGTTAGCTATAGGAACTAAAAGAAAGGTGGTAAATTATGTTGAAAGTTGTAATTTGCTTATGAGTCAGTTTGAAACTCAGGTCAAGTTAAATGTGTTACCATTAGGACCCTATGATGTCCTAATAGGAATCGATTGGATGGAAAAGCACCAAGAGATTTTAAACTGTTTTCAACAAACTTTTACTTGTTTAAATAATGAAGGAGAAAGAATTACTGTCACAGGAATACCTAGGAAAATATCTATTAGACAAATCTCAGCCTTGCAGATGAAAAAGGTTGTAAGAAAGGGCTGTAAAATATTTACTGTACACATAATAAATAATGAACAAATTGATAAAGAAGATAAACCAGGATTTGAGGATATTCCAATCCTACAAGATTTTGCAGATGTATTCCTAGAAGAAATTCTTGGATTACCTCCCAAAAGAGATCTGGATTTAACAATCGAATTAGTACCAGGAGAGGTACCTAACTCAAAAGCTCCATATCGAATGAATATATTGGAGCTAAACGAATTAAAATTACAATTACAAGAGTTAATAGATAAACATTATGTAAGACCAAGTGTATCTCCTTGGGGAGCACCAGTCCTTTTTGTTAAAAATAAAGATGATACTTTATGTCTATGTATAGACTACCGTCAAATTAATAAAATGATGATTAAGAATAGGTATCCTCTGCCCCATATTGATGACCTGTTTGATCAAATACGTGGAGCGGAGCAACGATATTCTCAAAGATCGACTTAAGATCTGGGTATCACCAAGTCATAATTAAAGATGAAGACATCTTTAAAACTTCCTTCAGGACAAAATACAGGCACTACGCATTTGTGGTTATGCCTTTCGGGCTAACTAAGGCTCCAGAAACCTTCATGTGCTTAATGAACATAGTCCTAAGTAAATACTTAGACAAATTCATAGTCGTCTTTATAGACGAAATATTAATTTATTCTAAGACAAAAGAAGAACATGATGAACACCTATAGATAATACTCCAAGTGTTAATAGAACATCAACTATATGCTAAGTTCAACAAATGTGAATTTTATAAAGATAAGATACAATATTTAGGGCACGTAATATCTGAAGGAGGGATATCGATGGACCTAGATAAAATAAAAACTATAATTGATTGACTTGTTCCTAAGGATGTAACTGATGTAAGATCCTTTATGGGAATAACAGGTTATTACAAAAACTTTATTGAAGGATTTTCAAAAATTGCAAATCCTATAACCTCATTACAGAAAAAAGGTAAGAAATTTGTTTGGGATTAGAAATGCGAAGACAATTTTAATAAACTAAAAGAATTATTAACCACTGCACCCATTCTAAAAATAGCAGATCCAGACAAATATTTTGTCATATGCACTGATGCATGCAATAGAGGTTTGGGTGGAGTACTGACATAAGAAGCATGCAATTGCGTACGAATCAAGAAAGTTAAAAACTCACGAAAAAAATTACGCAACTTATGACTTAGAGCTAGTTGCCATAATCCATGCTTAAAAAATGTGGCGTCATCACTTAATAGGAAAAATATTTTTTATAATGTCTGATAACATAAGCCTAAAATATCTGTTTGATCAACAAAATCTAAATGCAAGGCAAGCTAGATGGCTGGCTTTCCTTACCAAGTATGATTTTGAAATCAGACACATTAAAGGGAAAGAGAATAAAGTGGCTGATGCCTTAAGCATAAATGCAGTAACAAGTTTTGTAGTTGCCATTAGTAGTTATAAAACTGATTTCAAAGATAAATTAGAAAAAGGAATAAGGCTAGACCCAGAATACCGTAGTTTAAAAGAAAATATAACTCAGAATGTATCTGAAAATATAATTACAGATTACAGTTTTAATGAAAATGGTTTAATACTGTATAAAAACAGACTTTATGAACCGAATATACCAGAAGTTAAACTACTGATTTTGAATGAAGTACACAAAAGTCCTTATTTTGTACATCCATGGTATCAAAAAATGATAACCATGTTGAGAAAATAGTACTTTTGGCCTAATATGAAAAATGAAGTTGCTGAATAATTAGCGAGGTGTATAGAATGTCAGCAGGTCAAAGCTGAACATCAACACCCAGTAGGTCTTCTATAGCCGCTACCAATTCCAAATTGGAAATGAGAAGTCACCTGTCTTGACTTTGTAACTAGCTTACCTAAAAACCAGGAAAAAAAAAAGATTCAATAATGGTAGTTGTGGATAAACTAAGTAAATCAACACACTTTATACCTGCTAAAACAACTTATAAAGATGCTAACATTATTGACATCTTCATGAAAGAAATATTCCACTTCCATGGAATTCCAAAGGTAATAATTTCTGACCGAGATCCTAAGTTTACAAGTAATTTTTGGAAATATTTATTCAAAGCGCTAGATACTAAATTGAATTTCAGTACTGCTTATCATCCACAAATGGATGGACAAACAGAAAGAGTTAATCAAGTACTAGAAGACATGTTATGAATGTATGTTAGATACTATCCCAAGAAGTGAGAAGACTATTTGCATTTGGTTGAATTTGCTTATAATAACCATTATCAAGCTTCAACAAAGCTTATTACTTTTGAAATATTATATGGTAGAAACTGTACCACTCATATTACATGGATTAATCCCGTAGATAGATTGATGTTAGGACCTGGCATGTTAAAATAATTGGAAGTAACAGTGAAACAGGTACAAAGCAATTTGAAAATTGCTCAGGACAGACAAAAAGATTCATGCCGACCTTAAAAGAACTTCAAAGGAATTCCAAGTAGGTGAGCATGTGTTTGTTAAGGTAAAACCCAGAAAGAGCTCCTTTAAACTAGGGAGCTGTGCTAAATTAATACCCAGGTATTGTGGACCATTCGAAATACTGGAAAAAGTGGGGCCAGTGGCATATCAGTTAGCCTTGCCAACTAATCTTAAAATACATAACGTCTTTCATGTTTCTATTTTGAAAAAGTATGTACATGATGCTACTCATGTGATTGAATGGAATGTGATTTAGGTAGAACTAGAAGGATATTTTTCGGTGGAACAGGATTATATTCTCGACAGGAGGGAAATTTTTCTCCGAAATCGCACCATTGGGAAGGTAAAGGTGAAATGGAAACACCTCAGCCCAGATGAAGTGACCTGGGAATTAGAGAGAAATATGCAGGTTGCATATCCATCTTTGTTCCAACAAGACTCATAATAACTTAAGCAACACCGAGGACGATTTTGAGCTCAAGGGGGGGTGTTTGTAATATACCCAGAACTAAAAAATAAATATTTATTATATATTCCAGTAAAAACATTATATTAATTTTTATTGTAAAGTTTTTACCAAGTGGGTCAAGGATGACTGTAATTGAAGAATTATTTATTTTAATAATTAATAAAAGGAGACACCTATCTAGGGGAGACTGTTAAATGAGTGTTCATTGACCCACTAGGAGGAAGGAGAATCTGTAGAAGGTTGGTTGACAAGTGGAAGCATAGCATTTCACTTTCTAGCTGTTGCAGGAGCATAATCCCTAAAAACGTGGTCATGTTCCCTGAAAGGGGGAATTGAGCCGGTGGCTCATTTAATCCCAAACTGACCCAAAGACCTAGGAAATATTATATAAACCATGAAATTGAGTAGGAGGCTCACTACTCATTCTGATTTCTGAGAGAATGAACCTTGTGACTGCTGCAAACTGAAAAGTTGGGCACAAGAGGAATTTGATGAGGGGATAGATAAAGTGATTTGTTGAGTTAAGTTTGCTACTGAGTGCTAAGTTACAGAAGTCTGCTGTGTGGCTGATATCTTCTTCCTAGTGGCTTAGTGAACAATATCGGGGGTCCTAAGCAAGTTACTTTCACTGCTTCAGGAGAAGGTTGGGTGGACTAGTCTCCCGTTGGTGTTTGTCCCCTTTTTGCATTCTATCCAAGTTCAATTGTTATTTAATTTTCTATATCTGTACTTTCATTTGGAATATGCTCATGGACTGTAATTAGGATGATTGTATATATTATAATCTCTTTATCTGAATGTTGTTAGGAACACTACATTTATTAGTATTAAATTTAAAGGATAGATCTACTAGTTTAGTATTCTCTGTAAAAGTATCTCATAAATCTAAATAATGTTCTTTCTATATCAGTTACAGATATATCTGCAGGTATTGCAAATAAGTGAAATGTTCATAATAATGATATAAATTCTGTAGACTAAAGTCTAGAATCAAGTAATATTTCATAGTAAGGACTTGTAATAGTTATATAGTAATCTACTTGAGAAAATAACTCTGTAACAACATAGTATACTATTTAGAGTAAAACCCTAAATAAGATTTATACAGATTAAAGCTTAACCTGTATCTTATAATAATTCCAATGTTAAGATATAAGTTTCCTCCTTAAACATCCGTGCTTTTACAATAATCTTTCTAGGGTTGAGTCTTATCTTCTTAAACAAAATCTAGAGTCAATATAGAATAACCAGGGTTATAAATGAACAGTAATAACTAAGCTAGTTCACATAAGGGCATCTTAAGCCTAATTTCTTAGCGATTAAATTGTTTAGTAACACCAAGTCGAGATTATCGACAGACCGCAGCACTGGATTCAGGCTTCATGTCAGGCTGGTGTTGTTCCTACATTATTCCGATTGCAGAAGGAAGTTACATACAACCTTAGGGATTAATTAATTTCAAAACAATATGGTTAACTGAACAATGTTTAAGTTCTTTTCAAACAAAACTGGAAGTTTACCTACAGTCTCATGGAATTTTTTAATAAACAAAGTTAAATACTCAAATAAAAGCTTCATATTCTTTAGACAAAACAACAAAACCCTGGGATCCTTTTATAACTGATTTCGTTTACATCTACACAGTCATACTATTAATAACTGGCCATCATGGTCCTCATATGTCTTTTATAAACTGAAATAACATCAATAAGGGTCTCACAACTAAATCCTTTTTCTTTTAAGTTTTCCCAAAACCCTGCTAACTGTCAATTGAAGGATAACGACTGTGTAACAAATTAACTAATATCTAAAACCTTGTTTACAACAATACCTAAAGCCCCGCAGAGTTTATTTAATAGTCAAAGTCTTTTGACAGAGGCCTTACAACCCTTATCTTAAAGTCTACATGGAAAGGAAAAGACTCCACGGCTGAATCCCTTCAGTAAATAGGTTAACTACGAATAAATTTAAACAATAAATAACCATGTATTATTTTGTAAGCATCAAACTGCTTTATTACATTATGGCTTCACTGTAAGTTTAGCTTGTCAACTTGTAAACAAAATGGAGAACTCGATAAACAAAATGTTATGCATGATAAAAACCAACCTCCATATTTTATTAATTAAAGCAAGGAGTTTACACAGAAACCCTCACGGGCATTGTCGCATAACATAACCATTATATTATCAACAAACAATAAAGAAAATATGACGATGGCGTTTTAGCTCAAGAATAATAATTGACAGTAAGAGCCTCATGACCTTATTTTTTTCCAATTTATACCACAATTGTAAACAAGGTTGAAGATTCTTCCAGAGACTGTCCTTTATCAAAATAACAAACTGCATTTAGATTAGCGAAAGTGGCTTATAAGCCCAAACAAAACAATTCGACAGAGTAAAGGCTCACAACCACAACTTTTAAACACTGTAAGTAAACTAAACCACAAGCCCTTGCAGGGTTAGACAAATTGAAGGTATGTACTACATAAAATACAAGTGACATAATTGAATATAAGTGCTTTTAAACACCATATCTCCCAAAATGAAAGTGGCATAGTCGTAAGACTCCACAAACAATGATTATTTACATCTCTGGAAATTATACAGTTTCTTAAATAGTGAAATAAAGAGAGTTACAGTATCGAAATACTCATGGGTTCTTATAGTATCAAACTAGATTTAAAACTAAAAAAATATATTACAGAGTGGCATAGTCGGTTACGACTCCATGGGTGATAAATAACATCCTTACAACATCAAATGTATATTACCAAAGCGAGTATATCACTTCCATATCATCAACCCAACATAGAGTGGGAAAAAAACCAATACCATAAAAACACACCATAAGACCTAGTTGTTTCCTCAAGAGCCATGCAAGGTAGTTACATGGGTCTTACCAATAAAAAGGGGGCTTCACGGCGAGTGTCCCATCCACACACCCCGTTCTAGAATTTGTCCTGCACACACTAGGTTACATTGGAAGTTAAAACTCAGTTATCTTAAAATCCTGGTATTAAAGAAAAAAATACTAAAGGTACAGGTTTACCTTCTCGGCCTTTAAAAGCACATAGTCATCACCAAAACGAGGATTGTAGACTCTTTCAACAAACAAACCAGGTTTAGACAGACTTAGAGAATATCAAGGATCAAGGTTTATAACTCCTCTATCTTTTCTTACAACCAGAGAAAGAGTAAAACCAAACAGCTGAATGACAAATGCGTTAGCAGAGAAACCTCCACCTTCGAACAAAACCTCATCGAAATGACATACCTTTTCTCCAATGTGCATTAAACCCTTAGGTTTTTGCACTGAGCGATGTGACCGCCAGTTGCAGTTAGTTAATAACGCCAGTAACAGATAACAAAAGAATGTTGACTTATAACATCTAAGTTACTTGCAGTAAATAATTTATTTATTTATTTATGAATTTTTGGGGATGTTACAATAACGAAATATTGATAAGAGAAATCTTAAGAGTTAGTTCAAAACCAAAGCTGGAGGTGCCTATGTATAGAGGTAGTTTGAAAGTTGAATAATCAATCAATTGGATCAATGCACTGGACAAGTATTTCAAGAATGAAAATGTAGATGATGAAAAAAATAGTAAAGTTTGTTGTGACCATATTGAAGGGACACACATCGCTCTAGTGGGATGGAGTATACGCAAATCGCAGGAACAAAGGAAAAGTGAAGATCAAAAGTTGGGATAGAATGGTAGCAACATTGAAAGATAATTTTATGCCTAAGGACTACCAGCTTAATATTTTAGACATATGAAAAATTTTAAATAAAGAGGAATGTCAAATAAAGAATACATAGAATAACTATATAAACTGTACATGAGATTTGGTCATGTAGCAGAGGATGCAAAGAGAGTGGCCATATATATTAATGGTTTAATCTTTGATTTTCAAGATGAAATTAACCTTTTTTCCCCTAATATTGTTAAGGAAGCATATCGATTTTCCCTTAAAGAAAAAAAGGAATTGGTAAAGAAACAAAATCTATGGAGAAGAGGTCGAAGTTCCAGAGGAAGAGGACATCAAAGAGGAAGAGGACAAATGCAAGAAAAGAAAGAGGAATTCAACAACTCAATACATATAGAATAATTATCACAAGGTAATGAATCCATGAGAGGTATGAAACCTTACTCCAGAGGTAGAGGTAGAGGATTTCTGGGAAGATGTTATAAATGTAATAAGTATGGTCATAGATCTTATGAGTGTCTAGAAAATACTTCAACAAGTCAGGGAGGTGCACATATAGCTCAAGATGAATACAAAAGTGTACTTCCACCTTCACATGAATATACACTAGAAGTTAGAGAATCACTGGTTATGAAGAGAATTTTGATGAAGCTTACTAACGAGATCCAAGAGCCTCCACAAAGGAAAACATTTTTTAGGACCATTTTCAAACGTAGAGTTAAATGTTAAAAAGCCATTATTGATAGTGAAAGTTTCGATAATTTGGTGTTTATAGAGATGTTTGGAAAACCAGGCTTGAATCAGACATCACATCTTACTCCGTACAAGGTGTCTTAGTTGTATAAATAACATCAAGTCTTGGTGAATGAATAGTTCCAAATGGACTTTTTGATTGGGAGTTATAAAGATCAGGTAATATGTGATGCTATGCCTATGGATGTTTTTCTTGCTCCCTTAGGTAGGCCTTGAAAATTTGCCAAGAAGGCAATTCATGATGGAAGAAGTAATACATGTACACTTTTGAGAAAGATTGAAAGAAGCATACACTTATACATTTGAGAGAAGAAAATACCGCCGGAAATGCCACTTAAATGATTGTTGGTAAATAATTCTTACATCATATCATAAATGAGGAGGTATGTTTTGCATTGGTTAGCAAGACTATAATTGTTTTACTAGAACAAAGTTGATTGATTTGCCTATATAATTTCAAGGTTTATTAGTTGAATTTGTTGATATTGTTGTGAATGCATTACCTAATAAATTACCTCCAATGAGAAGTATCAATCATTACATGGATCTCATTTTGGGAAACAACATACCAAACAAGGAAACTTATAGGATTAATCCAAAGGAGAATGAAGAAATCAAGATACGAGTACAAAAATTGTTGAACAAAGGATTAACAAGGGAAAGTTTGAGTCCTTGTGTTGTTCCAATAGTGTTGAGTTTGAAGAAGGATGGAGGATGGAGAATGTGTACAAATTATAGAGCCATCAACAAGATCACAATCAGGTATAGATTTCCTTTTCCTTGAATGGATGATTTGATTGATTGTTTAAGTGGTGTAAAGTATTTTTCTACGATAGACTTACAAAATGGATATCATCGGATAAGAGAGAGAGAGGGTGATGAATGGAAAACAACATTTAAGAATAATGGTGGGGTTTATGAGTGGCCAATGATGCCATTTGGATTGAAAAATTCCCCAAGCACTTTTATGAGGTTTATGAATAAAGTGATTAAGGATTTCACAAATAAATTTTTCTTTGTTTATTTTGATCTACATTAATTCGAAGGAGGAGCACCTTAGAAATCTTAGATTGGTTTTGAATAAGCTGCAAGAAGAGAAGTTACTAATCAATCTTAAAAAGTGTACTTTCATGAGGATATGGCTAATTTATTTGGGTTTCATCATATCACAAGAAGGTTTTAAGATGGATCAAGAGAAGGTTAAATGCACAAGAGAGTGGCTTGTTCCCAAGAATATCTTTGAGGTAAGAAGCTTCTATGGTTAATCTTGTTTCTATAGAAAGTTTATAAGAAATTTAGTGTGATTTGTGCTCCAACAATGGAAAAATTCAAAGGAAACAAGTCATTATTTCAATGGACCGAGACAACTGATTTTCTTTTCTCCAATTTCTTAAGGAGAAGATTTTAGAACAACCTATTTTAACTCTACCATATTTTGGTAAACGTTTCCAAGTAGAATGTGATGCTAGTGGGATTGTTATAGGAGCTATTTTAAGCCAAGAAGGTAATCCAATTGCCCACTATAGCGAGAAACTTAATGATGCTAAAAATAAGTGTTCCTCATATGACAAAGAATTTTATGATGTTGTATAAGGTTTGAAAAAATGGAGGAATTATTTGATGCCTAAAATGTTTGAATTGTATACTAATAACCATTCCTTACACTTCATTAATAGTTAAACTAAAATGAATCAAAGGCATGTAAAATGGATTGATTTTTTGCAAAATTTTACCTTTTTTTGTAAGTAAGTACCCACGGGGGATTTGAACTCGTGACCTTCCAGTTACAACTTCTCATTTCAATTACTCATTACTAATTTCTCTAACCCCTATGGGAAAAATTTCACTTTTTTTATCAAGCATATAAGTGTACAATTTAATAAAGTTGCAGATGCATTAAGTAGGAAGAATTTGATTATATTACATGAATCTCAAGTGAATATTTTGGGATTTGATGCCTCAAATGGATCAAGAGAAGGTTAGATGCATAAGAGAGTGGCTTGATCCCAGGAATATCTTTGAGGTAAGAAGCTTATGTGGTTTATCTAGTTTCTATAGAAAGTTTATGAGAAATTTAGTGTGATTTGTGCTCTAATAGTGGAAAAATTCAAGGGAAACGAGTAGTTATTTCAATGGATCAAGGAAATTGTTTTTTTTTTCAATTTCTTAACAAGAAGATTACATAACAACCTATTTTAACTCTAACATATTTTGGTAAGATTTTCCAAGTGGAATGTGATGCTAGTGGGATTGTTATACGAGCTATTTTAAGCCAAGAAGGTAATCCAATTGCCCACTGCAGAGAGAAACTTAATGATGCCAAAAATAAGTATTCCTCATATGACAAAGAATTTTATGATGTTGTCCAAGGTTTAAAGAAATGTAGGAATTATTCGATGCCTAAAATGTTTGCATTGTATACTCATAACCATTCCTTACACTTCATTAGTAGTTAAACTAAAATGAATCAAAGGCATGTAAAATGGATTGAGTTTTTACAATTTTTTTTGTAAGTAAGTACCCACGAGGAATTTGAACTCATGACCTTGCATTTACAACTTCTCATTTCAATTAATCATTACCAATTTCTCTAACCCCCATGGGAAATGTTTTACTTTTGTTATCAAACATATAAGTGGACAATTTAATAAAGTTGCATATGCATTAAGTAGGAGGAATTTGATTATATTACATGAGTCTCAAGTGAATATTTTGGGATTTGATGACTCAAAAGAGATGTACAAGGAATATTCATACTTTAAGGAGGCTTATGCAATATGTTAGGATCCTATAAGTAGAGATAAGAGTCCTTAGATGAACTACATGCTTCAAGAACTCTTCTTTAAAGGAAACCAACCATGCAATCCAAAATGTTATGTGAGGGAGAATTCATTGAAGGAGAGGCACAATGGTAGTTTGGAAAGACATTTTGGGAAAAATAAGATATTTTCTCAAGTGAGTGCATATTATTTTTGGCGAAGAATTAAAGATGATGTAAATAAGTTTGTGGAGATACAAGATGTGTCAGGATGCTAAGGGAAGGATCCATAACACATGATTATATCGACCTTTGCCTATTCCTAACAGACCATGGGATTCAACTAGTATGGATTTTGTACTTAGGTTACTGAAGACTAAAAAAGGTAATGATTCCATATTGATTGTAGTTGATAAATTCTCCAAAATGGTACATTTTATATCATGTACTAAAACAAGTGACATAACTAACATTGTCAACTTGTTGTTAATGGAAGAAGTAATATAGCATGGACTTCCTAGAAGTATTGTTTCTAATACATATACTAAGTTTGTTGGTATTTTTTGAAGGAATCTTTGCAAAATTTGGGAAAAAAAATCAATTTTAGTACAACCTACCATCCTTAGACAGATGGATAAACTAAGGTGGTTATTAGAGCATTGGAAATATCCTAAGAAGCCTAGTAAGTGAACTTCCTAAATAGTGGGATCAAGTACTTGAAAAATAAAAGTTTGCTTATAATGATTCACCAAGTATAAGCACAAGTTTAATTCCATTCCAAATTATGTATGGTGTGAATCCAAGCGGAGTTTATGAGTTGAGGAATTTGAGAAAGAAGGAGGTGAGAAGTGCAGATGGTGAAGATCATGGTGCCAACTGGTGATGGTGCATGAAAACGGTTGAATTACCTACTTATTAATATCAACATAGAGAGAAGCATATTTTTCCCATGTGTGCCAAGCATTCCCACAATTGGGAAGCCAAAACCCAGAGGTCATATGTGGTGAGGGTAATCTTGTCCCATTCTAGTAGGTTAAACTTATGCTTGAAATAAGCAGAGAATGCCCTGATCTAGGTATCTAGTAATTCAACATAAAATGAGGCTTAAAAATGAAGGGGACATCATAGGATCCCAATGCAGGACAGAGAGAGG
>LPNX010188597.1:255923-276865 GCA_001517045.1 Pseudotsuga menziesii | reverse complement strand
TATAACAACAACAACATCTTTTTCTAGAAATAGCAAAAAATTCTCTAGGGTTTGGCCATTCAGGTGGAATACATGAAGATGGACATCACCAAAGAATCACCTATATATATATATGTGTGTGTGTGTGTGTGTGTGTGTGTGTGTGTGTGTGTGTGTGTTGGAAATGTCTACATAATTATTATGAGGGGTCATTATTTTGCTAGAAAAACATTATCTTAAAATAACATTATACTTTGTTGAATTCCTCACTGAAGACACAATATCATTTTGGAAAATACAGATTGGCTTAGAGATATTGAGATATCACATACAATATATTAATTACTAATAATTAATAGATACACACCACAAGTAATTAGAAATATGCATATTTGATCATACATCCACAAAAATTTCATGAACCGTATATATGAATCTACTCAATATAAGATGCTACAACCCAATATGATGAATATGCCCAATATAAGATGTTGTAACTAAAATTCAATGATAAGGCAGCCATTGCTTAAAATTATGTGTCACCTAGAAATGTAATTAGGTGTGGAGCATTGTGATGATCGCACTGATATCTTCTTACAAACAAAAATGAAAATAAATGTTCAAGGTAGTTTGACCCATTAATAAACAAAAATGAAAATAGATGTCATATAATATGTTCTATATCATTTTGTTATCAAACCATTGTATATGTGAAGAGTGGATAACATGTTCTCTATCATTATTTTTCTCTCAAACCATTGTATATATGAAGATTTCTTATCGACAAAGGGAATAGGCATATATGAAGAGTGCTAATCAACATAATTGAAATATTAAAGAATGTAGTAGTGATACATAATATTATTGTGTAAGAGATGGAACTCCCCCAAAAATGCATGGTAATTCGTAGAAAGTATTAACTTGAAACACCTTGTTTTTATCATTGTAGAAATAAAATGCATAGGAAAGATGCCTTCTAGATTTGGAAAATTTTATCTACACATAGTTCACATCTTGGCCCCTAAAATGTTTGTCTGTTAGATAAATTTTTTTTGGAAGAACAAAAATATAGAATTGATACCACAGATCTCATATAACAAAAAGAAAATTGTGTTTATAGCTAGAGATAAATGATCCTTTGTCTTAAATTAAAAAAAAATACCATTGGTGTTGATGGCTAGAGCTAAATGAGTCTTTGAGGCAAATTAGAGTGCTTTTGTTTGAGGGAACACATCCTTTTTGGAGCAAGGCTATAGAAATATGTAGCTGAGGGGGCATAACCCTCTTGATTTACTTTTCTTGCATATTTTTAAAATCCAAGGGTGCAATATCTAATACAATTGATAATGTATACACATGGAAATAAAATCTATTGTATTATGCAATGTTGAAAAGCTAATTCAACATGTATTTTTCCTTCTTTTATAGGTAGTCTAGATACAAAATGGAGTTAATCAAGTTTGACCCAATCTCCCCTTTGTTAATATAATATATAACTAACTTATTGTAAATGGGAAATAATATATGAAGCCAATTATTGTTGCCATCTTGCCTCGTCCACGTCTTGTCTTGGTTCATATTTGTTCTAGAATCATTATTACTTTCTTTGAGGATTGTAAGGATCAGAAAGAAAAAGTTCCCAAATTTCGTGCTATGCCTAGGTTGGATGAAAAGGATGGATTTTTTTGGTGTAGGTATGGTGTTATTGGTTAAAAGGAACCACCATGTCAGACTATGGATGGGGACATGATATGGATCTAACACTCGGGAAAAATTGCTTGCTCTATGGGGGCTGTTATGGTTTTCATATAAGAGAGGTATTTTTTCCATCCAAATTGTTGGACATTTAAAATCCCTCATCGATTGGGCAAATGGATATTCTACATTTAAATATCTTTGTTTGGATTACGTGATTGATAGAGTTAAGAAATTGATTCATAAATTTGCACAAATTTCCTTTTGTCATATCTATAGGATGTTTAATGTTGAGGCAGATGGCCTCTCCAAAAAAGATGTTGGGGTCATGGATGGTATTTTCTACTTTGAGGATTCTAGGGATGGGGTTGTTATAGACTTTGGATATTATCGTGTGTTATGAATTCTAAAGCTAGACTAAGAGCTATTCCTATACTGGTCCTTTTGGCACTTGGTTGGGAGTCATGTTTTTCTATATGTCTTTGATGATACTTGTTGGGAATGCATATGTTTTGGTGACTAGATTATGGAGATATATTATGTGTTTGTTTTCTAGATGTGGGTTGCAGGCCATATGATCCTCCATACTCATGATGTAAAGTTTTTTGTAACTTTAATTCCCTGTGAATAACAAGTTTGCAGTTTTTTTTCGGTGTGTTAAAAACGAATAAAGGAGATGGATTCTACCATTTTGATGGCAATGTTAGAGAAAATCATGTTAGGTGGAAGCAGGATGGAAGTGGCATAACCAAATCACATTATATGACTTGAGGAATAGACATATAAGATATTGTTAGTTATAGTTGTTTTAAAAGTTAAATATGGTTTATGGAATACTACAAACATAAAGTTATTCAATGTTTTGTGAATGTTTTTTTTGACAAGATGTAAGAACATTCCTTTGGAAGGGGATGTCTAATATGCTACATCAATACTAGAATTGATACACACCAATAATTTATGTTAAACACGATTTTTAATCATAAATTGGTCAAATTCAACCTTATTTAACAACATTTGATGACAACAATGATGATGACGATGGTTAACTTCCACTGAGACCAAACTTTGGTCTATCGGACCTAAATAAAAGAATTAATTAGTTTGTTTTAAAATTGTATTCCTATGCTCAAAGAGCTTGGAGAGAAGCGTACCGAGCTCACTATAATTTTGACATGTTAAAAGGATAGGAAGTTCGGTATTGCAACAAAGATTATGAAACTGAGATCTAATGTTGGTGTACACACGACACTCTAAGAGGAAGTGATTTTCATCTTCAATGTTCCTATTCTCATAGAGATGGCATATCCTTTCCACCCATGGTGTTTTAGGAATTGTCCAACAACCTGTTTCACTATGGAGCTCATGAGAGTTCGTTCTTATCTTGGCTATACTAATTTCTTCCTTTGAACTGGTTAAAACATAGAGATACTTTTGATCTTATATAGTAGGGTTGTTGACTTACTTATAATATCTTAATTTTCTTTTAGCCTCTAAATATTTCT
Organism: Pseudotsuga menziesii; assembly: GCA_001517045.1. Taxonomy (NCBI): domain Eukaryota; kingdom Viridiplantae; phylum Streptophyta; class Pinopsida; order Pinales; family Pinaceae; genus Pseudotsuga; species Pseudotsuga menziesii. The sequence goes on along the minus strand of LPNX010188597.1, from coordinate 273,686 downwards.
CACACCACAATTTCTCTTTAAACTTAGAAGTAACAATATTTGTAATATTATTAATATTTTGTAATGCAACATTTTCGTCAATCTCCTAAAGGTTTAACCAGGCCCTGGTATATTTATACCAACCTCTCTTGATCCTTAGGTGGTTTTGCTTTGAATTAAAATCTAGTTTAGGAAGTCTATGGTCTCCCATGTTATTGATTTTGTGTTTGTACAACATGATCCTAGTCATAGCTAGGCTCTCGATAGGGGAAAGACCCACTTCTATAAGGAGAATAGGATATGGTGTATTGATTTTAATTTTGAGGTTATACATTATAAAACACTTATGGTTTGATCAATCTTTCTCCAGAATTCTCTAGAGATGTTGCAACCCCAAACCTCACACCCATACAAGATAACATGAGTGACTAAAGTTTCAAAGATGAGATTCTTTTTATCCCACATCACAAGGTTTGTTGCTTTACAATTATTTTCAAGACCAAAATAAGATTTCCACCCTCCATTAATAATTTTCTCAATGCTATAGTTCTAGTTGAGCTTGTGATGAATATCAATTTATAAGTATTTGTAAGAAGACACTTCCTCCAAGTAAATATTGTCAAACAAAAAATTAGCGTAAGTGTCCTTCTTGGATTTGATAATCATAACTTTTGTTTTGTCAGTGTTGACAGTCATACCCATGGTAGAGCAGAAATCCTTAATAAGTCATAGTTGATTATCAAGATCAGATGGACACCTTGCCAAAAGAACAATATTGTCAGCATAGAGAAGAAGGTGTTGATTAAGTTTTCATTGATGCCAACATCGTCTGGTCATTGATGCCAACTGTTGAGTCCTTGGTGCCCCTTGTGGAGCCTTTGAGGGTTAGTGTTTAGTTTGTGGTTGTTTGTTTTAAAGGAGCCCTTTTCACCTTGTCCAAGCCCAAGCTTGAAGCCCTTGGAGGCCTTGGAACAATGACAAAATCCCCGGTTACCCATTGAATTGCTCAAGTGCCCCTAATTTGTATCTTGGTCCCATTTGAGTCCATTGTCGAGTTCCTTACTCATGGTTGATCTTTGGTTAATATTATTTGTGCTGCTTGTTATGCTTGTACTTAATTTGGTCTCTTGATTGGTTGTTGGATGGATGATGTGGTTCATGTGTGTAAAGTCCTTGATGTGTTGATGGTGAATCCCATTGTTTGCATTGGATAGTCTTGAGTTTGTTAAGTTCTTGTGGGGTCCTTGAGTCCACAATATTACTATATTGATCGTCTTACATGTGGAGAATTAGGTCTTGGAACTCACACTTATGGTGGTATGTTGGAACCCATTATTATGGGGTGCTTGGTTTCCTCTAAAGTTTAGGTCTTGAACCCACATATATGGTGGTTTGATGTTCTTTGGACTCTATATGGTCATTGGCATGTAGTATCCTTGCGATCATGCATATGAAGCCCATAAGGTGTTGCAAACTAGTGGTGAGGTCTTTATACCCCTCTTTTGGGGTGTTGGTACTCTTATGGTGATGAATATATATAGTGGAACCATTGGATATGTTTTTAATGATATGGAGACCTTGAACCATGATGATGTATGGTCCTATTTGTGGTTATATGGCTATTAGGATGTAGATGGAGGTAGATCCCACATACGTGCATTGATATGTTGAATAATACTTTGAAGAAGACTTTGAAACTCTTGTGGTTGGTGGTATGGTCTTTGGCACCCTCATGTGTGGGGTTTTTGATGTCCTGTATAAATTGAAGAATTTAAGGATATTAGAACAATAATTTACACATAAACCCATCATAGGGAGATAGTCTTCTTCAATAAATTTCCATTGATATGTGGAGCATATTCTAACTCCTTACAGTTGAAGAGATATGAATTTTTGAAGTTGGGGTACCCCACCTTTTTGGGTCAATCGACCAAACAAAAGATAATTTAATTATTTGTAATTTTGAATTGCATGTTGGCCCAAGGTAATAATTTTTCTCCACAATATATATAAATAGAATATCAAAGATTTCATTTTCTCATCATCAATTCTCTTAGGAATTTCGCAACCCTTGGAGAACAGTGCAAAATTTTGTGACAGAAAAATTTCTGGGCATCTTCACTAAAACTGGCATAACTTTCTCATACGGAATCAGAATTACAAAGTTCTTGGCTTGTTGGAAATCTTGTTACGAGGGCTATGTGATGATGGGGTATATATTTTCTTTTGTTTTTTCTAGTTTTTCTTCATCTTGTGATATTCAATAAGGTATGGTACATGCTTCATGGTTTCTCTTGTAATGGCACATGTCTCTCATGGATAGAGTTCCTCTTTGATCATAGTATGTGAGCTTATATATTGGTATATATAATTGAATTCATTGAATATGTTATGGAGGCTATGGTGATGGTTATCTTGACATATATCGTGATGTGATATTGATATAGATATTGATGATTATCTTGGATGTTGTTGGCATAGATCTTGGTGTTTATCTTGACTGTTGTATAAGTGTAGTATTGAATGAGAAGTTGACATGTACGTATTAGATATTGTGAGTTATTTCTTTGATCAACCTAAATGTTTCTTTTAAAACTAGTTTTACAAGTGTTGATCATTGTGTCTTTGACCTAAGTGGAGTTGAATTGTTATTGACAATTTTTGACAGTGTTGTAAGTGTCTATGTGCTTGATATTTGTTTGATTTGTTGACTTGATTTGAGTAGAGTAAAAAATCATTTTGTGTCTAAGAGTTTATGAGATTGATTGAGTGTGACATAGTTGGTTAAGTCTTTTATCTTCTTGGATGAGGTTATTTGGTTGAAGTATATCATGTTTAACTGTCAAGTATTCCTTTACTGTGATTGAGGTTGGTTGTGGTGTCATTAAGTTGAGTGTGTTTGGACAAAGTTTGGTTGAAAATATGTGAAGTCTCTTGGTTTCTCAAATGTGTCTCTTACTTGATGAACTAGGCCAAGTAAGAAGGGTTGGCTGACTATCAGAGCACTTGATTAGATTAACACATGTATATGATTGATTTGGCATAGGTACACAAACATCTTGGTACATGTTGGTTCAATTGAGTAGAATTGGCATAGGTTTCCTTATGTGCAGTTGGTTTGACTCAGATTGGCTGAGTTGTATGAGCAGTTGGTTTGGCCCAGGTGGACTGATTTTGGTGTGCATACTCAGATTGACTGAGTTGGTTGATGTGAGAAACATATTGATTGGTACAACATGATTGGATAGGTTGATTATACAGGTTGACGAGCAGTGTGATACAGTGGATAGTGATCGGTTGATGAGTAGTGATAAGATGATGAGCAATGGTTAGTAGTGGCAGTGGTTGTGCAGTATGGTATAGGTTGTGCAGTGTGGTACATGTTGAGATGTGTGGTATAGGTTGTGCAGTATGGTACAGGTTGTGCAGTGTGGTACATGTTGAGATGTGTGGTACAGGTTGTGCAGTGTGGTACAGGTTGTGCAATGTGGTACATATTGTGCAGTGCAGTACATGTGTTGATTAGCAGGTCCGCAGGATCAATGCGGTTGTGGTTTAGCAGTTTCTATCCTCTTATCAGGGTGGCAGAACAGGGCAAGGAAAGGGGATCGTATCCTCCTTCCAGTTGACGTCGGAGAACCAGGGAGTTGCAGCTTGCTTTAGTTTGAAGCCTGTAAATCAAGTGGTCGTAGCCTCCTTCTAGTTGAATTTGGAAAATTGAATTATTTGTAATAAGGGGGTTGTTCCCTCCTTCCAGTTATTTCTGGAAAACTATTTTTAAAAGGATTCCTTGGTTTTCCCCCAGGAATTGGGTTTCCATGTAAAATATTGTGTATTGTGTTGTTATGCTTTCTATGTGATGATGATGATATGATGATGATAACAATGTTGATGATGATATAATGATAATGTGATCATGCATAATATTGAATAAGTTGTTAATTATTAAAGTTAAATAATTAATAAATACTAAACACACAGATTCACCCCCCCCCTCTCTATGTTCCTGGCTTGTCCAACAATTGGTATCATATCAGGTCTTCACAAGAAATCCTTACCAGCTTGAAGTAGATACTTGACACACCACAGGGTTCTCAGTGAATGGAGTACCATTGTTTCATGGAACGAATTACTACATCTGGAAAATAATAATGCAGGTTTATCTTGAGTTAGAAGGAATTGATGTATGGAAATCAGTTCTTACTGGATATACTCCTCCAAATAAAGTGAAAACAATAGATCAGAAGGAAGCAAAGAAAAATAATTCTATGGCTATGGAAGCCATCCTTGAAGGCCTAATAGATATCCAAAAGAAGAAGATAGGAAATCCTTAAGAAGTCATAGTTGATTATCAAGATCAGATGGACATCTTGTCAGAAGAATAATATTATCAACATAGAGAAGAAGAAAGATGCTTATTCCAGCTAAGAACGTGTCAGCACGACCTGCTTCTTCTAAGCAACCTTCTAACTTATCGATTTAAATTCCAAATATGGTAGGGGAGAGGGGGAAACCTTGTTTAACTACGATATTACACTTAATATCTTTCGACCACCCCTCGTTGTTTTTAAACTTGACAATTACATTCTTGTATAACCTTATTGCGGAAGATCTCAACTCGAAAGGAACCTTTAGCTATTCTAATATATTCCATATGTTATTTCTAGGCACCGTATAGAAATACTTTCTAAAGTCCATAAAGAAACAAAAGAGATTGGATTTATCATTACGACACTCCTCCATAATGATCCTAAGCGTAACGAGGTGGTCCATTGTTGAGTGCTTCCTTATAAAACCCGCTTGGCCTTTAGCTTGCTTACCTTCACTTTCAAGCCATATGTTGATCTTATTTTNTAATTGTCTGATAATTAGAGGGGTTATTTGTATCCCCACTTTTAAAAATAGGGATAATGAGGCTCTGAGTCCAAGGTTTAGGGAACCCTTGCTTGATTGCTTGATTGATAATATTGTGGATGTGAGGGATGAGGACATGACCTCCAATTTTTAATATTTTTGCCTGGTAACCTTCAATGTCCTTAGCTTTTCCATTTTCCAAACGCTTAACCCCAAAATCTGTGTCTTCTAATGAGAAAAATTCTTCCGTTGTGAGAAAGGTTTCAAAGTTGTCTATGACATTCGGGGATTCATAATAATTTTAAGATAGAAATTCTAGTTGTGTAAATAAAATCTATTATTATCTTTAGTTTTTCTAGTTAGGATCTGCCTCCAGAATTTCTTAGTATCCACCTTAGATAGGTGTAAGATATTTTCTTTTCTTTTATGAATATATTGCATTTTTTCCTTTTAGTTAAGGCTTTGTTTATTTTTATCTTATCAATTTTAAGAGACTCATCAAGAGCTTCCTTAATCTCTCTCCTCACACTTTTACAATCTTTATCATACCAAGGGTTGTTTTTTCTATTTCTTTTATTACTTGAAACTTCAATTGAGAACTTGTTAATAGAATATAAGAGGGTTGTAGTAAAATTATGATAGAGGTCTTCTATGTTGTCTATACTTGATAAAGGAAGCAAATTAATTTTTAAATCATTTAGAAAAAGATCACTTTTATTTCTATCATAGATCAAGTTCTTTTGGCTATAAGGTTGATCTTCTATGGGATCTCTATGCATGACAAAAGTGAGAGTTACAATTAAAGGTCTATGATCTGAGTAAGGCTTGTGGTCGTTTAGGATGTCAAAATTTATTATTTCGTTGTATAAAGGGATATAAAAAATAACATAGTCTACCACGCTGCTACCAAGCCCATGGATACATGCCATATGGGTAGAATTGGACCAAATCTTTAGACCGTTGCAAATTATGAGATCTTGAGCACTACAGAGCTTGACTATCTCAGACCCAAACAAATTTCCCCCTAGATCTTCAGAGTTTATGTTGTACCTGCTAGCTAGAGTAAGGTCTTATTCTAACCAAAGAGGATTAGGGTTGAAATAATTGCTTACAAGAATAACTTGGGTTTTTGAAGTACGATCATTAAAGTCACCCATTAAGAGGATATTACCTTCATTCCTTAGGCTAGAAATATCATTCTCTAAACCATTACAAGGACAATTTTTATCTAAATTATTTTTCTTATAGAAGTTAGAACTAATAGGGGAAAAATAACAGATTGTTATGTAGGTTTTTTTATCATTAATGTCAGTGATCTCTATCCAAATATATTGGTTCTAAGAGTATTTTTAATAAATCCTAGCATGGGGGGAGATGTTCTTCCTAATGTAACATGCTATACCCCCAGTGCCTCTACGATAGGATCGTTTGTTCCAGATTAACCAAAGTACAAAGCCATCTATGTTAGGGACCTTAGATTCTTAGCGCTCCCAATTTTCAACTAACAATATAATATCAACTTCATTCAAGATCCAACTTAGCTTGGGGCCTTTGCTCCATGGAAATCCTCGACAGTTCCAAGAAAGAATTCAGAGCATGTTAAATTGCTATTTATGACTATATTTTTGGTTTCTATCTCGAATAATGACTTTTATATTTCTGATTATTGCCCATTTTCCTTCATTCCTAGCTTCTTTTACCTTTTGAACCTCCTTTCTTAATTCTTCTTGATCTTCTGGAATGCGATATTCATTTATAAATATTTGTGTTCCTTTTAGACTTGAGGTTTTACTAAGTATGTCATACTTATGGTCAGTAGAGCTCACCTTTATCTGGATCAACCTTCCTTTATTCTCAGATAATTTCCCCAACCTTGTTGCTTTTGTGATACATGTTGTTTCAATTTGTAATCTATTATGTAATTCTGTCTGGGCTATGGCTAATGTATCCTCGTCTACCTCCTCTTTCAAACAAAATATTATAAGGTTCAAGGCCCTTTTGTTATGCTCATGGCCTAATTCTATCAATTTTTTCATTTCCTCTTTAATGAGTTTGATGTCTAATTTACTTGCCACACTATTTAGGGTGAGATTGTTATCAACTTTTGCTTCTAGTTCTTTAATAATGTCCTTCATTTTAAGACTTTCTAAGGTTTCAACATCTCCTTGTTGCAATGTTTGGTTTGTATCTTGGCTTTGTTTTTCTATTACCTGTAATCTAATCTCCATTGTCTTCATTTTATTCTCCAATAGTTTTATTTTATTTTCTATTTGTTTTTGGATCTTATCTTCAAGAGACCTAAATTTATTTTCCAGCATGGCTTCTAACTCTGTTTGTACCTTAACTTCTAACTCTGTTTGTACGCTTCTCTAAAGACTCTATATACTCATAAAGGCTATATATAGTAACTGTGCTAGGTCTACCTTTGACAATCTTTGGTAGATATGGTGAATTATTCATACTTGTGAACAAAAAAAATATATGAGCACTATATATGCATTAGAAAAAAAAGATAAGGAATGGGTGCACCTGATACAACCGTTCCAAATCGCTTTCCAACCCTTCCTTCAAACCTCAGATGGAAGTCACAGCAGTTCAAAAGAGCATGGCACCACACTTCTCATAATGTGCATTGCAGAGATTCTGCATCCAAAAACCCTAGCTCGTGAGCTAACCTGGTGAAAGATCAGTTCAAATGGAAGTCACAACAGTTTAAAATACCCTATCTCGTGAGCTGCGGACGAGTTCTAATAATTCACACCGCAAAGATATCATATGCGCACCGCAGAGATATGTAAAACCACATATATGGGTTCTAATCCGCAGAGATACATGTGCGCACCGTAGAGATATGTACGCGCATTGGAGAGATATGTAAAATATATAAATTTTTCCGCAGAGATATATCTAAAATATGTATGCGTACCGCAGAGTTCCCTTAATTCGCACCGCAAAGATATGTAAAATATATAAACTTTTATGCAGAGATATGTAAAATATGTATGCGCACCGCAGAGTTCCCTTAATTTGCACCGCAGATATATGTATGCGCATCGCAAGAAGCTATGGATGAGTTCTAATCCACAAAGATATGATTAGAATATAAATTTAAATTCTTATTTGATGACATTTATATATGATTAGAGTATAAATTTATGTGTTTTTATTAGCACAAAACTATAAAGCATTTAAATTTGTCCTTGCATTTTAATAATTATGAAAGAAATAAAGTGATGTAAAATATGTTGAGAATAAAATGAAGGATAACACTAACATGGAAATGAAACATATCTCATTACAATCTATTTATATTAATTATACATTTGCTAAAAACATTATATATACCATAATAATTAAAATAGTTATGGAAGAAATAAAGTGATGTAAAATATGTTGAGAATGAAATGAAGGATAATATTAACATGGAAATGAAACATTTTTTTGAGAAGAAAATATCAGTTTCTGTTATTCGATAGAATCAAAGGTAATTTTTTTACATCATCTGGTAAAGCTTTTACATGGCTAGTCTACATCAACAAATATACTGAGCCACAAAGTCTCATATCAAAGTATCAACAATCAAAATGTATCTGCCAACAGTGGCAAGTAATGTTCTAGTAATCACCCAATTCTCCAGCTAATGCCCCATGTTACTGGGAAGCCAAGTCAAGGCAGAATGGTTGATCCATAGAAGCACTTCTGGATGTCGATAAAATGAGAGGGGAATAGTCCACCTCTGGCATCCACATGATGTAAAATATGTAGCCATACGACATCAAAGATGTGAAAATAGCATAAGAATAAACAAGCTAAAATAGCTGTAATGTACCATTCACAGTACATACACCCTCAGAAAATTCTGAATAATAAAGAAGGCCCATGGCCAAACAAAATGCTTCTTTGAATAAGCCATCCACTTTAACATTTTATTCTCTGTATTTATAGCAAACATCAAATTGAAGGTAGGATGATTCCATATCTATGATATTTTGGCACTAACCATCAATACAAAATGAAACATATACATATGATTACAACCCATTTATATTAATTATAGAATTGTGGAAAACATTATATATATACCAAGGATAGCGATACTAGTGATGTATGAGAAGGTGTGTGTATGCTTTATTGATGATCTTATGTATCTTTAGTTCAAAGGAAAGATAAATTGTAAATATACCCAGTATATCTACTAATGGGCATAAGAATCTTGAAAAAAGCATGGAAAGCATGGGATGGCCTTAGATGACCACGTGGATTATAAAGTGGAACCAATAAATTATTAACATGATAACACGATCCTATATAGATAATAATAGTGTGTAATTATATATATCACAATAATTCAACATAAATTATTGTTGGCGTTAAAGGTACAGGGGAAGATCCAATGTACTTTGTCATTGTTCAAAGTTGTTAAAAGGATTTTGTGATACATTGAATATACATTATAGCAGGCTTTAGAATATGGTTGGATAGATATAAGACAATAAGAAATTGATATTTAATTTAGATATTGTTTTTTTTTTATATTGAATTGATAACATCAATTAGATTAATATAATAATTTTATTATTTTGAAAAAATACACTATAAAAGCACTGTGAATGCATCTTTTCAAAAGAAGTTTGGTTAAAGGGAATGTTGGTAAATATTGGAAGTGTATGTAAAAAGTAACACTTTTATTAATAATTATTACTAAGTAGTATTTTGGTTGTTCAAAACGTAGTTTTTAATAAGTTGAGTAGATTAAAATATATATTTTATATTTAAAATATTTTGGTTATTTGAAAATGTAGTTTTTAATAATTTGATTATATAAAATATATGTATTTAAAATATGCTATATTTATAAATTTACAAAAATAAAGAAAATTTTGAATAATTAATAAAAATATTAATAATGAGAAATGATTTTGTATTAAGAATTAATTTTAGAAACTTTAATAGAAAATCATTGCATATTAAAAATTATGTTGCACGATCATTAGCATAAGTATATCTAGACCACTATCCTATCATATATGAAAGAGCAATTCTACTAAGTTCTTAATCATTGATTATTTTGTTTTAAATATATTTAGATGAATTAGTATGGTGAAGGTGCTATAGTAGGAATATTTGGAATTAAAATATATAATTTGATAAAAAAATATTATTGATTATGTCAATACGATTATTGGATAATTATGTATTTAAAATGGAATGTGTAAACTTTAAAAAAGATATTCATAAATGTATACTTTGATATGTATTATGTAATGTTGAATATAAGTTACTATGTATATTTTAGTTGATTAAGATATTATGTATTATTTTTTTTTATATGTTTAATGTAATTATAAAAAATATCATATTTTCTTACATTGAATTGATAAGATCAATTAGATTAATAAAATAAATTTATTATTTTGAAAAAAATATAATATAAAAATATTAATTATATTTAAAAAAAAACTTAGTTAAGATAAATGTTGATGGATATTGAAACTGTATATAAAAGACTATAATAATCACTAAGTATTTTTGTTGTTTGAAAACATATAATTTTACTAAATTAATTAGATAAAAATATATATATTAAAAATTAAGTTATATATATATATTGAAAATGAACATGAAAATGAAAATGAAGAGAGATTTGAATGGTTTGTTGGAATGTTAATAATGAAAAATGATTTTGTAATAAAGATTAATTTTGGAAATTTTAATGGAAAATAATTATATATTAAATATAATGTTGCACAATTATAACTTGGATTAACACAAGTATATGTAGGAAATTTTTTTTAACATAAACACGGTAAAAATGCATTAAGGAAAAAAAGGCTATGCACAACTATTCATTACAAAAATGGAGAAATCTTGTATTCCATAGATAACTGGGAAGAGAGACAACTAAAGAAGAACAGTGACTTCTAAAATTCCTTACATAATTCTTACTATTTGTCATTATATGGGAAGAGTAAATTCTAAGAAACTTAGATGCAAAAAAACATTAAATATGGTTAGGAGGGCTACATCTTCTTCCGAATCTGACCTACAGGCTCAGTGACTGAAACTTCCTCCATGGGGCGGGCCTTGTTGCTTGATGATTCCTAACAGTGGCTGCATTGGTTCATCTTGGAAAGCTTCATCACCTCTTCTTTGATAATATCCACGGTCCCCATCAACTCTTTTAAATCCCTCTCATGGTTGTCAATCCATGAATCATGACAACCAATTTGATTTGTAATATATTGGATATCAAAGACCATTTCATGATTGTCCTTTACACTCAGTGCAACAAAGTCTTAAACTTTGCACAGGTGTCGTTTAATATCGTCTTGGCCAGACTTAAGGCTGGAAAACCCTTCATCAATGTTCTTCTTCATCATTGAAACCATGGGGGGTGAACCATACCAAAACGGAAATCCTGCTAATAGACCCTGAAGATGCTTTGCGTCTTCTCCTTCGCTTGGACCTGCATACAATGAATGGACGAGAAAACTTCCTTCATACTTAACCTCATTCTCCATGTCGCTTGTGTGAAATTCCTCTTCTGAACCCGTAGGTATAGAGTATAGGAGGGTAATTTAATTCCCGTCGATAGTGGAAGCAACTTGGTAGGCATATAACCTCGGTTCCTGTGGAAGAAGAGATACACGTTGATGAATATGTGACCTTTTTTGGTTCATTGTAAATAATCACACCTTGGGGGCTTCTTGGACCAAGGTTAGCTAATTTATCAGCTAAACCATTATTCTCCCTAAGAATGTGGTAGAATAAAACTTGAGGAGGAGAGTTTAATAGAATAATTCTATCGTAAATTCTTTTGCATCTCGAGGAGCCTTTATAATAACCAGATCTCATCTTCTGAATGACTTGTCTCGGATCAACCAAGACCATTAGTTTTAGAATGGTTTTCCCATCAATTAGTTCCATGCCATGATAGAGCGCCAACCATTGAGCTTCATTATTCATTTTTGTTCCAAGACCCGAAGCAAAGGATTTGACTATATTTCCTTCGGGATCCAAGATGATCCCTGAGGCACCTGCCTCCCCTAAGCATATGTCACGCATATGTAGACCATTATTACACATATGAAAGAATAATTGGTAGTATATATGTGTTTTAGAGCATTGATTATTTTGTTTCAAATAAATTTAGATGTAGAGTGCATTTGGTATTATAGACCAGTTAGCATGGTGGTGGAGGTGTCATGATAGAAATATTTGGGATTAAAATATATAACTATGGAAAAATTGATGTTTGATTATTAGGTAATTGTGTTTAAAAATAATGTATATAGATTTTAAAGAAGTTATTCCTAATGTGTATATTTTATTAGTATTGTGTAATGTTACACATAACTTTAGAAATTTTAGTTAATTAAAATAAAAAATAATATTTTTGTTTAAATAAAAAAAATAAAAAATTAAACTTGCATAAAATAAAATAAAATAAAAATTAGCATAGATCTATTTTAAACTCATATCTACCAAGTATTTAAAGAGATCCAAATAGTAAAAAAATGTACATCTTAAAAAATTGGATCACCCTCCTTGCTTAATAAATCCAGGTTTAAAATAAATCAATTATGCTAAATTAAAGTTGTGAAATTCCCTTAACATATACCATGTGTTAAACAAATGTTTTTGACTATTGCAAACTATTTATGTGCGTGAGGTCTATAGGTAGATTTATATTTTATTAATAAAATCGTTGACAAAACGTATACGAATTCGCAATACATTTTGCCGTAACTTCATATGTATTAAATATATTAAAATGTGAGAGGAATTAGAAAACACGGGTCAATTCCTTTTTTATATTATTATCACGGAGATGCTTCTTGAACTTCGTTTTGAATCACTGGACTCAGAGCGAATGGGAGATGATCACGCAAGGGATAAGATAAGACGGAGAATTCTTAATAAATTTTGCAGAGCTTTCGAAATATAAACACATCAGTTTCAAACTGGTGTAATAACATTCTATTCTATTCTATTCTTTGTGTGAATCGTATTTCATTTTTCTGCGTCATCAAGCGTGCTGTAAAATGCATTTCAGGGAAGCCGGCGATGTAACGTTGTCACCATCCATTAAAAAAACAAAACAAAGAATGTTTGGTAGCAGATACTGCCAAGGCTTATGCACGGAGCAGCATAAGAGCTAACCAAAACACCTAGTCCACCTTACCGGAATTTGGCAAAGAAATTATTGCTGAAATCACAGTTTGCAGTAGTTAAATTGCAGTTTCCGGCGTTTAGGTTGTTTTAAAATTGGATATTTAATATAAATATTAAGTAATATCATTAATGCATTACAAAATTGCTAACAATTTTCGAGAACAATTTTAACTAGATTTTATAAAAAAATAGCAAGAGAAACGAGGGTGAGGTGAGAGTGAGAGTGACGTGGATGAGTTATAATTGATCTCGACTGGTGAAAAAATTGGAGATTTGTTTATTTCAGTTGCGTGTTGCACGGAAAAACCCCGCCGCCGTCTGAATCGTTTAAGTCGATCGATCGTGATCGTGCATGACAGGATAAGTACGTGGATTCTCTTTCCTTCTTTCCTATTTGCTGCCCAAGATAATGGGGAGTGGAGTGGAGTGGGGTGGAGTGGAGTGGGGTGGGGCGGCCGAGTAAGTTGAGCTCTGCACCATCTCTCCACTGAACTTCGTTTCTATAAATCAAACCTAAAACCAAACCAACCTCAGCAGCCTCAACAAGCAAGAACTATAATGGCCGCGAGAAGATCGTTGGCGTTTGTAAGTTTTGCCGTATGGAGCTTTTGTGCAGCTACATTAATGAAGGCTCAGGCTCAGGCTCAGATGACGACTACTTTCTATGAGACTTCATGCCCCAGCGTCAATAATATTGTGCTTGGGGTTGTCCAGAAAGCAATCATTAATGAAACGCGAATGGCCGCTTCTCTTCTCCGATTACACTTTCACGATTGTTTCGTAAACGTAAGGTTCTATTTTGTTTCATTGCTTCTTACAATTAACTGATATCTTACATGGATCTTGCAGCCTTCACTCAATCTTCTTAAGTTTTCCATTAATATTCAATTAATTCTACGAACTATGATCATGATACTAACCCTTACCAATGAAAATTAAATATCGTGAATTTAAGTATGTTTGCAATTATATGCAGGGCTGCGATGGATCAATTCTACTGGATGATAATGCTACGTTTACGGGGGAAAAGACGGCTGCCCCTAATAATAATTCCATACGAGGATTTCAGGTTATAGACGCCGTGAAGGCAGCTTTGGAGAACCAATGCAACCAAACTGTGTCATGCGCAGATATCCTGGCACTCGCAGCTCGAGCCGCCGTGTTTCTAGTAATATTATATATTTTCATTTCAATTCAATTTCCTCAGCGCATGTAAAGTGTTCATGGATCCTGGATTTACAGGAATTATAGGTTTTAAATAGAAATTCCTTGTGTTCATGGATCCTGGATTTCCAGGAATTATAGGTTTTAAGTAGAAATTCCTTTTGAATTGTATCTGTAGAGCGGAGGTCCATTCTGGCAAGTTCTCTTAGGCAGAAGGGACAGCACAACTGCTAGCCAGACTGCGGCGAACTCGGCCATTCCAGCTCCCACTGACTCCATAGATACAATTATCTCTAAATTTGAAGCTGTAGGCCTCAACACCACGGACGTTGTGGCTCTTTCAGGTGAATTTTTTATTTTTCGGTGATTGAATCTTTGTCATGAAATGTAATGTAGATAATTCTTGAAGCTCATCGCTGACAATTATATGTTCCTCAACTCAACTCAACTCAACTCAGGAGGTCACACGATTGGGCGCGCCCGATGTGTGACATTCAATAGCCGCTTATTCGATTTCAATGATAGCGGTAGCCCAGACTCCACCATTTCGCCGACGTTCCTCGGTGATCTTCAGACTCTTTGCCCAGCAGCGGGAGATAACAACACGCTGGCTCCTCTCGATCGCAGGTCAAAAGACTGGTTCGACAACAATTATTTCAAGGATCTGCAGAATAATAGCGGGCTTCTACAGTCTGACCAGGAACTTTATGCGGCCGACGCTCCGACCAAGTCTCTGGTAGACACTTACAGCAATAATCCAAGTACCTTCTTTCAGGATTTCGTTACTTCCATGATAAGGATGGGAAGTATTAGCCCGCTCACTGGTACCGACGGTCAGATTCGGAAAAACTGCAGGGCAGTCAATTAAAAAAGTCGAGCTCCACAGACTTAAATCAGTACAGTACTTGGTGTAGATAATTACGTAGATACTCAGCAGTGATTTAGTTAATACTAATCAATCTATCTATTTATTAGGCAAATGGGTTTTAAAGGTTTAGCTTGGTGGAACTTTGTGTATTCGGATACAATAAACAGAGCTCCAGACATACATATGTTGTAAGAGTTCTACAAAGATTGTAAATGTTTCTTAAAATCTTAGTTATAGCTGTATAATTCTATGTCAAAATTATAATGCTTTCTTAATATCTTTTTTATAACTCTGTCATTCGGTGTTAAAATCATGCTTTATAAATTTTGTGTTACTAGTTTCATTATTGGTTTATTTTACTTATAATCATTAGAATTAAATTCTGGTTTAATCATAAGACCTAAATTTTGGTTTTTATATTACCATTTTTTCAAATTTGAATTAATTGACATTTTTAAATTTTTATTATCTAGTATTATTTTTAACTAACTATTTTTTAAAAATAAAATTTATAATATAGAAAATTTGACAATTCTCTATCATTTTTATTTTTTAAGTTTATAATATAGAAAGTTTGACAATTCTCTACCATATTTTGTTTTCTATTTTTTAAAGTTTATAATATAAGAAATTTGATAATTATCTACCATAGTATGGTAAAGTTTATAATATAGAAAATTTGACAATTCTCTGCCATTTGTTATATTTATTTTTAATTACCAAAATAATAATATACACTCTATTTGGAATAGTTTAGTCCATACTGGGTCCAAACTTGGGTTTACTCTCATCCATGTATGATCAAATCTCATATAGGGTGGCCTTGAAAAACATTGTGTATAGGTGACATAGGATGGCCGTGAAAAATTGAAAAAATATTGTGTATGGGTGATTAATATTTTTTTAACTATCTATGATCAAATTTCTATAAGGTGACTTTGAAAAATATTATGTAGAGGTGATATAGGATAGCCTTGAAAAATATTGTGTATGGGTGATTAATACTTTTTTAACCATCTATAATCGAGTTTCATATAAGGTGGCCTTGAAAAATATTGTGTGTGGGTGATATAGGATGGCCTTGAAAAATATTGTGTATGAGTGATTAATACTTTTTAAATTTAGTGTTAAATTTTAACTTTTTATGTATTTTGCTTTATTTTAATTTTTAAAATATATTTTGTAACTTTACTTTTTATGTATTTTGCTTTAGTTTAATTTTTAGAATATATTTTGTAAAAAACAATATTTATGACTATCAAAGGCTTACTTTTTTTGGAGTGGGATGTTGCGAACTCATGCTTTTGGTAATAGTGTCACTCTAAATAACAAGGCGGGATTTATAAGTACAAGCAAACATTAAATGATATCATATCCAAGATACCTTCACACACTTCTTCATTAATGAAACTTTAAAATTTTCAAACAACAATTGTGAGGTGGTATGTAGGTTTAATGAAACTCTAAAAATTTTAAACAACAATTGTGAGGTGGTATGTAGGTGAGATAATGGATATGACTATTAGAGGTGTTGTTTTCTCTCTCTGGATTGAGATTGCTTTGGGAAGGCCATCTACCTTGTAAGATCACTACATCACTCGGGCATCATGGCTTATATTCTCCTTGACATTTAATCTGATAAGCTTGGACACCTTTGGGTCTAAATTTGTTTGTATTTAGTATGCTTGAATGACCTCATATGCATTGTGATTACGGTGTAGTGTTGGAGATTGTTTTGTGTATTTGGCAGTGGTATAGGGTGGAAATTATGTGTCTGTTAGGAGTGGTGGGGAATTGGTTTTGTGCATCCTTTCAATGACTTTGGGAAATCTTCGTATTCTAGGGTTCATGCTCTTTCACTTGATGAATTTAATAATTATTTACTTTCTAGATGGGGTGCTTCCATACTTTGTTCTCTAGGTCTATAGGGTGATCTTTGAGTCTGTCATTGGGAAGCTTACTTCTAAAAGAGAAGTATCACGTGGTGTGATTTCAAGTGAGTCTATAGGACAGTTGCATGGCATAATTGGGATTCTAGAACTTGGGATTAAATAATTTGGATACAATGAAAATGGACAAGTTAAGTAATCACTCCCACCTTGAGCATTGCCCAAGTTTGTAAAATTTATGTTATACACAAGACTCTATGGAGGCATGAGGACCTCATCTCTAATAAAAATCTACTTCAATCTTCTATGTCACAAGTAAATTGCACAACAATTATGACAATGTTGTAATAATGAAACTTTTCTCCAACAAAATAAGCAAATCCAACCTTAGAAGGTGAATGCAATTGTCAAAAACCCCAAAAATTTCAAAAATTTAAAAACTTTTAAATAGCATAAATGTATGTTAACACAATCGTTAATTACTGATTAGTTAATGCTATTTATTTTGTAACTGTAAGATCTTTACTTGGTTGGAATGCTAGTTGAGTTTTTCTTCAGTTTTCTGATTGTTCTCTGTTTGCAACAGCAAGTGGATATTGTAGCTAGGGTTTTCACCCTAGCTTGTGCTGATGAGCACCTACTAAGGAATCTGGAATCCTTAGTAGCAGTTCGATTAAACAAAAAGTAAACTGGAAAGTAAAAACTAAACTAAAGCAGAAAAAGTAAATGACAGGAAGCAAAAGACAGTAATGAAATATGTAATGGTGTTTTTATTAGAGTTACCTCCAATGTAGAGGTTGGTGGAGTCCGTTGCGCTGGTCCGATGTCGGTGTC
>LPNX010188597.1:180756-255050 GCA_001517045.1 Pseudotsuga menziesii | reverse complement strand
CTGAGTCATCAATCCCTACTTAGGATTAAGTTTAACATAATGTCTCAGAAAATAAAATAAAACAATTACATAATTTTACAAAATTGGGGTATGTGACAACAATATTCTTCATCGTTTGTTTACAAATTTGAACATGGCATCATAGTTTGTTGCATCCAAACTCAAAATGACATTAAAATCAAGCCATGGGGAGCTCAAGGAAGAAGAAATGTTCCACCAAATGCTTGTAGATGTGGACATGGAGAAATAGGAATTCTTTCCCTCACATGTTGGTCAAGACAAAGCATAAAAAAATGTGTTTTTCATTAAAGCATTATTTTCCATTTGTTTTTCAAAGTAGGATTGGTACAAGTTGTATTTTTAGGATATATACTAGTAGAATTTCTTGGATATCCTTTATGAAAAATGGTATTATTTTTTGTGTCCTAAGATTTCATGTTTTTTATAGTGCTCAATAGTAGACTATGTGGCAATTATCTTTTTGTATTAGTATGCAACAAATATGGTTTCAAGAGTTTAATAATACAAAATAAATTGTTTTGTTAAAATGAATAAAATAAATAAATTGTATTTATGCTTCAAGGAACTATTTTAGAAAGTTTTTTTATGTGTGTGTAAAGTTTGGAATTATATTAGACTATTGAAAAAATGTACATAATAGAGTGCTGACAACCTTGAACAAAATGAAATTGACTTCCAGAGATAGACCTAGCCATCAAAAACTATAAAGGTCTATAAATCATGTATGAACTATCAAATTCTAACTGGGACTGAAAACTATTGCCAGGAATGTCATCGGATTAACTGTGATCCCCCCCACAGGTCGAGGATTATGTCCAACTGAAACCAAAATGAAGGAAAGTTCATTCATATTCTAGAAAACTATTCTATCAATTAAGCTACAACAAGCCCTAATCATCATCAGAAATGGTGATGTAAGATGGATCAACACCTAGATTTTCCTGCTTTGCCTCTTTCTTGATAACATCTGAGTAGCTTCTGAACACTAATTGCTTTGCAACAGAGTTAGCTGTAGGAGGTCAAATAATTTGTTTCCCTGCCAATTCTCAAGCAAGAGAATCATTTTTAGCATTAATATGTTCATCTGATATGACTTGATTGTAGGCTATAATTCACCACAGTCTGACCTTAATGCTTTTAAGAGGGGCCAAAACTGACGGAGTGTCCATTTCCTCCTGCACTTTGTCCCCTTGATTTTATTCAAGAGCAAGGCCGAAGAGGGAATTCATAAACCAAAATATCCCTAGAGTTATGGTGTGCCGGGTCTCCCGAGTACGAGAAGCATTAGAGGAAATTTGGGGTCTAAAATGGGCCTTATAAGAAAATGAGCCAACAATAAATTCCTTTCAGTTGGAATTCAAGAACCAATAGAATTTCAATAAAAATGAGTCAACCATAATGGTTGACTTGACATATTTGTCATTAAAAAACTACTTTTTTTGTTCGTATTTTCAACATATCTCCCTGTGGTTTTACTCAAATTTTGGGTCTAACATATCTCCCCACTCGAAATTTGAGTAAAAACACATGGAGATATGTTGAAGATACGAACAAAAAAAAGTAGTTTCTTTCTTTTTTCCTCCAAAATTAATAAACATTATTTTATTATTTTAAATATTATTTTATTATTTTCCTTAGGAGGCCCATTTTAGACCTCAAATTTCCTCTAATGACCCTACATTCTCAACCAAATCACCAAATTACTCTGTCATCTCTTGAGCACTTAGATGTGGAATTTATTGACAGAGTCTCTTTTCCAAGTGCGTTATATGATCCTTAGCTTTCCTACCAAATATGTTGGCAAATAATCCCTTAGCATTCTCCATCTCCTTGAGGGCCCTAGGTATGTGAGAGCACACAGGGACATTGGTTTTCTTCTAACCAATAAACTTAGTGTGAACCATATTGTAACTATTTAAGCCCAGATGCCAGACCAAATACCACAAACCCCCTTCACATGAAAAGAGAATGAGAGGCATGAACTCAGGCTGGGTTGCAAGATCAGATAACAATTAGAATCGACAAGGCAAATCCAGGATGAAGCAAAGTTGTGTCCAAAATGGAAACCATTGATCTTCTCGGAGGGGTTTCCCATCATGAAAGAGGCTGGCATGAGGTGCCATGGATGTACACACAAAATAATTTGTAGGAGGGAGTATAGAAGATTTGAATCAAAACATGAGGCCATACTCATCCCTTAAATACCAAATCATACCCAAAACAACCGTTCTAGAGACCTTTGGGAGGTGGCTGGCATTTGTCCTCCAACATACCCATAGACATGCATTAGTTCCCATGATGTTCATCACTCTGAGTGGTGCCAGTATGGAGGCATTGGAACTTGTCTCGAGGAACTCTTTTATACAATTTACTTATGTTGTAAAATTATTTTATTCTTGTTTTTTTTTTCTTTATAAATATGGGAGATTTTCTTACACATCTTTAAAATTACAAGTTTTTATTGTTGAAATACTTGCCAAAATGGACCACTATGAAAACAGGAAAGTAATGGAGTTTTTGGAAATGGACTTGAATCTGAACAAATTTAATAGAGATGATGGCTAAATGATTAACAAAAGTTGGAGACCCCCCATCTATGCATTGAGAAACATTGAGAAACCTTAAAGGATGACAACTTAGGGTTTCATTTTCTTGTTTCTCATACACTATTTATTAACATTGTAATTTTTATTACATGTGAGCCTCTTCTCACTCGTGTGGAGATATTAAATAAGATCCCTGCTGGGATCGAAACATGCTAAGAGTTTATTTGGCATTAAAGTAGATTCCATGCTTTCAACTTATTATTGTGTATTACAATGTTTAACCATCGTAATATATAGTTGTTTAAAGGAAAATGAGGCCTAATTATCCATCAAAATTTATGATTGGAACATTTCATTGTTAAAATCATGATTTTTCATCAACAAATTACCTCAATTTATAAGCATGTTTACCAACCAAAAAATAAAGTTTCCTACCATTTCACTCCTGCACTATATAATCTAATTGCAAGTTTATTTCCTTGTCTTTTTAGATCATCTATTTCTATTTCCAAATGGACTTTGGACTGACAAGTTATATGATTTTCATTATATCTTTTGTATAATTTGTATTTGCAACTACAATACCTATTGTTGTAATGAATTCTTATATCATCCAACAACAATATACCATGGTTACTTACATGGTTATCTAGATCTTTTTAACCATAAGTTTCACCAAAAGAATTCCCCTCAAGTATATAATACTCTAATTGTAATATAAATTTAGTTTTTAGGGCTATTTATTTGTTGACGAATATGGTATCTCTATAGATCATTGTATAGAAATAAAGTGGGTATCAATGCTTGCAATGTTTGAGTGCACGATATATATGGGTGGTAACACTAGTGATTCAGGAATAGAAGACTATCAGAATGATGAACCATCACTAGGATCTCTAGGACTATTCAATGGTCCTAAATATTTCATTAAAATAAATTTTTGTCCATCTAAATTCAAATATTATGAGCTTGATTGTTTGATAGATTCAGGTTGCCAAATGAATTTGGCAAAAGGAAATGCTATACCATCTTTTTACTGGGAAAAAACAAACGAACATGGTGTAGCCATTGAAGGAACTCCTATATAGCTCAAAGGAAGAGTTCCATATTTTCCAATAAGCATCAATGGAATAAAAGAAGTTCTGCATCTCAACAGACTAGATGACCTGAAAGAAGATTGCATCATAGGATCACCCTTCTTGCATAAAGTCAGCCCAATTACAGTTGATGAGCCCAATATGAATTTTTCTTATACAATAAATGGCAGAAGAGTTTCCACCCCTCTATACTATTCTGCTTCTTACAAATGTAAGAATCCTGTTCCCTAATCCAACCCCACTCTCAGTCTTGCAGAACTGTTCAAAATGGAAAGATGCATCGCCTATGCAGAAATGCACAAAGAATCTGCCCTCTCCGAAATTTCATCTAAACTAGAGAAGGATTGCACCTCAGAGTCACCTAATGCATTTTGGACCAGGGAAAAATACTTTGTTTCCTTACCTTTTAACCCCCTAGAAAAACCAAAAGCTCAAAAATCCTATGCTGCCCTTATGTCTCCCTCAGAAAGAGAATTTTGTGCAAATGAAATCAAAGAACTCTTGGACAAAGGCCTTATAGAACCTTCTAAGAGCCCTTGGGAATGTTGAGCATTTGTTGTCAATAAACACTCTGAGATAAAAAGAGGAAAACCCAAACTGGTTGTGAATTTTAAACCCTTGAACAAGATCCTTGAACCAGTCCGTTACCCTCTGCCTGATAAATCTAGTTTGTTGCAAAGAATAGCAGGATGCACCATTTTTAGCAAGTTTGACCTGAAGTCTGGTTTTTACCAAATTGGAATTGAAGCAAAAGACAGGTACAAAACTGCCTTTGTCGTTCCTCATGGGCAGTATCAGTGGAAGGTCCTTCCATTTGGCATTAACAATGCACCATCAGAGTTCCAGAAAAGAATGGAAGATATCTTCAGAGAAAACAAATGGGCATTAGTATACATAGATGATATTCTTATTTGTTCCTGCAATCTGCAGGAACATTTGAAACATCTTCAAGAATTTTATTCTTTGGTTTTCAAACATGGATTGGTTTTGTCAAAATCCAAAATGGAAATTGGCAAAAAGGACATTGAATTTTTAGGATATAAAATAAGTAAAGGACAGGTGATCCTCCAAGACCATGTCCTGAAGGTTTTTGCTAACTTTCCTGATCAGATCTTAGAAAAGGTTCAATTGCAGAGATTCTTGGGAAGACTAAATTAAATTAGGCCATTCTACAAAGGACAGGAAGATGACATTCATTTGCTGCAGCAACGGCTGAAGAAAAATCCCCTAAGATGGAATAAAGATATGACGGATGCAGTAAAGCAAATCAAAGAAAAAGTAAAATAGCTTCCTCCACTCTCACTACCACAAGGCTCGGGTCAAATGGTGATTGAAACAGACGCCTCCAATAAAGCTTGGGGAGGTATTCTCATAGAAAAACATGGTGATCAAGAAGAAATCTGTGGCTATGCTTCAGGAGCATTCAAAAATGCAGAAATCAATTATCCGTCAAGTCACAAGGAAATTCTCGCAGTCAAAAAGACTGTAAACCATTTCAAGCTTTATCTAAAACCTGTCAAGTTCATTATTAGAACATATATGAAAATAATGCCTGGTATATTCAAGAATGAAAATCTTATGGTAGAAAATAGTTCTAGGATTCTAAAATGGTTTCTTTGGCTGCAAAACTTTGATTTTGAAATTGTATATAAACCAGTATATTTGAATTGTGTTGTTGATATGCTAACTAGAGAATAATTACAGGAGAAACCTAGCCTCAACATGTTTGGCTATGGAGCATCCATCTCATTAAAGAAAAAATCTAAACTTCGCATCTTCAATGATCCCTTGATAGAAGAAGAAAGAGAAGATTTTTTGAATTGCGCCAGCAAAAAGGAAGTAGATAAGTATCTTGCCCTCTCCTTGATCCAACAAGTAAATGCCTCTCCTCTGAAAATACAAATATTGGAGAGATGGGAAAAACAAGCCTATAAAGGCTTAGAAAATGCCATGCACCAGCTTCAGCAGCTTAATCACGTTTGGGTTGATACATATTATACAGATGGATGAGAATTGTATTATGTGGATATCAGTCCAAGATTTTTAACATGGAATAGTTATATATTGTAGTTCTGCAAAGAACAAGGAGAAATAATAATTTATGGAGACCCTTCTACACTGGTGCAACAACAATGGTCTGGATGGACATAAGTTTTCCTTGATAAATTATGTCCAAGAAAAGACTGGGTTCAATGATGTGCAAATTTCATTCTGCACCTTCAAGCAGATATGATTGTAGCACACCACAATCATATGTGGTTTAAATTTAAACTGCGACATCTTGGAGGAGTTTACTCTCCTCTTGAACCCCCTATTTTCACTCAGCAAAAATTCAGAAGAATGGACAAAAATGGTCGCCTCTTATATCATAAAATTCATACAAGAAGAATTCCTTTAAACCTTAAAGTTGAATCCATTTTTCAAGGAGAATTCTGCTGTATTCCTAATGAAGTCATGCTCGGATCCAATGTGGAACAATGTTTCTCAAATTGCTTATTTTTGGATACTGAATTTGGTTTAGATAATGATTTTGATTCTGATAGATTCGTTGGTTGTACATGTGGGGAAAACCCATGTATTTGTAATCATGACAATTAATAATGGAAAGTGTCGTGGGCCGCTAATAGTAGCTCCACTTTGTAAAACGTCTAGTCTAGTTGTCAGTCCGTAGATTCTTTCACATGGCTTGGGTGACTTACCCAACAAAAGGTGCGATTTGATCCACTGCCATGAGATCTGAATCAAGTATTTTTACCGATAGGTGTAAGTTTCGGGTCACCGGTTTACCGGCTAAAATATGTATAAATAAGGTGCTCCTCCCCTCATTTGAGGGGTGAGTGTTTTTTTAGTCTAGTAAGCTTTCTGCATTTTCTCTCTTTGTCGAGCACTGTGTATGCTCTCCCTGTGTGCCTCGAGTGATCAGCTGGGATCAAAAGCAGTGATCTCACTTGTAATGAGTCTGTAAAACCAGTAGCATATGCTCTCCCTCTGCACTTAGTGTGATCAACTGGGATCAGAAACTCTGGTTAGTGTAAGTTTGCGCTTGTGATGATCTTCAACCTCTGAAGATGAACACGTTTTTGAGTCTGTATTAAGAAGCTACTTTCATCAGTTGCGTTCCCGTTCGATCTTGGGGTCTCTCTTGGTATCAGAGACAGCGCGACATTTGTATCATCTACTTCTACTTGTAAGTTTTAGAAGTGCTTAATATCAATTTCCAGTATGATATTCGAGAAATATTTCTGTGTCTAAAGTAATCTGGGAACATAGTTCATTTATTTCTGTAAAAGTATCCATGTGGAATAGTTGTGATATCCGAGTCGGTTTCAAATTTTTGTGGTTATAGTCTTAGTTACAGATGCTGTAAATCCACTAGTGTTGTCTCTTGGGAGACCTGTAGGATATCCTTAAGCCCCAAACTATTCCTTTACTGCCCGATTCTGGTAAGTGTTCCATGGATCGTTCAATGGACTCTGTAGGGATTACTTCCTGGACTGCCAATCTACAGATCAAACTACTATTTCTTTAACTAAAGGAAAATCTTCCTTTCAGACTTCTGCAGCCTCATCATCCATAATAACCATCGATGATACAATACCTTCCCCTGAATGGAAACTGCTCGAGATATTACCTTTTGAGGTTTATAAAATGAAATGGTGGGAGTATAAATCCTGCACACAAATTAAAATCAGTTCTTTGGACATCACCTTCACTGACCAGGAAGAGCCCATTCACATTAATTTAATTGACAAAGACCAAATTGACTGGGCAAAAACAAAAGGTTACAAATATGCGCATCTAGGCGCTGTCAAATTAGGACTTGGTATGTTAGTACGACCCTAGATGAATGTTTCTTCCTTGTGTTGTGTTTTGGATACCCGCCACTTAGATTTTGCTGATGCTTTAATTGAAGGTTTTGAAGGCCCCTTGCACAATGGCCCATTTTTCGGTACTATCTTTCCTAAGTATTCTGTCAGCCTTGATGACCCATACATTTATGATTTACTCAAGGCCTATATTCGTCCCTTAGGATTTAAAATGGACACTGGCTCTAAAATCATCCAGCTTAAATCGTTGGTTGTAATTCGTTTTGGAAATGATTCCCTTCCACCTCTTACCCCTAAAGTCCATGAAAGCTCACGCTTACTAAGTATGGTAGAAACTGATAAGTCAAAATATTCTACACCTATCACCTTTGACTGGAATGGCATCAGTTACCCAAAGCAATGGGAGGTAAGATATAGAGAGTTGAGAGGCTTTGTAAAAACTAAAAACCAACAACTCTCTATTCCCAAACCCCTTGTCTTTGACAGATGTTCAAACTCTTTTAAATTTCCTGAAGGGTTTCCTTCTCCCCAATTTGCTCCACCTCTTGTAAGATCTTCCTCTGTGAATAATACTTCTAAAAGATCATCCTTGTTTGAACCTTGTTCTTCTTCCCGTCTTTATTTTTTAGGTGTTCATAACAATGAGCACAAAGGTCAGCATGCAGACTGCCCTGCCTAGAGAAAAGCACTTGAGAGACTAAAAATCAGAAACAAAGGAGTAAGCTTGTACATGATGTCTCTCCTTAGAAGTAGCCCTGGTTTTACCTCCACAAACCCACAGGGTGATACCTCATTCCATCCAGGAAGAAATCTTCCTGATACTCCATTTCGACAGTTTGCTCATGATGGTCTTTCTAAAAGAGAGTTCATGAGACATTGATCATCAAATCCACACGAAAGTTTCTCTGATGAAATAAAGTTGCTTAATTACAACAATTATCAGCAACAACTAACTGGCCAAAACGTCGATGACATAGCCTCTGATATTTTAATTCTCAGACAAAAAGTTCAGACATAAAAAGAGCACATTTCCTTGCTCGAAGCTAAAATTGATCACTTGCTTGCAGGACAAGAAGAAGTAAAAACTGCTATTATCTTAGCAAGCGAAAAATTAGAAAAAAGGCTAGATGTCCTAGGAAAAATGATGGCCAGAACACAAAATGTAAATAGTAAAAAGAGCCTTGTAAGCCAAACCACTTTAGAGCTTGCAGCTAAAGGCCATAAAGTCAAAAATGAAAGAAGATACTCTTTTGGAATGATGAGTATCCAAGAAGATGACCAAAGACCCGAATTCCTTTTTGGTCAAGAAATAGAAGAGCTTCAAGAGTTAAGAAATATGGTCTCCAGTTCAAAAAAATGTCAAATGCCCTCCTAGATAAATATTTATCGGCATTCAAAATCCCAAAAAGAGAAAATATTGGATCCTCAAATCCATACAACCAAGGTCATACTAATCCTCAGATAACAGGTCCTCCCCCTCCTTTTGATACTGAAATGTCATATCTCCCTGACACTTCTCCTTCGTCAGTACCTCGTTCCCTTAGTTTCAGGATAAATGGGATGAATAATTTAATCTCCCAGATGCCTGATCAACCTATGTTGAACATACAATGTCAATCCCGTGCCCAGATTAGATCTGCCATTCAGCTTCTATCAAATTGGGTCTTGTACAAAAGAACATAGGACAATACAATAACTGGCCAACAACTAGCACTCCAGCTGGTTGCTGGATTTTTAGGGCTAGCCTCAGAATGGTGGTGCTGGATTCCCCAAGAATCCAGAGAAGAAATGTTGAATGCAGAAGATGCGGACCAACAAATTCTTACTG
This sequence comes from Pseudotsuga menziesii, assembly GCA_001517045.1. Lineage (NCBI taxonomy): Eukaryota > Viridiplantae > Streptophyta > Pinopsida > Pinales > Pinaceae > Pseudotsuga > Pseudotsuga menziesii. The sequence goes on along the minus strand of LPNX010188597.1, from coordinate 245,731 downwards.
CCCTTGGTAAAGAATTCTATGGTCCTGATGAAAATGAATATTATGAACATCTTGCATCTTTATTTATGTCTACCAGAATCTATGACCTAAATAAGAGTGAAGAATATTTTTTCTATATGCAAAAATTGTTGATTTCTTCTGGCAATGCTGATAAGCCCGCATATCTGAAACATTACTTGAGAATATTTTTTGGCCATGTTCCCGATGCTATTGAACAACACCTTAAAGATAAAAAAATCCCTCTGTCGGGTCTTTCCCTTGCCCAATTGCATGGATTCATCATGGAAACTTGGCAAGAACATTGTCTGGAGAAAAGAGTGGCTAAAGATTTCAAGCAACACTCTTCAATGTTTTCCCCGGGTTTTTGTAAAGATGTTGCATAAATACCAGATTAGGGGTGTGGCGCCCACAACCGAGGACACTTCAGGCGTGAATCATGTAGTTGTAAGAAGAAACAACAGCCCAAATATACTAGTGTACCTAGATTTCATCCAGACAAAGGCTATAAGCATAAAAAAGGCAAAAGATTTCAAAAGAAAGCCTACTTTAAGAAAATATATGAACCCGCAGATAAAGAAAAACATTTCATTTGCGGTAAAAAGGGTAACTGGGATAACAAATGCCCAAATAAAAATAAAAATCCTAGACTTGCTGCCATGTTTTCAGAAGACCTGGATCCAGCCTGGTGGGATCTAGCTTGGTGTGCAGCAGGAGACTACCCTGAAGGTGAAATCGTCTTCTTACCAGAAGAAGGAGATTCCTCTGATTTTGACCCTGCCTTAGATAAATTTGCTCCAAACTCATCTGACTCTTCTTCTTCTGATTCTGATGAAGAAGCAAATTTAGGAGGATGCTCTGGTCCTCCTGATTTCAGTTTTTATATGTTCTCTTTCATCCCGCCTAAGGTCTCCTCAGAATTTAGGATTGCTGAAATAGACAAAGAATTGTCTGAGACCCCAATCTATCAATATATGAAAAGGCAAGATCTGAAAGATGAAAGAAGAAATCTTTTAACAAGAAGAAAAGCAAAAGAAAAAGTCTCAGAAGCAAAAGAGAAATCTGTCTCTCCAAAAATTAGCAAGAATCCAACATTCTACTAGCCTGCTGATTTATACAAAGGCTATCCTGATCATCATGAGGATAGACAAAAGTTTAGAAAAGATAAAGAAAATATGATAAGACTACAGATAAAAGATAAGCAGTATTCCCTAAAGAAGATGGTAAAGGAAATAGAGGAATTGAAAAGAATGCTTGAAATAACAACAAGAGAAAGAGACCACTCCTCTGATGAAGAAATGTGCAGAGCCTATGCTGAAGCATTACAGTCACCAAAAGCTGCTGAAAGTTCAAAACAGAAGACTTTCTTTCAGTTAAAGAAACAATAGTTTGATCTGTAGATTGGCAGTCCAGGGAAGTAAGCCCTACAGAGTCCATTGAAGGATCCATGGAACACTTACCGGAATTGGGCAGTAAAGGAATAGTTTGGGGATTAAGGATATCCTACAGGTCTCCCAAGAGACAACACTAGTGGATTTACATCGTCTGTAACTAAGACTATAACCACAAAAATTTGAAACAGACTCGGATATCACAACTATTTCACATGGATACTTTTACAGAAATAAATGAACTCTGTTCCCAGATTGCTTTAGACACAGAAAGATTTCTTGAATATCATACTGGAAATTAATATTAAGCACTTCTGAAACTTACAAGTAGAAGTAGATGATACAAATGTCGTGCTGGCTCTGATACCAAGAGAGACGCCAAGATCGAACGCAAACGCAACTGATGAAAGTATCTTCTTAATACAGACTCAAAAACTTGTTTGTCTTCAGAGGGCGAAGATCATCACAAGCACAAACTTACACTAACTAGAGTTTCTAATCCCAGCTGATCACACTAAGTGCAGAGGGAGAGCATACGCTACTAGTTTTATATGGGTGGTAACATATGTCAAAAAATTATAATGATATGGATGTGCAACCAAGGTTGTCAAAATCCCATGAATTTGGAAATAAGTTATTATATAAATCTGATGAATTTGGCAATAAGTTATCATGTTAAACAATGTAGAATCACTTGTTAACATAACATTAGCCCATGGATCAACAACAATGGTGACACCTAGTGGATATAACTCCTTGGAATCCGTTGAATAATATTTATTATTATTATAATTATGCATGTAATTGGTATCATGAGAAGTAGACTACACAATATGGGGTGTGTCAATCCATGGAAATTTATCAACTACATTAAAATGTGTACCATGTGGCCCCAACATCCAAGTTATGGACTCACCATATTAATATCAAGGTTTCTTTTATGTTGTTTGTAATAGAGATGACAACATAAATATGGAATGAAAATAGAGTATAAAAAAGAGATTCAATGATCTAAAATGGATCCAAAAAATTGGTTTAAAATGCAAAAAACGGTATCCGTAGAAAATTTTAAAATTAATAATCAATTTGAAGTTTAAAGGCCCAAAGTGTCACGGCCTTAGCCCACACCCAAAATTTTTCTCATTAGTTGGCTAAGCCTGTATGACACTATCGCAAGGTTTCAAGAAAGGTGAGACCAACTTGGCTGCTAGCCTAGAAGACTACACCTTAACCAACATAACACTTCAACTTAACACTTAGTCATTTTCAATACACTTGCCTACTTATCCACTCTTGTCCTTAGCCAAATTTTATAACATCCCACAAGTGTAACGGAAGCACAAGACCGAATATAGAAATATGGTGGCAACCCCAAATAGGCTTGCCGAATTATTTTTACTTGGAAAATAACATATTACAACAATACATAGAAATCAGGGGTCATCCACAGACCAAACCCTCTTGGGGTGCAACCCAACAAACCAACACCAAGAAACCCTGTCGGTTTCCTTCCTACTGTTGCACGAAGTCATTAAAGCTTGCCACAAAGGAACAATATGCTACTTCTTCCCACACACTTATCTTCGCCCGTCGCAAGCCTTCTTCCAACAGAATACCCATATGTTTGAACGCCCAACAAATGTTCATGTTGAGCCTTGCTAGACTCTCCACAAGAACTGTCTGTAGGAAAATTGACTATCCGTAGCTCTCCATCAGCCCTATGCATTTCACAAGAATTGTTATCCAAACTGCCAGACTGTCGTACAACTCCTCCAGAGTTGTGGATCCACATGTCTTCCCAATTTAGGTGTGAGGATCACCTCTGCGGTAGCCTCAACAACTTACTCAAAACCATACCTTCACTTAGTTCATGCAAACTACCCCATCACTTCGACATTTTTTCCTTGTGTGTTATCTCCTTGACTTTCCATGCCTTTGATTGGGTGGGTGTTCTCCTTATATAGGCGCTTATGCCAAGGGGTGTGACCACACAAGGGTGGCACACCCCACTTGGTTCCACTTTTTATGGAGATCCGATGCCCCTATGGTCCATTCCCACACTAGTCGACTCCTTGCACAAGTCCTTGCTGCCCGTCATGCCCACTTTATCAAAGGATTGGGATTTAGTTTAGGTCATTTTCCACTTTGTCTAACCATCCATCGTGGGATTCTGATGCGTCTTCCATGGAGATTGTGGGTGCTTAGTCCAATCCACCCCAACTCTTAACATCCATCGCATCGTGGTGTCCACTTGGCGTGCAGAGATCTCGAAGCTTTGTCCCACACCACTTCATTTCTTGTTGATGCGTCCCATGTTGCCGACATGTTTTATTGATCTCCTAGGTGTGATTTTCCCCAAGCACCCATGTGTACTAGGTGCTGACAAGCGTCTGCATCTGAGAGGCTTCTGAGTGAATTCTTGGGTGACTGGGCTTTCCAGGCTTCGACACCTTGGGTGCATACCCCTCCTTGACACATCCCTTGTGCTTCTATGTTTTTTCCAAACAATCCAACTGTACTGATGGGATCCCTGGTGGGTAATGCGCCCAAGCAATCGTGCCTTGGGTGACTTCGCTACCAAAGGGATTCCATAAGGAGAAACAAAACTTATGTTTTTGGATAAGTGTCCCACCTTCCTATGGACCCGATGAGCCTCGAGCCATGCTCTTGGGGGAGTGGGGACATGGCTAGGTGCCCCAGGTACCAAGGTTGTTACAACCTCCCCCACTCAAAGTTGTTGCCATCTGAAAATGCTTCCAGAATAGTGTTGCTTCCATAAACTTGCAACCGCACCCACATGCTGCTGCAACTATTCGACCATCACATCTGCCATCCTACTATTGCCTTCAACACTTACTAATTCTGTCATGATTCTATCTAATTGGACACCTTTGTAGTTTCACCGATAGGGTAGCTAATCCAACCATAACAACACCCATAGGAACGAACACTTTCGCAGATGAACCCCCTTTCATTCCACGTTTTCGGTGGCATCACAACCTTTTATCGAACTGGGTAAGGCCCTCACCTCTGCCCTAAGTTTGTAAAGATTATGTCTGAACTTCACACTTGCCTGATATTTTCTAAGGAACTGCACACAACACTTTATGGCCTCGCAACTTGCACCAAAGGATGCAAGCCGATTCATTTTATGTCTGTACAGGTGAACAAGAGAGCAGAGCCTCAGGATCCCACCCTCCTCACTCCTGGTAGTCCATTCATCTACCTCATTCTAATTACTACATAAATGCTTCCAAAACATCTTATCCCCTATGGAGTCGTGACCACATCGAGTCTTCGTTAGCTCGGAATCTGTGCTACCAAATGTCAACTTGATTATTCCTGCTACTCCTACACAATAGTTGTCCGCATATGCTCAAGACATAACCTTTTTCTTGGCCTTCCTCCACCTTTATTTAGGTGTCTATTTTGCACCCTTGTGATTTCTCACAAACAAATAGATTTTATCCAAGCCATCTTCCTAGTACAACAAGTTGTCAAAGGATGCCAATTTTTCTTGTTGAGCATGTTGCTAAAGGGTTCTTGCACTAGAATTGACTGTCACGTCCACGACCCTCTGACCGGCGAAGAGGACGCGACCACGGTGTTAACCATCCGGGCTACCAGCCCCATGAACATGTGAATTCATAAAAATGCTGGAACAGAATGCTGAAAGCAAGATGCATTGAAGTGGAACATACATAGATGCAATCATCTATCATACAGAGCTACAATTATCTATCAGACACAGCGGAATCAACATACATTCATACAAGCATTCACTCAACATGTTCATCACATTCATTAACAAAAAATATGGTTGCAGAAGTAAAGATGGACAAGATCACTTATCTTATGAAGAAGTCGTTCCACAACCAGCTACATCGCTGCAACGTTCCACCCAACCATAGGCCAGCGTGCTCCTTAATCTCTCAGCAACGCTGCCACCCCCGAGTTGGGCATGATTCTCCAAGGAATAAGGGAACAAGCAGGCTTACACATAGCCAAGGATACACAAACATAGCCAAGCCAACACAGTTGGGTTTATCAGGCCATCAAGGAGTTGGGAAAGGCTAAATTCTAAGCTGGTGAGCTCAATACAGAGCCAAGAACACCTACACCAGAACTAGCCTGGCTTCTAAGACACCCACACACACTCAACACAAGGAATCAGTCCCTTCTCTGCTACACAGTCCCTCAGGCCCTGCATTCCCTTCCAGTGCTATTCAGGGGTTGTGGAGAAGAAAGCTAGCCCTATAGCTCTGTCTGTGTGGTTTCCAACCACCAGGTTTATCAAGCAAACCAAGCCCCCATCCTTGCTCCCAACACATTCCGAAGACCAACCATTGCATGCATGCAACTATTCATCAATTATAGCTTAACAGGGGAAACGATTCCTGAGTCGTTCTTGGCCCTATCGTGGCCAAAATGACTCCCAGTGAATTACAATAGGTCACTTAACGTATCAGTGCACACAATTTACAACATGGGGGAAAACAACAGTCCCAAAATGTATCAGCATACAATACCAACAAACGTGGGGAACAACAGCACGTCCCAGACAATGAATCCACATGAAGACTTACACAGACCACGCTAGGGAAGAAATTACAGTGTCCCAGCCTGTGCGTGAGTAACAACAACGCAGAACCCACAAATCAGCCGGCGGGGAAAATATACAGCCACACCATCCGCAAATACGTAGAGGAAAAACTGCGTGGTTAAAACCAGGAAAATCCTGTGCGTGAGAGTAATGAACAAGACTCCTGCTCCTGTGTGAGGATGAACAACCTACATAGAGGACGCGAAATTGGAAGTGCGTGAGTGTTCAGCACCATCGTGGAGAGAGTGGTATCCTTCGTGAGTGATGGCGGTGCTTTCTTTTGCCATGGTGAAGTCAATCGTGGGTGGAGTGTGTGTGTGGGGAAGGACTGACAGTCCTGCCACACCCACTCCCAAACAAATAACTGCCTCAACCACTCAGCTGAACATTTAAGGTGGTAGTTGAATAAAACAAGGAAAGATGACACATGGCTTTTTTTTCACCCCATTGGCCAAGGTTTGACAATTTCCCCACCCTTATCCTTGTGAAAATCATGCCCCTTCTCAATTTAGTTGCCGCGAACGTAGCTGGTCGGGTTTTTTAATTAAAGATGCATATTTACATGATGATAAGCTTAATATATGTATGCCGCATGTCCCGATATACCATCGGTGACAATTTCAATCCCGAAACATAGCATAACCAATCAATGGTGGGGCCTTGGCCTTTAGCTCCGCACCATGATCATTTACAATATATACATCATATACATCTAATGAAACGAGGTCAAAACCGGGGTGTTACTTTCCCCTCCCCCTTCAATAACACTATCCTCAGTGCTTTACAAAATTGAACAAAATGCTACACTGGTATCGCCTCAGTGTTCTGCAAAATTGAACAAAAATGGATGTGCCAATCGCATGGCATCCTCCAGGTCCCATGTAGCCTCTTCAGGTCCGTAGTGCTCCCATTGCACCTTTACCTGCCCTATGGCCCGGTTCCCGAGCATTGTGACCTTCCTGTCAAGGATGCGCATTAGCTCGATTCGGAACTCTCCCTCGGGTTCCACCTGAATCACATCCCAATTTATCACATGGTTAGGATCATGTGCATATATCTTAAGCAAAGAAACATGAAAAACATTATGAGCTCTAGTGCTAGCAGGCAATGCAAGTCTATATGAAACTAGCCCTATTCTTTCAAGCACTTCAAATGGCCCACAATATCTTGGTGACAGCTTGGCACAACTTCCAAGCTTCAAGGAACTCTTCCTTGCCCTCACTCTGAGGTAAACATGATCCCCAACACTGAACTCCCTGTTCACCCTATGCTTATCTGCATAGATTTTCTGTCTGTCTTGTGTTGTTTTCAGATTCTGCCTGATCTTCACAACCTCTTGCTCCATTTCCTTGAGCAATTCTGGTCCAAGCACAATCCTTTTCACTGGATTATCCCAAGTCACTGGTGTCCTACACCTTCTTCCATACAAAGATTCATACGGACTCATCCCCAAGGATGCCTGCTGTCCATTGTTATAAGCAAACTATACCAAGTGCAAGTAATCTTCCCACTTGGTTGGCTTGTCCATCACGTACATTGGAAGCATATCTTCAAGCACTTGATTAACTCTCTCTGTCTGCCCATCTGTCTGAGGATGGTATGCAGTGCTGAAGTTTAGCTTTGTACCCAAATCTGCAAACAACCCCTTCCAAAAGTTGGAAGTGAACTTGACATCTCTGTCAGAGACTATTTCCTTAGGCAATCCATGCAATTTGAAAATCCTTCATGAAGATCTTTGCAATGTCATCCGTCTTATGCGTAGACTTAACCGGTATAAAATGCGCTGCCTTAGTCAACTTGTCTACCACAACCATGATGGAATCATGTTGTCTCCAAGTCATCAGCAATCCTGTAATAAAATCCATGGAAATAACTTCCCATTTCCATTCTGGAACTGGCAAAGTCTGCAACAAACCTGCTGGATGTTGATGCTCAACCTTTACCTGTTGACATTTCATACACCTTGAAATGTACTCAGCCATATCCCTTTTGATTCCTGGCCAAAAGTACTGCTTTCTGGCTGTAGCAATGGTCTTCTGATATCCTGGGTGACCAAAATATGGAGCTTGATGGATTTCATCCATGACAACTATCCTCAAACCTGCTACATCTGGAATATAAACTCTACCTTTATAAGTGAGAAGTCCATCTTCTTCAAATTTATATCCCTCATACCTCTTCTCAAGACTTTGCTGCTGCAACTTGTCTTTTACCTGCTCATACAATTCATCTCCAGCAGCATGACTAACAATCTGCTGCCTCAAATCCGATTGGCTAATACTAAGAGATGCCACATGCATTTCCTGCACCTTCCTGCTGAGTGCATCAGATACCTTATTCTCTTTCCCTTTTATGTGCTTGATCTCGAAATCAAACTCACATAAAAAATCCAGCCATCTTGCTTGCCTAGCATTCAGAGTAGGCTGATCGAATAGATACTTCAGACCACAATGGTCTGTTCTGAGCTCAAATATTCTACCCATCAAGTAATGCCTCCACATCTTGAGGGCATGTACTATGGCTGCAAGCTCTAGATCATGAGTGGTATAGTTCTTCTCATGCTCCTTCAGCTTTCTTGACTCATAGCATATCACGTGGTTGTCTTGCATAAGGACTCCTCCAAGCCCTTGTCCGCATGCATCGGTACACACCACAAAGTCCTTCTCCAGATCTGCAACCTTCAATACTGGTGCACTGGTGAGAATATTCTTCAACTGCTGGAAGCTTTCTTCACACCTCGATTTCCATTCGAACTTCATCCCCTTCTTTTGCAAATAAGTGATGGCATGTGCAACCTTGGAAAATCCCTCAATGAATCTCCTGTAGTATCCTGCAAGTCCCATAAAAGACCTTACATCTGTCACATTTCTTGGAGTAGGCCAATTCATAATGGCTTCAATCTTTTCAGGGTCCACAGATATACCCTCCTCTGAGATAATGTGACCCAAATACTGAATTCTATCTCTATAGAAGTCACACTTGCTCAGTTTCGCATACAACTGATGCTCCCTGAGCAAATTCAATGTTAATCTCAAATGCTCTTCATGCTCTTTCTCATTCTTAGAATAAACAAGAATGTCATCAAGGAAAAAAAGAGCAAACTTGTCCAAAAACCTGTTGAAGACACTATTCATAAGGCACATAAATGTAGCAGGTGCATTTGTGAGGCCAAATGGTAGCACTACAAACTCATAATGCCCATACCTTGTCTTGAAGGCTGTCTTATGAATGTCTTCATCCTTGATTCTTACCTGATGGTAACTAGACCTTAAGTCAATCTTGGAAAATACCTTTTCTCCCCTCATTTGATCAAAGAGGTCATCAATCCTAGGCAAAGGATATTTATTCTTCACAATAAACTTGTTCAACTGTCTATAATCAATACATAACCTGAGTGTACCATCTTTCTTCTTTACAAACAGAACCGGTGCTCCCCAAGGAGACACACTCGGCCGGATATACTTCCTTTCCAACAACTCTTGCAGTTGCATCTTCAATTCTAGCATCTTCGGTGTGCTCATCCTGTAGGGTGCTTTGGACACTGGTGCCGCTCCTGACACAAGTTCAATTGTGAAATCAATGTCCCTCTTTGGAGGAAGCCCTGGAATCTCATCAGGAAACACATCCCTGAATTCCTGTAACACCTGATAGTCCTCCAACCTAGGAGTTTCATCTCTTGATGCCTCCAAAATATGAGCTACATACAACTGGCAACCCTTCCTACAGAACTTCTTTAACTGCATTGCTGAAACCTGTCGTACTGAAATTACCTTTGGAATACCTTTCATAACTACTAGGTTCCCTTCTTCATTCATGCATTCGAAAGTCTTATTGTAACAATCAAGCCTCACCCTGTGAGCTTCTAACCAATCCATTCCAATGAGAACATCATAGGAACCAAGCGGTAGAACATTCAGATCTACACAAGTGACCAATCCATTCATGACCAATGGACATTTCTCTACCACCTCACTGACCTTTCTCTTAGTTCCAATGGCTAGCTGAACTAACCAAGACTTTCTATGCTTTACTTTCTTAAAAGCACAATTCTCCACTATTCTAGGAGTAATGTAACTATGAGTGGAACCAGGGTCAATTAAAATAGAAACAGATTGCTCAACAATCTTACCTGCTACCTCAACCACCGTTGACTGGTGATCTGCCTGGCGGTCCTCCAGTGCTGCATAAATCCTAGGGACTGCCCTTGCTACTTGACCCACTGTTTCTGCTTCTTGAATGTTATAAGCTGGCCTTGCACTCTCATTCTTGAGTGGACAATTCCTGCGCATGTGGGGTCCTCCACATTTCCAACATTGGAGTGGCCCTCTATTCTGCTGTGGATCCTTATGCTTTTCTCCAGTCACTCCAACTGGCTTACTCGCAGCTTGGGATGGTTGCTTCTGCTGATTCCTGAAATTAGAAGGTTTGAAACCTTTCTTTCTTTGGTCAAACTTCTCATTCTTCTTGTCCTTCCATGCCTTATGGTAATCCGGCTTACCTTTGCCTTGCTCATAGCAATACTTAGCCTTCCTTATTGCTTCTTCAAGAGTTCTAGGTTCATAAAACTCGATTCTATCTTTGTAAGATTGAGGTAATCCAGTCAGAAAATGCTGGACCTTCACTTTTTCATCTCTGATGTATCAGACATACCTCAATAGCTCCAAAAACTTATTTGCATATTCTTCCATGGTTTGCTGTCCCAATCTCAGCTCATGAAACTCCTTAATCTTGTCATCATAATACCTGTCAGAGAGGTATTTCTGCTTAAAATACTTCTTGAGTTGTTTCCACTTAAGTCTCCTTTCACTGATCCTCTTTACTTGCTTGAAGTGTTCCCACCAAATGGATGCTCTTCCATTCAGATTGAATATGGCAACTCTTGCCTTCATGTTTCCTGAATAATCATGCACTTGAAAGTACTTCTTTATCCCAAGAAGCCAAGCTTCAGCCTCTTGTCCAGTCTTTACCTCACCATCAAAAGTAGGAGGTTTAGCTTTCTTAAATTCATCATGAGAGCGATCCCTATGGTGTCTCTTTCTTTTCCTTTTATGAGAAGAAGAACTTGAATCCCCGCTGGATTCTTCAGAATCAGATGATCCACTAGAAGCCCTTCTCCTTCTCCTAGTACTGCTCTTACTGCCCTCTGGTCTTGTCATACCTCTTCCAGAATCTATCCTTCTTTGCAAGTCTATCAAACTCTGCAACATTGCAGCATTCAACTGATGCTGCTCTTCCTGGGATTTGATCAAGCTTCTCATGGTGGCTGCAACATCTGACGGTGTCTCTTGGAATATCCTTCCATTAGACTCAATGTCATCATTTCTGTTACGGACATTTTCTCCCATGGAATCTTCTACTTGCTCGTAAGAATCCCGAGCATCGTATCCATCATGGGTTCTCATAACTGAACCACCACTTACTTACCAAACTGCACCACCTGGAATACTACTCTTGAAGGTTCCTATGATTCTGCAAACGTGTTAGTAACACAAGTGTTAGATGCATAACATATAAATCAGAATCACTTACCTTCTCTTGGAATAACCATAAAATAACAAGTTTCCCAAAACATAGAATTTTCATTCTCAAAGAACGACTGTCTCAGGGGGACGACGGGGGTCAAGGGGGATTGCCCCCTTATGGCTTCGTCGAGGGCAGCGCCCTCGTTTTTATTTATTTATTTATGTAAATCTATGTTTTTCGCGCAATCTGGCGCATAAGATCGCTGCCACTTTCTCCTTTTTCAGCCCTGAATATTCACTGAAAAACCACTGAAAATTCCCTTGAAAAACAGTTGAAATCGACTGGGAAATCCCACTTGAAAATCTCAAAATTTCCTCTGTAGAATCGACTCTCATTTCAACTATCAGTCCGACGTTTCGGCAGTCCAAACAACTAACTTCTTCCGTTGTTCATCGGCTCTCATTTCAACTATCAGTCCGACGTTTCGGCAGTCCAAACAACTAAAATTTTCCTCCGCTATTCATCGGCTCTTATTTCAACTAATCAGTCCGACGTTTCGGCAATCCAAACAACTAAATTTTTTCGACTTGTCGGCGGTCCAATCCTCTAAAGTTTTCCGACGTTTTCTGTACTTAGAAAATTTTCGGAAATTTTTCTTCTTCCTTCTGCCGCTGCATCGGCAACCTCATCCTCTAATTATCGGCGATCGGATCCACTAACCTTCGGAAGGTTAGTCCATTAGACAGCTGCAACAGCGGATATTCAATCCACTAATCATCGCCGATGGCCGATGACTCCAAGACTTAGAATTTTTTTGAATTTTTCCCTTTCGCTGCTTGATCGGCTCGACTCTATTCTTTTCGTCGGTGAAATAGTTCCGTCAGCAGCCGCAACGGCGGAACATGATCTTCGATCTTCTTTCGATCGATGAACTGATTTTGACTGGCATCGACAGTTGGAACTTCTCCCTGTCGAAAGACTAGTGCTCTAGACTTCCGCAACGGCGGGCGCACGAACCACTATCTTCTTCCGATCGGCGGGACAACCTGATCGGTATCAGCAGTGTTTTCTCGTCGAAAGGCTAGTGCTCTCAACTTCCGCAATGGCAGGTGCACGAACCCCTATCTTCTTCCGATAGCCGACAATTTAGAGCCTTAGAAAATTTTTGAACTTTATTTCCTTATGGCGTCGGTGGTCGGAGGCCTTACCCGTCGGACGCGTAGTTGTTTAGCCATCCGCAACGGTGGGTGCTCGAACAACTATTTTCTTCCGAAGGACGTCGAACACTTAGGAAATTTTCCGCAATTTTCCTTCCCACTGTCCTCCATTGGGTATGCTTCCACATAGCTCTTCCGCTACGTCGGAAGTCCGTCCGCCTAGCTCTTCCGCTACGTCGGAAGTCTGTTCCACTAAGTGTTCCGACTGTTCAAACACTTAGAAAAATTCGTGGAAGTTTGCTATCATCAAATTCTGATCTCTGCTGGGAAGAAAGAAATACTGCTTCTGTCACTGTATCCTTCATGGCTCATTCAGGCCCATGCTACAACATGAGCTCTGATACCACGCTGTGACATCCCCGACCCTCCGACCGGCGAAGAGGACGCGACCACGGCGTTAACCATCCGGGCTACCAGCCCCATGAACATTTGAATTCATAAAAATGCTGGAACAGAATGCTGAAAGCAAGATGCATTGAAGTGGAACATACAAAGATGCAATCATCTATCATACACAGCTACAATTATCTATCAGACACAGTGGAATCAACATACATTCATACAAGCATTCACTCAACATGTTCATCACGTTCATTAACAAAAAATATGGTCGCAGAAGTAAATATGGACAAGATCACTAATCTTATGAAGAAGTTGTTCTGCAACCAGCTATGCCGCTGCAACGTTCCACCCAACCATAGGCCAGCGTGCTCCTTAATCTCTCAGCAACGCTGCCACCCCCAAGTTGGGCATGATTCTCCAAGGAATAAGGGAACAAGCAGGCTTACACATAGCCAAGGATACACAAACATAGCCAAGCCAATACAGTTGGGTTTATCAGGCCATCAAGGAGTTGGGAAAGGCTAAATGCTAAGCTGGTGAGCTCAATACAGAGCCAAGAACACCTACACCAGAACTAGCCTGGCTTCTAAGACACCCACACACACCCAACACAAGGAATCACTCCCTTCTCTGCTACATAGTCCCTCAGGCCCTGCATTCCCTTCCAGTGCTATTCATGGATTGTGGAGAAGAAAGCCAGCCCTCTAGCTCTGTCTATGTGGTTTCCAACCACCAGGTTTATCAAGCAAACTAAGCCCCCATCCCTGCTCCCAACACAGTTCGAAGACCAACCATTGCACGCATGCAACTATTCAGCAATTATAGCTTAATAGGGGAAATGATTCCTGAGTCGTTCTTGGCCCTATCGTGGCCAAAACGACTCCCGGTGAATTACAACAGGTCACTGAACGTATCAGTGCACACAATTTACAACATGGGGGAAAACAACAATCCCAAAATGTATCAGCATACAATACCAACAAACGTGGGGAACAACAGCACGTCCCAGGAAATGAATCCACAGGAAGACTTACACAGACCATGCTGGGGAATAAATTACAGTCTCCCAGCCTGTGCGTGAGTAACAACAACGCAGAACCCACAAATCAGCCGGTGGGGAAAATATACAGCCACACCATCCGCAAATCCGTAGAGGAAAAACTACGTGGTTAAAACCAGGAAAATCTTGTGCGTGAGAGTAATGAACAAGACTCCTGCTCCTGCGTGAGGATGAACAGCCTACAGAGAGGACGCGAAATTGGAAGTGCGTGAGTGTTCAACACCATCGTGGAGAGAGTGGTATCCTCCGTGAGTGATGGCGGTGGTTTCTTTTGCCATGGTGAAGTCAACCGTGGGTGGAGTGTGCATGTGGGAAAGGATTGACAGTCCTGCCACACCCACTCCCAAACAAATAACTGCCTCAACCACCTAGCTGAACATTTAAGGTTGTAGTTGAATAAAACAAGGAAAGATGACACATGGCTTTTTTTTTACCCCATTGGCCAAGGTTTGACAATTTCCCCACCCTTATCCTTGTGAAAATCATGCCCCTTCTCAATTTAGTTGCCGCGAATGTAGCTGGTTGGGTTGTTTAATTAAAGATGCATATTTACATGATGATAAACTTAATATATGTATGCTGCATGCCCCGATATACCATCGGTGACAATTTCAATCCCAAAACATAGCATAACCAATCAATGGTGGGGCCTTGGCCTTTAGCTCTGCACCATGATCATTTACAATATATACATCATATACATCTAATGCAATGGGGTCAAAACTGGGGTGTGGAACTCAAGGCAAAGGCCCCACCATCGATTTAGCGTTTTATGTATTGGCGATTAAAAACGATGCCTATGGTTTATGTGCTAGCCAGGCACAATATGTTTTGAGACATCATGTAAAAACTCAAATTAATAAAAATACCACAACTAGCTATGCACCGCAACGTTAAAGAGATGGGGGCATGATTTCACAAGGAATATGGAGGGGGAAGTAATCAAACCCTTGAGCCAATCTGTTAAAGCCAATGCCAAAGGAAAAACCCATCAAGTTGTCAACTACCTTTTTTTTCTTTTGTGCCTAGTCATCTAGAAGTTGGTTGAGGAAGTTATTTCCTTGGGATGGGAAAGGTATGTGTTAGAATAGTAGAGTCAAGCTAAACTAGTTAACTTATCTAAGAAACCAACAACATATCATAAGAGATAAGAACATGAAAATAAAAGGACAAGACAACACCGATATACGTGGTTCACCCTAATGGGTTACATCCATGGGAAGGTAGTCTTCTATTATCTCCAGAATGTCTTCTCCAATCTTAGAAGAAAGCAAAGCACAAATACCCCAAAGAATCTAGATGATGTACAATAGTGTCACAATAGTACCACTACTACATCAAGAATACATGATATGTAGAGACTCACTTGACCCTATTATATACTAAGAGATAAGGAGGAATTACTCTCATATATTGCATGTGGGATAATATAATTCTCCAAAATAACATCTCTTAATACAATACCATGGACAAATACTCTACACAAGTAAATACAACACCATATAACTATGGGTTAAATGTATTACTCTTTTACATAAGATTGTAGACAACTTATGAAATAATACAAAGACATTATTACCTTCCAAGGAATATAATATATTCCAACACTCCCCCTTAATAATGGCTGGGAGAAGGGCCCACACTAACACTAAGGAAGGAAGGAGTCATTACTACTCCCCCTTGATGACAACTTCCCGCATTCCAAGCAAGGAACGAAGATGCACAAACTTCTCCTTGGTGAAGGATTTGGTGAAGATATCTGATGCCTGCTACTCGGTAGGACAATACTGAAGAGAAAGAATACCATCTGCCACAAGTCCACGAGTGTAATGAGCATCAAGGTCAATATGCTTTGTCTTGGAGTGATATACCGGATTATAAGCAAGCTGGATTGCACCCTGATTGTCACATTTCAACACAGTGGACGATTTTGTATCTAGACTAAGCTCTGTAAGAACATGTCATAACCAAACTGCTTCTTTAGCTGCTTCTTTGGCTTCTCTATATTTTGCTTCACATGAGGATAAAGCAAGAGTCTTCACCTTCTTGCTTGACCAAGAAATCGGACCTAAACCAAGTTGAAATACATAACCTGTGGTGGACCGTCGATCAGAGTTGTCACCTGCCCAATGATAATCTGTGTAACTAGAGAGTGAAGCTACAGTACTGCTCGAATAAAAAACACCATAGTGTAATGTCCCTTGTAAATATCTCAAAATACTCTTGGCTTCCTGCCAATGACTTTCATGAGGTTGCTGCATGAACCGAGAAACCAAACTGATGACAAAAGAGAGATCTGGTCAGCTATGAGTTAAATATATCAAATTGCCTACAAGTTGACGATAAAGAGTAGCATCAATAAGTGGTGTGGTACACTCAACAGTTAACTTTACACTAGACTGAAATGGCGTAGGAGTAGATTTACAATCACTCATATAGAAACGAGCCAACAGGTCTGTAGCATACTTCAGCTGAGAGAGAAACATACCATATTCTATATGCCAGATTTGAAGACCTAAGAAATAATGCAATAAGCCAAGGTCAGTCATTTCAAATTGCTTTTGAAGATCACTTTTTAGATTTTGAATTAATGTAAGTTGACTGCTTTTGATGATTAGATCATCTACATATAAAACAACAATGAGAATATTAGTACCAAAGTTCCGAACATACATATTTGGATCAAATATACAACGCTTAAAACCATTCTTCAGAATATATGCATCAAGTTTATCATACCAAGCCCTAGGTGCTTGTTTGAGACCATATAAAGACTTGTGGAGATAATAGAAGAGGCTGTTGCATATAAATTTCTTCATTAAGATCACCATTTAAAAAAGTACTTTTAACATCCATTTGGGTGTATTTTCCATTTATAAGATGAAGCAATAGATAAAATGGTTCTTATTGTATTCATTTTAGCAACAGGAGCAAAAGTTTCATTATAATCTATACCTTCAAGTTGATTAAAACCTTTTGCAAATAACCTATCTTTATACTTTTCAATTTGTCCTTCTATAGTGAACTTAGTTTTATAAACCTATTTACAACCAACTAAATTCTTACCAACAGGAAGAGGAACAAGAGACCAAGTCTTGTTCTTCATAAGAGACTCATACTCAGCAGTGATAGCTTGTTCCCATTGAGGTTTACCTTGAGCTTGAGAATAAGAGGTCGGATCATTTGTGTCCAAAACTTTGGTCATAAGGGCAAAGTTATATCTAGTTCTACGAGGGTCGGAAAGGTTACTGACCTCACTACCTGCATATTCAAGAGTTTTCCGGGCCCAAACATGAAGGTTAGAGGAAACAAAAGCTTCTTCAGCTTCAGTACATTCAGGTGGAATACTTGAAGAAGAGGGTGAACTAGGATCAACAACAGGCACAGAACTGGAAGAAGAAACCGAGATAGGAGTAACAGGAGACAATGTGATATTCAGTGTAACATGAGGTTCGACAGACTCAGGTGGTGAAGATACTTCAACAAAGTGAACATCCCTTTGGATGATAACACTCTGAGTAGAGGTATCAAATAACTTGTAAGCCTTAGAATCCTCATAATAACCAATGAATATACATTTGTGAGACTTGGTATCTAAATTTTTCCTTTTATCGTCAGGAATATGAGCCCAACATTCACAACCAAACACCTTAAAGTTACTAATATCAGGTTTCTGACCATTCCATTTTTCCTCGGGGGTAACATGCTTAACGAATTTTGTAGGAACTCGATTTAAAATAAAGTTTGCACAACTTACAGCTTCAACCCAATTTTTTTTATGTAATCCTTTAGAATAAAGCATACATCTAGCCATTTCAACTAAAGTTCTATTTTTCCTTTCATCAACACCATTTTGTTGAGGTGTGTAAGGGTCAATCTTTTCGTGTTGAATACCATGTTTGGATAAAAATGCTTCAAATTCATTCTTAAAAAATTCCCCCCCATTATCTGATCTTAAAGTCTTAATCCTCTTACCAGACTCATTTTCAACCAAAGATTTAAAAAATTGAACTATTGAAAAAAAATCACTTTTATTTTTCAATAAATAAACCCATGATTTTCTACTAAAGTCATCAATAAAAGTAAGAAAATAGACTGTACGAGATAAAGAGGGAACTTCAAGAGGACCACAAATGTCACTATGAATTAATTGCGAAGGTTCTTTAGCACACCAAGCTTTACCTTTCTCAAACATTTCTCTATGATGTTTACCAAGAACACAACCTTCATAAACATCGTTAGTAGAAGAAATATGAGGAAAGCCATGTACCATTTTAGTTAACAATTGCATTTTACCATAATTCAAATGACCTAATATTCATGCCATAATTTACTTTGTTCATCAGTGTGGGAAACATAGGAATATAAAGGTTGTCCTTTAGTTGAGTTAAAACCAACAAATTTTTATAGACTAATAGTATGATCAACAGGACCAGAAGAAACTACTTTGAAATTTTGATTGATATCTTTAAGAACATATTTGTCAAGCCATGCTTCAAATTTAAACCCTTTTTGACAAGCATGATAAATAGAAAGTAAGTTAATGGGCATGTGTTCAACATGAAAAACATCTTCCAATTGACCATTATTAACATTAACATTACCGGAACCAATTAAGGAATGTTGTTTACCATAACCTATAGAAGCTTTATGAGATATGTGTTTATGATTGTCATAAGAAGTAAATAAAGAAGCATCACCAGTCACATGTTTAGATGCACCAGAATCCATTATACATTCCACGTTAGAAGAAGAATTATTAGGCAAAACAACAGATGCACATAAAGCTACTTGAGAGTCATGAGAAGTTTTCTTTTTAGCTTTAGCCATTAAACGTTTTTCTTTAAAAAAATTCTTTTTAGGATGGTTAGTTTTACCACAATGTTTACAAGGATCATATACTTTCTTCTGTTTACTATTTCCATTAGAAGCATAAGCAGCATGTCCAGAACTAGTATTAGAAGGATTAGAACCTTTAGCATTATTAAAAAATTTCTTATGATTCTTATTAAGTGTAGTTAGAGCTTTATTAGGTGTGAGTTGTCCTGAAACAATTAACCTTTCTTGCTCATTGATGAATCCTTTACAAAAATTATCAAAAGTTTGCTTCGTAGTAATTTGAGACAATTCTAGAGCTCTATTTCTAGTTTGGATGAACATATCAAAATAAGATGGCATTTTATGTTCTACAAGAATAATAAGAGCAGTGTCAGTTTTCTTGTAATCTTTACCACAACTATTTAATTTCTCATTTAAAGTTTTCAATTCAGCAAGATATAACTCAACTCTTTCAAAGTCAACAGGTTCGAGGTCAAAGATCTTCTTTTCAAGATAATATGCAGAAACATCATCAGATTTATCAAATAAAGAGGAAAGAATTTGCCATACCTAAACTGGGCTGTCTTCTGCCTCAATACTTACCTGAAGACTGTATGCAACAGTTTGATCAATGAGCCCCCTTGCTTGATTACTTTTAGCTTCCCATATATCCAAATCACAAGCAGTAGTAGGTGTCTTGTGTTCACCATTAACTAGCCTCCAAATATTCTTACTCCTGAGAACATCAATCATCTTTCTCTTCCAGGAAAGATAGTTAGAACCAACTAATTCAAGAACAAAAGCTACTTTAGAATTCATAATGAGTGAAATTTTGTCAAGAAATAAGAAACCTTAATACTAAAAAATGACAGAAAAATAGTGAAGAACTTGAAAATAGTTACACTTTATTGATTTGAATTTGCAAAAGCACAGTTAGAAACACAGTAAAGAAAAGAGGAGAAACTTTCACTTACAACCTTGTGAAAAAAATGTGCCCAGAAAAGCCCAGTCTTATGTTCTGTTCGCGTAGGTGGATCCAAAATGGTTGTTCCAATTCCAAAAATAGGCTATAATAAAAAACTGGTAAAAGCTGACCAAGTTACAGCCCTTTTTTATAACTGCCATTTTTATAATCAGAATAAAGATCTCCTTGAGGAGAGCGCCGAAATCATGTAGATCTACAGAAAAAACATCAAAAAATATCCACAAAAATATTACACAACAAGTTAGGGTTAGGATAAAAAAATGCAGAAATATGCCCAGATCTGAAGAGAAGCCTAATGGGTACCAGATAGAAAGCAAATCTCCAACAAAATGACAATGCCCAAATGATAATTGTTATTGATTGAAAGCTATAGAAGGTACTAGATCATAGCAACCCGCTCTGATACCATGTTATAATAGTAGAGTCAAGCTAAACTAGTTAACCTATGTAAGCAACCAACAACATATCATAAAAGATAAGAATAGGAAAAGAAAAAGACAAGAGAACACCGATATACGTGGTTCACCCTAATGGGTTACATCCACAGGAAGGTAGTCTTCTATTATCTCCAGAATGTCTTCTCCAATCTTACAAGAGAGAAAAGCACAAATACCCCAAAGAATATAGATGATAGATGATGTAAAGCAGTGTCACAATAGTACCACTACTACATCAAGAATACATGATATGTAGAGACTCACTTGACCCTATTATATACTAAGATATGAGGAGGAATTACTCTCACATATTGCATGTGGTATAATATAGCTCTCCAAAATAACATATCTTAACACAATACCATGGACAAATACTCTACACAAGTAAATACAACACCATATAACTATGGTTTAAATGTACTACTCTTTTACATAAGATTGTAGAAAAATTCCGACATAATACAAAGACATTATTACCTTCCAAGGAATATAATATATTCCAACAGTATGGAGTTCAAATTCGAATTGGGAAGACCACCCATTTTGGAAAAAACGTGTTTTTGACTTATGGGGCAAGTAAATGCTTGGAAATGCATGCCCAAGCCATTTTTCACCCACATCTTTTATTCATCACCCATTCTCATTCACGTTGGGCTCTCTCATGCAGCTGAATCTTGCCTATCTCTCTCCCTCACGGTTTCCTGCCTTTTTCTTCATTTCTCCATACCCATAATTTTTTTTCATTGTTGTTGGGTGAATGAGAAGAAGGGAACCATGATTTTGGGGTTTGAGGAGGCCATTTTGGCCCATGTGAATCCAACAGACAATTTCTGAATTCAAATCCATGAGCTAAGGGTTTGTAGAGGTATTTTTTCCATGTGAGCAAGATGGGAGTTCTCCTTCACGTTCCATTTTCCATGTTCCAAGATGGGAGGTCTTGTAGAGGTCTTTTTTTCCATGTTCCATTTTTTCTCCATGGCTGGGAAGCCATTTTGTGTTGCTGAGTGCATGTGTAGCATGAATTTACGTTTTGGGTGTTTGTTGAGGTCGAATTGCTCTCGAAATGCCCATAGGCGTTTTCTGATTTTGGGATTCACGACTTGGGTGTGAATGATGGTTGTTTTTGCTCTTGAATGTCCCTGAACATTTTGTGAAATCGATTTTGGTTCCCAGGGATGTCTTTCCTCTTGTTCCATTTTCGTTTTGGCTTCCCAGGAACGTTTTGTTCATACCGAGCAGTTGTGTTTGGATGTGAAGTACATCCTTTCATTGGCTTAGCTGAGTAAGTCTAAGAAACCCCTCTCTTGGATGGTCTGACTGTGTTTGGGTGTGAATGCCTTGTGTTGGATTGTTGCCTTAGCAGTCCGAGAAAACCCTTCTGTTAGATGGCAGGTTGTGTTTTGATTAGAAGGTTGGATTGGCTGGGTAAGTCCAAGGAATCCATCTGTTAATTGGTCGACTGTGTGTTTGATGGAAGGTTTGGATTGGTTGAGTAAGTCCAAGGAATCCCTATGTTATTGGCTTGTTTTCTTAATAGCCTGTGAAACCCAGTTGTTCATTGGCTTGGCTGGACAGTCTGTGAAACCCAACTGTGTGTTTGGCTTGACTGTGGATGTATGGATTGTTGTGTATAATCTTGTTGTTCCCTAGTTCCTTGTGGAAATCATGCCCAGCTCGGGGGTGGTAGTGATGCTGAGAGATTGATGATCACACTGGACTATGGTTGGGTGGAACGTTGCAGCGACATAGCTAGTTGTGGGCCGACTTCTTTTCAAGATAAGTACTATTGTGTATTCAATTTCCACAACTATATTTGCTTTTAAATTATCATTAACATGTTGAATGAGTTTTGCTTTCATTGTATATTTTAATTATTATGCATCTGTGTATGTATTTCATGTTCAATGCATTTTGGCTTATGTTCATGGGGCTATATTTTTCGTTCTGATAGTAGCAGCAGTGTTGGTCTCGCACTCTCCACCGCCGGGATGAGGGGAGGGCACGTGATAAGATGAATGATTATCAAATGGTTACCATGAGTTTTGATTTTATATGAATACTAGTGGTAAAAAATGAGATCTATATCCAATGTATATTCTCTCCATTCCATTGATGACTTAGTTGATTGGTTAGGGTTTTGATGGATGAGATCAATTATTAATTTTGACCTTTTCAATTTTCTGTGTCTACTTTCTGCCACTACTTCCCTTGGGGAAGTGCATAATGATGAATGGTAACAAAAAATATGTTTTCTTACTAGGTCGTAGGTTTTTGGACAAAATGTGAAACGTAACTCATGCTTTTTGAAGGAAAACGCGTGACCGTCTTTTGGAGTTTGACTTCCAATTTTGGGTAATTTCCTCAAGTCATATGGATGTGATGGGGCGGGCATGGTGCTACTACTATTGGTAATGATGTATAATGGTGGTTAAAATTATGAGAAAGTACACTACACCATTTTGGACCTTTACGGGGGGTTATCTTCTGCCCACAATTGTGACTTATGGGGGTGGTTCTAAAGAAACCGCACCTAAAGGCACCAATGTTAAAAGTTTTGCATTTAAGGGTGGGTTTTAAAGAAATTGGAATGGACCCCATAAAATACTTTTAGGGGCAGTTTTTGAACCCCCTAATAGAGCCTTACATAGGCGGTCGGGAACCCCCCTATTAGATCCCCTTCATTGAGAACTATGGAGGTTGTTTTTAAAAAAACCCCTTCATAGGCTACAAGGGTAATTATACCAAAACCGACCCTAAAAATTCTGAAGTTAAATGTTTTGGCCTTTAAGGGAGGTTGTTGAAGAAATTTGAACTGCCCCTAAAACTTACATTTAGGGCCGGTTTGTGACCCCCTAATAGATAATTACAGGGGCAGTTGGGTGCCCCCACGCTACACCTCCTACATATAGAAATATGAGGGTGGTTGTTAGAAAAACCCCTCCATTGAATCCCTCTCTTATAAAACTCTTTGGGGGCGGTTTGTCAACCCCCCCCCTTATAGAGAGTTGCAGAGTCATTTAAAAACCCCGCTCGTAGACATCAAAGAGGATATTTGTTGACTTCCTTCATAGCCACCTATGGGGGTAGTTTGTATCCCCCCTCTTAGTAGTCTATGAGTTTGGTTAGGAACCCCCCTCATATCCACCTATAGGAAAATTCAGAACCCTCCTCATAGAAATCTACAATGGTAGTTTAAAATCCCCTGATAGAAATGTACATGGATAGTTTCAAACCCCCATTCTAGAAAATGTAAGACATTAGAATTGCAATTTTGTATGTCAAAATTTGTAAACCTAAATCCCATGCTTCCCTTTCAACATTCAACACTACAAAATTCAAACAACATCATCATCAAAACTCAACTAATACTAGACAATTACATTATTTCATGGAATTGGTTTCAGGTAAAATATGGTAACAACCTGCCCTAGGTGACTTAGCTAGTTTAGTTAGCCAATACTCATCAAATATTCTAGTTAATGGGTGAAGAGCATCGCTCTCAATGTATAAGATCTTTTATTTCCAACCAAACCAATAACATTCAATATTGTTTTCAGGAATTCAACCTAATCTTCATTGGAGAGGCAGGAGTGGGTGGGAGTATAGTCCAATATTAGACTCTAACTATATCACTCTCGGAATGGGTCGTCATTTCGCCCACTTGTCATGCTCACTAATATAGAATAGTATACAAAATTCATTCCCTGAGATTAATATTAAGTATCATTGACTCTACTGCACATAGGGACCGAGACATCATAAGAATGGAACCTTCAATTTTCCAATTGCTCGCTCCACATCATCACTACGGTCCGATTTCAGAAGTCTTGCAGAATGAGAAAGCATTTTGATAGCATACATGAATGGCTAAGTTTTTGTTTAGTTATTCAAAACAAAATCAAAGAAGTAAAAAGTCTTATATAAATTCTGAAGTTCTAGAGATATGCTACAAAAGAAAGATCCTATAAACAACAATATGTGTGTGGATGTATTACTCAACTACAACAACAAATAACAGTTAAAGTCCAAATATTTGTCATTTCCAACACTTTGTTTTCTACATTATGTGCAAAAATTTATGTTCTCATATTTTTCAAACCATGCATGGGAATTCCACAAAATTTACAGGGGAGATGCTACGAGGCAGGATGAAAAAACCGATAAAATTTCAAGTCAAACTATTTCATATTTTGTGATAAATGAGCCATGAGCACCTATATCCATTTTACAATTTTCTTGGAATCCGTGAAATTGGTTTTGCTCAAATTTTGTGTGCTAGAGCATTAAGATGAACTTAAAATGGTCACCAAAAATCAACCCAACCCAGTAGGTAAATCTAAGAAAATCAACAAAAAAATATTCAAAATTATAGGACACCATGGTGGACTTTGACAATATTCAAAATTTATGTCCAAAAAATATTGAATATGTGCATTTTCATAAAAGTTAACAATAGCATTCAAGTAAAAAATACAGTAAATTAAGTAATACAAGTACATTCAAAACAATTATGAGTATGAAAATGTAAGTTTCGTGTTCATAGATACAAATTAAATTAGAACAGATAAAAAAATCATCAATAGTAATTATTTATCAACGTCCAACCACATTCCTTCACAATCTTGTCGAACATAATCCATGTCACGATCACCTACAACTTCATCATCTTTGCATTTTTTCCCTTCAAATTATATATCATTTGATATATTTGCATACTCCATTTCAATTGTGTTATTGTTTCTTAACCCCTTTGGAAGGCATTTCATATCTACATACCATTCATTCTCTACAGGATTTTGTACACCTAATACTTGTTTCACTTGTGATGCTAGAATAAATGGATCAAGTTGCACTCTATCCTTCGATTCACCAATGTGAAACCAATTTCATCAACTTTCATTCCATTTTTCTTGTGTACATATACCCAATGACATCTGAACAAGGGATAGTGCACACAATAGTAGACCAATATGATTATTTCTTTGATCACTTCAAAATATATTGTTGTCTGGCATATAGGATTTTTGTCTTTTGCACTTGATCTCATTAATGTTTGTGCATCTATGCACACCCACTATTTTGGGTGGCCCTAACACTCTCTATGGTTTTAATTTGAAATATACACTCGTTGATGAAGTAGTTGTCAAACTAGTTGCATGTTTTCTTGGGTCATGTGCCACCCATTTAAGGGTACCATAAATATTTTCTTTTCCTTCCACCTGTAAAGTATTGAATGTCATTAGAAAACCATGAAGTTTCAAACTATATAAAAGGAAGTTTAGTTTCACTCATCATAATAGTCTTGTTCAATGAATTTTAAATATTTATAAGGACAAAAACATGATATCATTACCCTCCTTTCTTAACCAATCACTAAATTATTGGTTGCAGAGATTTTGTAACAAGGCTTCATCTTTTTTGGCTTGGATGTTTCTACTACCGATTTCACTCAAGTGCATTGTTGGAGGAGTTAGTTGGAGAGTCGACTATTCAAGTTAACCGACTAATCAAAGACTAGGTCGGCCTCCAAAGGTCGTGTCGGTTGACCGAACCGACAAGTAGTTACTCATAACTATTTTGTAAATCATATATAATAGGATGTTGAGTCAGTGTAGAACTTAGTTCAGTTTGGTATATGTATGGACCGTCATGTGATTCTATAATATAATCTGTTACTTCATAATTACCTATTCTTGTCTCTTGTGTCTGTTATGATTATATGTTTCTATGTGTATTATTGGTAACCTTATGTGATCTGTGAGATTACAACATTGGTTTCGTTGTCGAGCAGAGTTTCAACACCAACTGGCCATCAAAGCAGAAGCTATTGTAGAATTATGTGTACAGAAACGACCATCCATTTGTCTACACAGCCCATGAAGACAAAAAAAAATACAGTAAACTATTTCAGAAAGAAGAATTTTTGAATTACCTTCCCTATTTCTTCGGGACGAAGAAAGATTTTTTTTCCTAGGGGAGATGTTGGAGGAGCTAGTCGGTGAGTCGACTAGTCGAGTTAACCGACCAATCAGATATTAGGTCGGCCTCCAAAGGTCACGTCGGTTGATCGAACCGACAAGTAGTTACTCATAACTGTTTTGTAAATCATATATAATAGGCTGTTGAGCCAGTGTAGAACTCGGTTCAGTTTGGTATATGTATGGACCCTCATGTGATTCTATAATATAATCTATTACTTCATTACCTATTCTTGTCTCTTGTGTCTATTATGATTATATGTTTCTATGTGTATTATTGATAACCTTATGTGATCTGTGAGATTACAACATGCAAGGCTAATTTCCAACAATGTAAATGCACATTTTTTTGAATATATTTTGATAAATTCTAATAAATAATGGTTTTATAAGATTGGTCTTATTAATTACTCTATCCAAGTTTGAACTTCATTTATATTGTGCAAGGACCACCCGTGGGCTTGTAACAAACTACTATTAATAGAAGTTACAGTACTAGATAAGGCCTTCCCATAATGACCAACCTCTCCTTCTTCATCATCCCAAGCGTCATTTTTACTAGGAATGCTTCCAATAAATTCCATACCTTCAATATATCCAACACAAAATTTGATGGATTCCTCCACAATTTAGTTTACATCTATGCACCCTTCTGTACTATTAGTGCTATGCACATAAAGTTTGAAAATTTTCATGTTCCTACAAAATAAAACACAAAAAACTTTTAGTCAAGTCTGAAGTATGAATAAATATTTGTTAGTGATGTACTAGATGCACATAATATGTTGGAATCAAATGTGGATTTTTACACATAGTAAAATTTCACTTACCTTTCAAAAGGGTACACACATTTGTATGTGACTGGGCCACAAAATTGTAGCCCTCATACCAAGTGTATGGTCACATGTATCCTTATATGAAATAATGAGGGGGTGAAATATTTTTCGAGTAAGCATAATGTATCCACAACATCATCTTCTAAGTTTCCAAGATTTGTTGGATCCACCATTTTTGCACATATTCTCCTATAAATGAAGCAAACCCTACAAACCGTGTTTCATTCTGCTTTTGGTAGCACATGGCGCAATGCTACATGAATGATTTGTTGCATGAAAATATGGAAATCATGTTCTTTCATACCATGAAAATTAAACTCTTCCATAGATATGTGATTTCTAGAATTTGAACTATAACCATCAGACTCTTTTAATGTGAACAAAAAACCACAAAATTTGTGTTTATCTTTTTCGAAAGAGTGTGTGGTGCAGGTAGACAATTTTTTTTCCCATTAGTATTGTGGCCACCATGACCTCCTTATACCCAACTGTTGTAAGTCACCACGATAATTTTTTCCATCCTTTGATTTTCCTTTTATATCCAGAAGGGTACCAAAAATACTTTCACGTACATTTTTTTCTACGTGCATTACATCTAAAATGTGACATACTAGGAGTTTATGAAGCCAAGAATATCCAAATGAATGTTTCATAATATGGAGGAAAAGTTAAATAATGGATTAAAATAAGACATGTAAACTTGTGAAATCCTTTCCAAAACATATTTTTAATAACAACAAATTCTTATGTATATGTCACACATGAGTCATGCAACTATCTTATCTTGTGAAACATTTGTCCATATCATGTATACATATAGTAACTTTCTATATGCCATCCATGTCTACCAGGACGTTATTATGAGTGTGCACTACTCCCAACGTGTCAACAAAGAGGTTTCATTCTAGATATTTAGAAATTGAATGTTGTACAAAACCATAGGCTACTTACCCATCACATGGAAGTTAGTAGTATAATGTTCATAAATGCATACACTCAATCATGCATAATACATCAAATGAATATAAATATGTGCACAACTAACAACTATTATTTAAGTAACTAGATATATAGGAAATCACAGTTTAAGCACTTATCTTTGTTTGTTTGGTTGTTGGACTCCCTCTCGGTCCTTGTCTTCTTATAGGAATTACTGGAGTCTTTGACAGTGTACTCTAATTCATCATCTGATTTTGAGGACCCGTGTCTGTCTTGCTTATGCTTGAGCAAGTATTCTATACCATAGATCACATGGGACTGTATACTAGTTTTGAATCTAAATGTCACTTCATTCACAAATGCATCCTTTATTATCCAAATACTAAGATGGATCATATTTTCCTCTTTATCATGGTTCAAATCCTTCTGAATTAAAGTATGTATTCCTCATCACTTGAGGAATCAACTCTTTCTTCTCTAATTATTTTCGTTGTTGGTTATCATCTTCAACGGTGTGAGCATGGTGTCTTTTCTTGTTCGACTTCTTGTTGGAGGAGCCTTTGTTTCTGGGACAATATATGGAGTAGCGTCCCTTCTCATCACATGTCTAACATATAATATTGGATATATCTCTTCTAGGTTTCCTTTGAATTTTGTGTTCAAGGTCCTCCCTCTTATTGTGATGATGGTCCTCCTTCTTTCTTTGATTTCTTCTGGTGTGAATTGTGAGAGCTTGATCTTCAGTTGCTCCCATATTTTCTTTCTGGTTATGAGCCTAGATTCTTCATGCATGCATTATTACCAAAGTCCGTTGAAGGTAATAAGTTTCTTTCTGGCACATATCCCTTGAATGAATGAATCCCATGATCTTGGGAGACCATTCAAGATGGTCACAACAATCTCTCCTTATTCTACCTTCTGTTCGACTGCTTCGAGTTGTTCATTGATTTGGGAAACCCTTGTGAAGTATGACTGCATGGTCTCTGAGTTTTGTATCTTCACATTATTGAGTTGGTTCCTTAATGGCATATTCTGATTGATGTTATTTCCTTGATTAGCTTCGTCAAAGCATCAGACAATTCCTTAGGTGTGTTCAAGGATGAAACATGAGGGATAATATGATACTTAATAGAATCTGCAATAGTTCTCTTGGCCTTAACCAAGTTCTTCTTGTGGATGTCCTTAGCTTCATCTCCCCATGGAGATGGAACTTCCCCACTGATATACTTGTCTAAATCATTTTCTTCAAGGGTCAAGGAGAGCCTATACTTCCATGCTTGGAATTTTTCAGCTCCCCCAAGCTTATCATCAAGATGGGTGTGATGAGTCATTTTGAAATGAGAACGTCAAATGGAAATAACATAGATTTAGATCTTACCAATTTGAGATGTGAAAGATTATTATGGAGCTAGATGACCTAGAGTTCCATAGAGAAACCTTAATTTTCCAAACATGGAATCTTGAGATTTTGTATGGATAAAAAGACATGCCTCTTTGAGGTGAGTTGTTCAGTGAGGTCCTTTTCCAAATTTGGTGGAGGGAAAATCAAAAAACTTGATGTCGTAGTCCCCCCCAGTAGTAGAGATTGGGCCAAAAATGAAAATTTTTGAAACTGAATTCTGACTCCATAGAAAGATGTGCCCTTCTAGGGTGAGTTTCCTAATGTACTCATCTTTCTATATTGATGGAGGAAAACCTCAAAAGCTTGATGCCCTAAGTTTTTTCTCGGCACTAGTGTCTGGGTCAAAAATGAAAATTCTCCAAAATTGATTATGCTTCCCCCAAAATATGTGCCCTCCTAGGGAGAGTTAGCCTAGACCTATTTTCTTGATGATTTGTGGAGAGAAGACTTTGAACTAGGAATCCCTAGTTTCTCGCTGTTGCACATCACCTTCTTTTAGAGAATCTCGGATACCATGTTAGTTTTTCTACTTTAATTCAAATTGATTAGGATCTTTATCTGAAAGAATGACAAGCACAACAAGATACAAAAGATATAGAAGACACAAATATTTTCCTCAGGGAAACCATAAAGGAGAAAATCCAACAAGCTTCCTCATAATAGTTCTGTCACTAATACAATATCACAAGATGGAAAAACCCAAGAATAAGAAGTCTTCTGCATCTCTCTCTCTTTCTCCTCTAGTGAACCTATCCTCTCTCTCCTAATTTGGACTTGAGAGTGAGAGAGAGTGTGTCTAAATGAGGGAGGGCACCTCCCTATTTATACACATCATGTGACTGAACTAAAACTTAACTGGGATGACCTCCTAACCTAGAAGGGATGACTTCACCTAGGGAGACTCAAAAATACATTTTATTATATTAATCTTGGGGACTACTGCCTCAACTTACAATGGAAGTTTTACCTCAATGACCATACACAATAATGACATATTGAATGAGGGGAAAACATCCCCAATGGGGGTACAATAATATACAATGAGAATATACAACATAATATCTTCCGAAGTGACAATTACAACAACATTTTCTATTAATATTGTAGCTATTTTAATTTCTTTAAAAGGATGAGAAAGAGAACTTATGCGGGAATAAATTGTGTTTCAATCCACCATTACCATGATAACATTATTTCCTTTATAATTTGGTAGAATTGTGATAAAATCCATTAAGACCTCCTCCCATCACTAACGGTTGTAGAAGACCCAATGTCTTGATTCTCTCTCCCTTATTTTTTGGAAAACCAAACATTATGCCACAAAATTTTGGACATCATTTTTAAGACATTCCCAGAAAAATTCCTTCTTAATCCTATGGTAAGTTTTCAAGAACCATGAGTGTCCTCCTATATGACAGGTTCCCAATTTGAAAAAGATATTGTAATTGATTTTGTAATTCTTACATAAATATAGACGATCCTTATACAATAATGAATCATCCTTCCATAAAAATTTATCTAATGAACTAGGCTTCTCTTGTAATTATTAAATTATATTTCATTTCTTTTGTTCATACTTACATTCTATTGTAGTTTTCTTTGTAATACCCCTCGTTTTGTCTTGGGATGTATTTAATGAAAATGAAGTAAATGATGTAATTGTGTTAGTATGGATTCCTAATGTGGAGCTAAAGACCAAGGACAAACTAATGAATGGATAGGCACGTATGATGTAAATATTGTTATTTGGACCATATGGTTGGCTTGTCATGCTAACGCAATATATATGTGAATATTGTGTTCATAAATAATAAAATGGGCCAAAATGACTATGTAAAGAGCACCAAAGGGGCTATGATTCCAATAGAGGGGGAGAGGAAATGGGGCATATGGGAAACTAATCCTTTAATTCCAAGTTCCAACCTTATAACTCACCCAAATTATGTCACGTGACTCGAATAAGTCAGTTATCTCCTTTTTTGACTATTTCCCAATCATTGAATGCATGTGTGAGGTTGGTGCGAAAAGTCACCTAATGCAGTTATTGAAGTGTGGGGATGACTACAATTTTGTGACAGTTCTATCAGTTTCCAGAAGTGAGTCTGCAACTATCAGGAGTCCTTTTTTTCTACTATCAGAAGCTATGTCAGTTGTCTTGTCACCACATCTCGTATCCCTTGGAGTAAACCCTCATTCTCTCACACTCTCATGTAGATATACACTACACAAAGCTCTCCATTTTTTTTCCAGACCATCTATAACCCATGAAATTTGAATTTAGGGAGAGAGTTGTTGATCTACAAGGGAAATTGATGGTTGTAGGTGAGTAGAGAGAAGGGGTAAGTTAGGAAACCTTTCCAATTGAGCCATGTTTCTCATAGATTCATGAGAAGCCACTAATTTAGGATATAGGTGGTTCTCCAATAACATTTAGTAGGTTGTTATTCTTCTAAGCACACAGTGGAAGCACTCGACAATATGGATCGCCCAAGAGAACCATGGATTAGTGAAGGGGATTCCTGAGCCAAGGAGGGTGTTGTGTGGGGAAGGTATTGTGGAACCCAAGGATGTAAAGGTTGAGTGAGACCCTTGTAGAGATTTGTATGAGAACATAGAGAAGAACATGTTTTGGTTTGAGAGAGAATAACCTATAGGTTTTTCCTTTGCCTTGGTGGCCTCATATCTCGAGTTGGGGGTGTCCTCTCTGCAGAAAGAGTATATGCTGGACAGAGTTCCTACGGTTGGGTGAAAGATCACTCTTATACAACCACTTGCTTGGATCTACGTTGTTTAAGATAAGTATTATTGTGTATTTGAGTTTGAAACATTTTTATTTGATTCCTATATTTAATTATTCTTTTATATTCATGAATCGTGTGTGTGGACCAATTTTATTTCCACTATGTATGTTTAATTTGCATTTGCACACATCTTTTAGATATAATGAAATCATATATGACTATGGGGAAAAATTCAAAATCCCATAGTTGGATAATGTCCCCTCCCAATGACCGGGTTGGGTGGATGGGACGTTATATTCTTCAACCCAATTAGATTATGGAATGGAAATAACACAAAGTAATCCCCCTATGTTTTCTTCTTCACTTGAAAACACACCTACTACCATTTATTTTCCCTTTTTATATATAATTTCAAAGTCATAATGTATAATCTTTGCAACCCATTTTTTCTTATTCTAATGATAATTATTGTTCCAAGAAGTACTTAAGACTACCATAATCTGTTGTTATTCCTATCAAGTAAGGGTTCCATTTCTTAACTACATGCAGTAATATGGCCAACATTTCCTTTTCAGAAATTGGTTTGATTAATGTTTTCCTTTAAGTTGGAAACTTTTAAACGCGACATGCCTTCCTTATTGCATTAAAACTACACCAATGCCACACCCACTTTCAACACCTACACCCACACCACCATGAGAAACAACATTGATCAAGGTAAGATTGGGAGCATCAACAAACATGGAACCAAAAAGGAAACCAATATGGAGGAAAATGGAGAGATAAAAGCAATGTATGGACATATAAAAATAGCACAACGACAACATGGAACTGTAGGAGCAACCAAAATCAAGATCAAGGTGGAAAGGAAGTGGGTGGACCCTATGTCCACATTTCACTAGGATGAATGGATTCTCATGCTTGGTACCAACTAGCTACAATTCTTAGTAGATCATATTATATGGATTCCTCCCATGTTATGAAGATGAAACATGTGAAAGTGGTTGGAGCTTAATGTACCTAGTGAGGATAATATGATATACCAAATGAGGTAACCATTGGGATAATGTATGTAATGTTTCCATAATCATAAAATAGGACCACTTACTAGTTGTTGGGTAATCAATAGGACCACTAGGTAGATAGAGGAAATAATATAATAATAAGGGGTAGTTGGAATAGGCCCCTTAGGAATACTCATGATAAAGTATAATATGCATGAGTATCATTGTATGAGACATGTTGGAAGAAGTATTATCTAGAAAGAATGGCCTGTGGAGTGATTCCTTCCTTAATGAGTGATTGATGGTGTTACCCTAACTTTTGGGTTCTTTTCTATATTCTTGTGTTATTTATGTTATGAGTGTCTCTTATTATTTATAAATTTTAAGGGTTATATATCATTGTTGTGATTCAATTATATGTTAAGGATCATTATGTAATATAATGCATAACTATGTTGAAATGTGGATTTGATCATTTGTAATGTTGTGTGTGTTTAATTAATGTAAATGGGTTTATAAAATAGTTTTATCCTCGTAAACACAAATAAAGTTATCTTTTAATATCACTTTAGGTGATCCAAGTGGATACTTGTGGCCATCCACCTATTCCACAAAGTTACAATGGTTCTCCATCTTCTTGGAAAATTTATACGGTTTTTTGGGTCCCAAACTTCCAGGGCCATTTTGATGCCCTTAACAATGTTTTTTGACCAATCGAGGGCCAGGTGTTTCCATGGAATTCCTTGGCCCTAGTCAAAGTTTTTAATTCTTAGTTATTATTTGCAACGAGCTATTGAGTGCCATAATTGGATATCATATGCAAAATTTGCACCCCTAGGAAGTTGACATAACAACTACCCACCTTAGGACCACAAATCTTTTTGGTGCTTCATCTCCTAGGATTAGGTTTTTGGATGTTAGTTTTTCCTCTTTATGCTTATGATAAAATTCCCTTTTGAATCTCTTTGTAATGAGATCTTGCAAATGAGCGTAGCCGACACACTATCTTGTCAGAGATAAGCTACCACCATCTAATCTATTTTGTATTGCTGTGTAGTTTATAGTATTTTTCCATTCCATTCAGTAATAAAATTTTGATTTTATTATACTATTGTTCTATCTACAAATTTTTGTGTGTGTTTTTCCATCTTA
The DNA here is from genome assembly GCA_001517045.1 of Pseudotsuga menziesii. Lineage (NCBI taxonomy): Eukaryota > Viridiplantae > Streptophyta > Pinopsida > Pinales > Pinaceae > Pseudotsuga > Pseudotsuga menziesii. The sequence goes on along the minus strand of LPNX010188597.1, from coordinate 211,366 downwards.
TAATGTTTCCTTCATTTTGTTCCCCAAATAATCATAATTAGAGGGTTACTACTCAATTCAAAAAGTCCTAGACAACAAAAATTTAGCCTTCGCACTCCTTAAGTCTCTCCACCACGGTCAAATATTGGTGGGGCGATTACTACAACAGGCATGTTGAAGAGGAGTCTGAAATATATAGGATAGAACCCATTTGAGTGGATTTTTGCGATGCCATAAGGGAGAAATTCTAAATTGTCATAAACTATGATGACCAGAACACAATATGGACAACCTTGCACTAAGAGAGAGACTAGACGATGCTATATTTCACCATTATATTCCATGCCTTGTGCTCAAAGTTGGGTATCAAATCCTCTGATCAATGATCGGTCCTAAATTAACTCAGTGTCCTGCATAGGTATACCCAAACAAAGATGGTTTTCCTTGACATATCCTCATTGGGAGTTTCTTATCAATACGTTATCAAGATCAAGCAAAAGATTAGGAAATAGAGTAAGCGGGAGTTTGGGTTTGTAAATCAACCATAATAGAAGCTTGATAAAGGAAACCCTAACTCACATAACAAATGATAGAGAAAGGATGGAAAAATCATGACAACTAGGACAAGCCACAGGTAAAGAATGGTAATGGGAAATCGAAGAAGGACTTTGGCAAGTGATGTGAGTTCCACAAAATCCCCTAGCACAATACCGATGAATATCGTGTAAAACAATCATTGTTGGATGATAAGAAATCCTCATATCTATACTTTGGCTTGGAATCTAATTCAGAGAAAGAAAAATGAATGTGGATCATTAACATGGAACCTAGAGACATCATTGCAACTACAAAGATCTAACCAAAATATTTGGAGGAGCCATAAGAATGGGAATTCCTCTTCCATTCACAACTGTGGGTGAAGGGGAGTCCGCTACATTTCATTATTGACACTGATAGAAAGAATAACCTAATATTGGTTAAGGTTTTCAAGATATTTAATTTGTTAGAAATTCCACACCCCCAACCATACACCATCAGTTGGTTTAGGAAAGGACGAGAAATCTGTGTCAGTCAATAATGCCTCTTATCCGATGTCATCAAGCCCTTCAAACATGAGGTATTGTATTATGTTTCCTCAATTGAAGTTTGTGATATTTTAAGACAACCCTAGTTGTGGAAACGTTGTGTTTTTTATGAGTTCAGGCCTCGTAGTGTCATTGTTACTTTGGAATACCAAATCTATAGGACACTTAAGGTAGTCTTGACTACTGCAGTTTCCTTTATCTTTGCAGGACAATGTAAAAGGGTCATCTCTTAGAATGGGATTTTTTTCCTCTTCATGCTTTGGTCAGAATGTGGATGGAAGGTCACTACAACCGCAATAACCTCAACACAAAGGCTCTCTAACCAACAGAAGCGCATGCACAATATTGTAGAAGAATATAGAGATATATTTGCATCACCAAAAGGGGGGCCTCTACACTATTAGGTCAAACATTTAGTTGATTTGATATCCAATGATCCTTTACATAGTGGACCAATATATAGACTCTCTCTTTTGAAGAATGAGGAAATAAAGTGTCAGATTCAAGATCTCATCCAAAAATTCCATGTTCAACGAAAATCCTCACCTTGTGGGATACCAATTATGTTGGTACATAAGAAGGATGGGACATGGCAGCTTTGTATTGGTTACAAATCCCTAAACAAAATCACCATCAAGAATCGATGCCCAATACCTTCAATTTATGATCTTCTTGATCATCTTAAGTGTGACAATGTTAGAATAGTAGAGTTAAGCTAAACTAGTTAACCTATCTAAGAAACCAACAACATATCATAAAAGATAAGAAATGGAAAAGAAAAGGACAAGAGAACACCGATATACGTGGTTCACCCTAATGGGTTACATCCATGGGAAGGTAGTCTTCTATTATCTCCAGAATGTCTTCTCCAATCTTACAAGAGAGCAAAGCACAAATACCCCAAAGAATATATATGATGTACAACAATGTCACAATAGTACCACTACTACATCAAGAATACATGATATGTAGAGACTCACTTGACCCTATTATATATTAAGATATGATGAGAAATTACTCTCACATATTGCATGTTGGATAATATAATTCTCCAAAATAACATCTCTTAATACAATACCATGGACAAATACTCTACATAAGTAAATACAACACCATATAACTATGGGTTAAATGTATTACTCTTTTACATGAGATTGTAGACAACTTACGACATAATACAAAGTCATTATTACCTTCCAAGAAATATAATATATTCCAACACCCCCCCTTAATAATGGCTGGGAGAAGGGACCACACTAACACTAAGGAAGGAAGGAGTCATTACTGCTCCCCCTTGATGGATGACAACTTCAAGAAGAACCAAAGCTGAAAAAGAAGAACACTTCGACTGATGGAAATTGACGATCAACAACCACTTCTCACTGATTCATGAAAGTGCACACGAACCAGGTTGTACGATGAAAGACCCAACAATAAAATGCCGAGAACATGTGATGTAATCCAATCGCAAGATGCCTAGATCACCACAAGAATCATCTCAACCTTACATGATAGCTAAAGAACTCTGATATAACATCCACACCAGCGTACAAATACCTTTTGATGACCGATACAACAAGAACATGTGGCTAAGAACACCACAACAATGTACAAAAAAAACCCAGATGGCCAATACACATGTGGATAGCAGACATTCTTCCAATCAAGGTGCAATATAAATATCTGTAGAAGACCTCAAACATCGAAGAAACAAGACCCCAACGGTCTATACATCGAAAATGATATTATATAAATGAACATCATGACTTTAACAATAGAAGATGGTGCTTCATTACTTCTAGACTAAGGTGAAAGCCTAAACAGAGAACTTATCTGCACAAGAACTTTCAAGATTAAAGCATATAAATATCATAAAACAAAATTGCTCATACAGAAATGAAAATGCTTATATACCAAAGGCTAGCAAACATCATATAAAATAATGACAACATAATATGATCAAATAAAAGATTAACTTGCTCATTAAGGAAAATGAAGTTACTTTTACACATTAAGTGTCAGCCACAACATATAAATAGTGAGCCAAAGATTTTACTTAAATATATGAAAATTTAGTCATCAAGCAACTAATCTGAATCATATGTGCATTTCTTATTAGTACGGGGTTAATATGCAAGAGATGAATGCCCTGAAAATGTCAATGCTTCCGTATAGGAACATTAGAGACAAGTAGGAACAAGATAACCTCTTCAATCATAAGAATAGAAATCTCATTGCAACAAGAACAAGGTGCTCATGATAAATAGTTCAAGGTTTAAAGATTGCTCAAAGCCATATACATATTGAGTAAAAGATGATCAAAATAAACATAACATGAGATATAAATAAATCAAAATGTTTAATATGATCAACTCATGATATCACTTATAAAAAATTATGAAATGACAAGTCACTAATGGTCTTAATCATGGGTTCATTTCTTGTTAACACTATGTAAATATGCAAGAGATGAAATGCCCTAGAAATGTCAATGCTTCCATATTGGAATGTTAGAGACAAATAGCATAGGAACTAGATACAATCTCTGCAATACATGAAAAAGAAACCATATCCCAATTAAATAACTTATGACAAGCCAAAAAAATATGATATCACATAGATTAAAAAAAATGATTTTACTTAAGAATTTAATTAGCAAGAGCATATAATGATCATAAAGATATTACTTATAAAAGAATGAAATTGCTTTTACACAAAGGTCAGCAATAACATATAAATAAAGTAAATAATGATCACTAGATAACACATATGAGATTGTTCTTATAAAATTGTTTTTATAAACAAAACAAAGAAAATACCAAATTAAATATTAAGTATATTTAAAAAATATTAAGAATTAGATGGTTTATAGCTATCATCATGACAAAATACTAGAGATCCATGTCCTTAAAAGATGCCAATATTTCCATATAGAAATGTGAGACAAATATATAGCAAGAACAATAAATAATATCTTAATAAACATGATAGAAGCAAAACCTAAATGCAAAAAATGAATAACATAAAACTTAAATAATTTACCGTACTAATTTGAATCTGCAAAAAACACAGTTAAAAACAATAAAGGAAAGAGAAACTTTTACTTACAACCCTTTGAAAAATGTGCCCAGCAAATCCCAGTCTTCTGTTTTGGTCATGAAGGTGGATCCAGAATGGCTGTTCCAATTCCAAAAATAGGTGATCATAAAAAATCTGGTAAGAAATGACCAAGTTACGACCCTTTTTTATAACTGTCGTTTTTATTACCTAAAGGAAGCCCAGGAATGCCCAGTTTTTTGTTCTGGCCACGTGGGTGAATCCAGAATGGCTGTTCCAATTCCAAAAATAGGTATAATAAAAAATCCGGTAAGAAATGACCAAGTTACGGCCCTTTTTTATAACCGTCGTTTTTATAATCGGAAGAAAGATCTCATTGAGGAGAGCCCCGAAATCATGTAGATCTACAAAAAAAACATCAAGAAACCCTTGAAAAATTTCAGCAAAAATATTACACAACAAGTTAGGGTTAGGGTAAAAAATAAAAAATGAAAAAATATGCCCATATTTGAAGAGAAGCCTAATGGATACTAGATAGAAAGCAAATCTACAACAAAATGACAATGCCCAAATGATAATCGCTATTGATTGGAAGCTATAGAAGGTACTAGATCATAGCAACCCGCTCTGATACCATGTTAGAATAGTAGAGTCAAGCTAAACTAGTTAACCTATCTAAGCAACCAACAACATATCATAAAAGATAAGAACAGGAAAATAAAATGACAAGAGAACATCGATATATGTGGTTCACCCTAATGGGTTACATCGACGGGAAGATAGTCTTCTATTATCTCCAGAATGTCTTCTCCAATCTTACAAGAGAGAAAAGAACAAATACCCCAAAGAATATAGATGATGTACAACAATGTCATAATAGTACCACTACTACATCAAGAATACATGTTATGTAGAGACTCACTTGACCCTATTATATACTAAGAGACGAGGAGGAATTACTCTCACATATTGCATGTGGGATAATATAATTCTCCAAACTAACATCTCTTAATACAATACCATGTTCAAATACTCTACACAAGTAAATAGAACACCATATAACTATGGATTAAATGTATTACTCTTTTACATGAGATTGTAGAAAACTTTCGACATAATACAAAGACATTATTACCTTCCAAGAAATATAAGATATTCCAACAACCAAGTTATTTAGTAAGATTGATTTGAAGTTAGGTTACCACTAGGTCCCAAATGAGCAGATCAATGTATGGAAGACAACCTATGCCCACACACAAATTGTCGGTCCTTTATTATTATACCATCCAACAAAATGCAGGGACACAACCTACAAAAAACCTAGTGCACTTCCTCTTCACTCTCTCACACAATCATAGAGATAATTTTACAATGCTACAATACAATACACAACCTAATTACAATGCTTTTCTTTTATAGGGTAAGTACCATGGGAAAATACCATGGGTCACCCAATACAATGGGCCCGTAAAGTGTTGGCCAATAAACATCTCAAAAATTTATTTCAGGGGCTTATCACCCTCACCCTCTACTGGGAAGAGTGCACAGTAAAACTGGGTTACAAACACAACTGAACAATAACATCTTTGAATCAAGAAGATTAGGCTCCACAACCAACAATCTTCCACTTGGAGACTGATCAAAATAACTCTGATGCTGTTGCACTTGTTGTACTATGCTCTAAACCTTTGACCTGGAAAATTTCTCATCTTTACCTTCACCCTTGAAGGTCAACAAAAAATGAGTAGGAACTTAGTTTCTCTCTGTTTACTGCCTTTGTCAACATGTATGCATGATTATGGCTAGTATGTATCTTTTCCAACTTTAAAACAATTCATCTTCTAGAATAGATCTTTTGAAATGGTACTTGAGTTGTATATGTTTAGTCTTCAAATGGAAGGATGAGTCATTTGCAAGATGAATGGCACTCTGGTTTTCACTCTACAAATTTTATTCTCCTACTTCTTACCCAATTCCTCCATGAACCTCTGCAGCCAAATCATTTCTTTACTATCCTCTCTAGCATCAACATACTCTGCTTCCTTTATTGAAAGTGAAACAACCTTTTGTAGTTTTGAAATCCAACTTACTGTTATTCCACCTATAGTAAAAACATACCCTATGGTTCTCCTCCTACTGTCTTTACCACCTGCCATATCTATGTCAACATATCCCTGTAGAACAGTGTTTGAACCTCTAAAACATAATGCATGAGAAGTGGTACCTCTCAAATACTTGAGAATCCATTATACTTCCCTCCAATGATCTTTACCTGGATTGTTCATATACATGCTCACAACTCCCACTGCATGTGCAATATCTGATCTTGTGCATACCATGGCATACATCAAGCTGCCAACTCCCGATGAATAGGGAAAATTGGACATGTATTCTATCTCTTCCTTTGTCTTGGGACACATCTCCTTACTTAGTTTGAAATAGTTGGACAAAGGTGTACTAACTGGTTTTGCATTCTGCATTCTAAACCTCTCCGACACCTTTTTTATGTACTCACTATGAGACAATGCCAATTTGCGATTTTTCTTGTCTCTTGTTATTCTCATACCAAGGATTTTCTTTGGAACACTCAAATCCTTCATCACAAATGATTTAGCTAGTTTTATTTTGAGCACATTTATATCCTGCATGTTAGACCCTGCAACAAGCATGCCATCCACATACAATAAAAAATATATTATATCTTCCATTATCTATCCTCTTGAAATAAACATAATGGTCAGAATGACATCTAATATAACCTTGTTATGTTATCAACTTATAAAATTTCAAATACCACTGTCTTGGAGCTTGTTTTAGGCCATACAATCTCTTCTTCAACATGCAAACCAAATTATCCTTCCCTTTGACCTCATACCCCTGTGGCTACTGCATATAAATATCTTCCTCCAAATCCCCATGGAGAAAGGTCATTTTTACATCTAACTTCTCAACATGAAAATGTTCTACCACCACTAGACTTAAAATAGTAATAATTGAAGTCATTTTAACAACAAGAGAAAATATTTCATCAAAGCCTATACCTTTATTTTGTGCAAACCCCTCCTTCGTTTTCCTTCAACCCGTAAACCCATTTATTCTACAATGCTCTTTTACTTAAAGGAAACTCAACCAAATCCTAAGACTGGTTTCTTACCAATGAGTCCATCTCCTCATTCATGCCTTGCTCCCACTTCTTTTTAGTTTCCACTTGCATTGCTTCTTCATAACATTTTGGTTCACTAAAATAAGTCATTAATAAATAATACAATGAAGGAGATAATCGTTAAAGGGGTCTAGTTAACCTGGTAGATCTTCTTAAATTTGCAGGAATTTGAGGTATTTGTTGCTATTATTGATTTTTTGGTACCTTTGGAACTTTATTTTCTTTGATTTCATCAAGCACTGTGTACTCTGTGTTTTCCTGTTCCTCTTTCTTTTCCTGCAATTGATCTTTGTACACAACCTTTTTATTGAATACTACATATCTACTCCTAATAATTTTGTGATTTTCACAATCCCATAAGCGATAACCAAAGTCATCAACCCCATATCCAATAAAGGTACATTTCTTGGATTTAGCCTCAAGCTTTATTCTATTTTCTTTATGAATATGGGAAAATGCTTCACATTCAAAAGTTCTAATAAATAAGTAGTTCACCTTTTTACATGTCCATGCCTCCTCTAGAATCCCACCATCCAAAGAACTTGGAGACCCTTTGTTTATTAAATAAACAACAATATCTACATCATCAGCCCAAAAATGTAAGGGAAACCCTGCATGCAATCTCATACACCTTTCATGCTCCATGATTTTCCTATTCATCCTTTTTGACACACCATTTTCTTGTTGTGTTCCTGGGACTGTCTTCCCTCTACGAATTTCAAAGTATGAATAGTAACTATCAGACTCCTTGCTGCAGTATTCATCTCCATTATCAGATATGAGACACTTCAATTTTCCCCTGTCTCATTCTCAACTTAAGCTTCCCACTTATTAAAAGTAGAAAACACATCAGATTTCTATCTAATGCAATAAACCCAAGTTTTTCTAGTTGCATCATCAATAAAAGTAACATAATAACGAGAGCCACCAAGAGATTATACCTGAGCCGGTCCCCATAAATCTGTATGCACAAGCTCTAACTTTTCACTCTTCTTCTGTTTCCCAACCTTGAGAAATACGATTCTCTTCTGTTTTCCATAAACATAGTTATCACCGAATTCCAAACTTACTTGCTTCAGATCTGGAAGCAATTTCCTTGAGTGAAGAATTTGCATCCCCTTCTCACTCATGTGGCCAAGACTATGATGCCACAATGATGCACCTATTTATGTGGACGCGAAAATTTCAACTCAAAATTTTAAATCTAATTCAAATTCCATGTCATCATGTCTTAGCCAATGAAATTGCTTTAAATTTGAAATATTGTATAGGTCTTAAACACTTTTTTAATATAAATTTGGGGATAGGTATCATAAAAAAACTACTTTTTTTGTTTGTATTTTCGACATATATCCCTTTGTTTTTACTCAAATTTCAATCAAGAGAGCTCGTTGGATGTTGAATTAAATTTTGCATCCAACAAGTACCCACTCAACATACTTTTGACGGACCCTGCTACCCCAAAAACAAGAAATACAAGAAAAAACATGATGATGACATCATCATCATGTTTTTCAGGTATTTCTTGTTTTTGAGGTAGCGGGGTCTGTCAAAAGTATGCCAAGTGGGTACTCGCTGGATTCAGTATTTAATTTCGCATCCAATGAGCTCTCTCGATCCAAATTTGAGTAAAAACACGGGGGGATATGTCGAAAAACAAACAAAAAAAGTAGTTTTTTTTTCTTTCTCCAAAATTAATAAATATTATTTTATTATTTTAACTACTATTTTATTAAATTTTTTTAGGAGGCCCATTTTGAGTTGAAATTTTTTCTAATGTACAAATGTAGAATACTCAATATTATGAGGACATAAATACAATGTACCTATCATATCCCCTTTTTCTATTACCATCGCTCCTTTAGTGATCTTCCACCACATTTTTCCAAATGTAGACAAACAATCGCTATATCCCAACTACCTTGTTGAGATCATATTTATTTTCATAGTAGGAATATTCTTTGCATCATTTAGCAGCCATTCATTTCCATTATTTAACTTAATCCGTACCTTACCCATTCCATCAATTTTACATGGTTCATCACACCCCAATAAAACATGTCCAAAATCACTTGGAACATAATCATGAAAGAATTTCCTATGGGGTATAGCATGACATGAAGCCCTTGAATCTACTACCCACTAATCACTAGTATTATCTAATGCAAGAATCAAAGCATCTTGTAACACATCACCTGCTACATTATCTTCTTGAGTAGTCTTTTGTTTCCCATCTCCTTTCTTCTTTGGAGCTCTGCGGTCTTTCTTCAAATATCCTCTCTTACCACAGTTCCAACAAGATTTTCTAGTTCACACTTCGATGTGTTTTTCTAAACTTGTTGTGATTATCTGGGCTCTTTCCTCTATTCTTTTGTCTTCCCCTGCTCTCCATTGTCAATGCATTTCCTGATGTCTCACCTGTTATTAATTTTCTTCGCATTTCCTCGCCAAGAATAACACCAACAACATCATCAAATTTAAGAGTGTTTGAACCAGAGTCAGAGTTATTTACATCCATGACCAAGCCATTCCAACTTTCTGGAAATGAGCACAAGATTAGAAGACCCCTAACCTCATTATCAAAGTTCACTTCTACAGAACTTAGTTGATTAGTAACCATATTAAATTCATTTAAATGGTTAGCAACAAATCCACTTTCTGACATCTTGATATTAAATAAATGCTTCATTATATATACCTTGTTGGAAGCCGAGGGTTTTTCATATAGCTTATCCAATGCGCTCATCACACCCTCCATTGTTTTTTCTTTTGAAATATTGGAAGTCACCGACGAAGCTAGGCACAACCGTATTGTTCCCAGTGTCTTTCTGTCAAGAACCTCCCATTATTCATCTTTCATAATCACCGGTTGTGTTTTTTTTCTGCCCAATGGTAGGAACAGATCCTTCTAGTACAAATAGTCCTCCATTTGCATCTTCTATAACTAGTAGTTTTTTCCATTAAATTTCTCGACCCTAAACTGGTCTTCTTTCACCATTGCTCCCACTTGAACTAGGAACCCTTCTTTCCTGTGAGTTTACCATAGACCTTTTGGCTTTGATACCAATTGTTAAAAAACATGATCGTAGAGCAATAACAATAAAAAAGTTGATGCAAATATTAAACACAAAAATACATTACAAGAGAGACACCAATATAATGTGGTTCGCCCAAGATGGGATACGTCCACATAGAAATTGCAAGTCCTTTATTATTATTCCATCCAACAAAATTAAGGGATACAACCTGCAACAAACCTGTTGCACTTCCTCTTCACTCTCTCACAGTCTCTCACACACAATCACAGAGATCGTTTTACAATGCTATAATACAACACACAATCATATTACAATGATTTCCTCTTACCATGGGTCACGCAATACCATGGGCCACGCAATACCATGGGTCCGTTAACGGTTGGCCAACAAACATCCTAAAAATTTATTTCGGAACCCCCCTACTAGGACAATTGTAAAGTAAAACTGGGGTACAAGCACAACTAAAAAATATCTCTAAATCAAGAATACCAGGTTCCACAACCAACGTCACCATTAATGGCCTCAAACTAATAGAATCCTAGTTAATTTAGGCAATTTGAATTGCACAAGAAAGACAAGTCCCATCAAATAGACATGCATATTTTCAGAAAATTATGGAATGACATATTTCAATCAAGGGATTGATTGGAATCTTAGTTGAGTTTCATTTTCAATTATAATTAGGATCACTAGCTAATAGGATAGTTAGTCCCATTCTTGTATTTTTCATTCATATTTATTAGTGTTGGTGATTCGAATTATATTAAAATGACATATTTTGGTCTAGTTTAATGACAGTTTGTGAATGAAAAAGATATAGTTATGTTGTCTTTTGAGTGTTAATTGTCTACCAGGTTTCCAAGAGCTTCCTTGGGTATGGATCACCTACGGAGAGGACTCAAAACCCCTATTTTCATTTCATTTGTGTATTTTAATTATATTTTTATTCATAGACAAACTTTTATAGTAAAATGGAGTAGTAAGTACCTTAATTTACAATACTTTTTGAATTTTATTTGCATTTCTAGACAACACTTGTGCTTTCTTACTCCATATGCTTCTTCTCAATAGTTAATCTTACAATGTTCGACATTTGAAGTACATCTAGTGAACCTATTGTGATTGTTAATAGATATAAGGATAAGGATTGAATTATCTAGTAGCAACATTAGGATTATAATTATAGTGATTCATTAGGTTGACTATCCTAAATATTCACCCAAGGACCAATGATTCTAAGACCTCTATTTTCCTTGTCATATTATTGAAGGAGTTAAAACAAAACCTCATTAATTAAATGGTGTGAAAAGGTCAAGAAGCATGAACTTCCATACTTCAACATTATGCAAATTTTCAAGCAGTTCATATTAAACCTTTATAGTTGCATATATAGTGCACTACACCTCATAATCTTGCATGGGTAACACCATGGTTTTGTCTCCTCTATATTTGTAATGTAAAGTGTAAAATACAATGAGTCCTAGAGTTGAACATATTTATTGCATTGTGATCCTTGAATTAACAAAAAAATGTTGGTTGTGGATGACGAGGACGCTGAAAAGAAGGGGAAAAGGAAAGAGTAAGGGGGTTAAAGTCTTACAGTTCCTAACCCTAACACTAATCCCATTTCTTGGATCTGGCTTGAATTTATTAATATTTAATTAAGACCTTATAGAGGGGGTCCTTAGGTTATTAAGTCTTGTTATATGATTGGAAGCAAAGAGGGGGTGGGTGGTTGTGTGGTGTTTTGGGAGGTGGCACATGGTGCTCCTTCTCCATGCACAAAAAAGGCTTGGGACTTAGGAGTATAGGGTCATCCATTGGAAAACTAAGAGGGAAGGATGGTATGATAATGTAGTAGTGGAGCATAATTGAATGGCCAAAAAGGCTTGGGAGTTAGGAGGATAGGGTCATCCACTGGAAAAATAAGATGGAGGGCTAGTATAGTTAGGGCTAGTATTGAATGGCCATTGTTGTGTACATATATGAACATATAACAATTGTTTTGTTGACCAATTACCTAGGCTGGTGAGCTAGTGTGTTGGTTTAACATGTTTTTCCCTATTGAAGTCCTTGCATAGCCAAGGATCGAGTTCTCCTTGAATAAAACTATCCCAGAGAATTTAAAGGTGGTTGCCACCAAGTGTTGGATGGATTGTGGAAGGAAGAATACTGGTAATTGTGCTTTGACTAGTTGTTCTAGTGTGATGTTGGTTTTGTGAGTGAAAAATGATTGTTGTGTTTTTCTTTCGTCATTTTATAGGCTCAACTTGGGGGTTTGACTAGTTGTTGTAATGTGATGTTGGTTTTGTGAGTGAAAAATGATTGTTGTGTTTTTCTTCTCATAGTGGAAGGTTTAGGTAAATGCATAATTGAGTAAAGAGGTAATGGTAAATTGAATGGAATCAAAATGGGAGTCCATAGTTTCCTTACTCGCCTATCATTTGTACATTATGTCGTATTTTTTGGTAATGATTCTTTGAAGGATGCTATAACAATACATTGTGCACTAGAAACATATTGTAAATCCATTGGGATGGAGGTTAACACATATAAGTCATCAATAATGTTTCCCAAATAAATTGAAGGGAAACTTTGACCTATAAAAGAAATTTTCTTTGAGGTAGAATACGTTCAATGAAGGCTAAAATATATAGGGTTACTTTTGAAGCAAAATGAGTATGCTTTGAGAGATGGATTTCTACTGGTGGGAAACTAACTTTGGTGAAGGTTGTGTTAGAGGCCATCCATGTTTATTACTAGACCCTTGCACACATCCCTCAAGGAATTGTTTAAATAGCATCGTGAAGATATTCAACAACATTTCGAATAAGATGAATGTGAAGGAGAAAATGGAACTATTCATATGGGAGAGATTAGAAAGACCTACATTGGAAGGAGGGTAGTAACTCAAGAATATTTTTCATTTTTCCAATTTTCTCGTAACCAAAAGTCTTTGAAAATTATCGGTTAGTTCAAGCATGTGGGGAATATTATTATACATAAATATATACATAATTTTATCAAATTTTATTGGATTAGGCTCTAAACAAAAGTGTGGCAAGTCTTCAATTTTATGGAAACCATTAATTCAAGATTTCCCATTGGTGGGAGGTGGCTTACTGGGAAGGTCGGAAGTGGTATAAGTATCATATAAGGGGGATATCCATAGATATGTGGGCGAAATGAATTCATATTTTCTTTGGACTTTGGATCTTTGCACTATCTTCAGTTGTCTTTAAGATCCCTCAATATAACAAATTTAGTGGATGTTAGTGGTGATAATGCTTAGAGGTTTTGAGGAGGATGGAAAATGTTGGAAGCCATTGATTTGGAAAATATTGAAGCTATGGAATGTAAACATTTTTTGCAAAATTTGACAGCTAGTAATATCATTCTTAGGGAATTAAAAGAGGACAATTTAGAGTGGCCAAATATCCTACTCAGGGTTTCCACATTGCAAGGATAGTTTATGAGGTGATGTTCTCCAATAATCGGGCCCAAATAAAGCAATGGTGGTGGAAGAAGACATGGAATATCAGGGGACCATTGAAATGCAGATATTTATTTGTATGCCTCCCTCGAATAAGATTCTTACTTGGGACAATTTCATTAAAAGATCCTTTAAAAGTCCAAGCAAGTTCCCTCGATGTAGTTGTGCTCCCAAGAATGTGTATCATACACTAGTGAATTGTTGCTTCTCTTTGGAGTTTTGGTATGTAGCTAATACTCTTGTGAATGGTTTAGGTAGCTGGAGCAGTTATTCATTAGAAGAGTCTATTCAATGCTGACAAGGGAATAAAAGTCTTGAAGAATTTGAAGTTCTTCAGCTTATAGTATCATTAGACTTTGTGGAGAGCTAGGAATGAGATTCACTTGAGGAATGACAGTGATGGGCCTCCAAATTGTCCTTTATTTATTCTATCCTATGTATACATTTGATATATTTCCCCCTAATCCTAGACCTTCAAGTGAAAATTTATGCTTTTTATTGGTCATTGAGGATATTGTGACACTCAATTATTTGTTGCTGCATAATTTGATTAATTACTAAGTATGAATGTGATGAAATTTATCTTGAGTGGGTTTTTAATGATTTATGCATACAATTGATGTAAGGACTAATGTGATATCTAGAGTCTAGGTGTAGGAAATCAAATCACCTAGACAAGGTTGATCCTCTTCATTCATGACTCTAGACCAACCTAATGACTGCTAAGAATTTCAGTGTATCTTGTCCCTTCACTAACTTGAAAATTTGTTGGCACTTGGAGGCGATTGTTAGAAAATGTGATTGCAAAACAATAAAAATAAAACAAGTTGATGCAAATATTAAACACAAAAATACATTACAAGAGACCAATATAACATGGTTCACCCAAGATGGGCTATGTCCACACAGAAATTACCAGACCTTTATTATTATACCATCCAAAAAGATGAAGGGATACAACCTGCAAACCCACTACACTTCCTCTTCACTCTCTCACAGTCTCTCTCACAAAATCACAGAGATCGTTTTACAATGATACAATACAATACACATCTATATTACAATCATTTTCCTTTTATAGGGGAATTACCGTGGGAAAATACCATGGGTCACCCAATACCATGGGACCATAAACTATTGGCCAAAAAAAATCCCAAAAATTTATTTCAGGGGATTCTCCCCCGCATCCCCTTGTTGGGACGAGTGTACGTTAGAGCTGGGGTACAAACACAACTAAACAATAACATCTATGGATCAAGAAGATCAGTCTCCACAACCAACAATCTCCCCCTTGGACATTGATCACAACAACTCCACCGTTGTTTCACTTGCTGGACTATGCTCTAAAACTTGGACATGGAAAATTTCTCATCTTCACCTTCACCCTTGAAGGCCAACAAAAATCGAGCAAGAACTTAGTTTCTCTTTGGTCACTACCTTTGTTAACATGTATCCAGGATTATGGATAGTGTGTATCTTTTCCAACTTTAATAGTTCATCTTCCGGAACAAATCTTATGAAATGGTACTTGAGTTGTATATGTTTAGTATTTGAATGGAAGGCTGAGTTATTTTCAAGATGAATTTCACTTTCGCTGTCATTGTACAACCTTTTATTCTCCTGCTTCATACCCAATTCCTCATTGAACCTCTACAACTAAATCATCTCTTCATTAGCCTCTATAGAAGCAACATACTATGCTTTCGTTATTGAAAGTGCAATAAAATTTTGTAGTTTTGAAATCCAAATTACTTCCATTCCACCTACAGTGAAAACATAGCCTGTGATGCTCCCCATGTTGTCTTTATCACCTGCCATATATGTGTCGACATATACCTGTAGAACAATGTCTGAACCATAATGCATGATAAGTGGTATGATATGTATTTATGTGAGAACGAAATGACAGAACAAATATAGCATCGTAAACATAGACATATGGAAATGAAATCAAAGATACAGTAAACACATATTCTATTAAATGGTGGAAATAAAATAGACTGTAAATACAACAACTAGAATGGTGGTAGCTATCTCTTAGAAGAGATGTGCTTGCTATGCTCATCTGTGCCAAGATGGATACAAAATGAGGCCAAAAGGGCCTATTTATAATAATCATGAGGGAGAGAAACCCAAAAGTCCAAAACATGACCCTAGAAGATGAACCATCATAAAGTCGGTCGCCCCAAGGTGGTTAGTTGAACAATCAACTTCCTGTGGTCATAATTTTTGCATATGATATTCAATTTGGGCACTCGAGAGCTCGATGGAAAGGTCTATCTAATATTTAAATATTTCAACTAAAATTAGATGCATTTCATTGTCAAATATTTGGCCCCATGAATCGCCAAAAAACTTCATTTAGGGACTCAAAATGGCCCAAAAGTTTGGGACCCAAAATACTGTAGAAAAAAAACTAGGGAACTGCCATAATGGACAATTGTTTTGAGCCAGTGGAATAGATGGGTGGCCACCGATATCCATATGGATCATGGAACCTCTCAAATACTTGATAATCCATGTACTTACCTCCAATTCTATTTACCTGGATTGTTCATATACCTGCTCACAACAGGCCACTGCATGTGCAATATTTGGTCTTGTGCACACCATGACATACATCAAGCTGCCAACTGTTGCTGAATATCGAACCTTAGACATGTATTCTATCTATTCTTGTGTCATGGGACATATATACCTATTTAGTTTGAGATGGCTGGCCAAAGGTGTACTAATTGGTTTTGCATTCAACATTCTAAACCTCTCCAACACCTTTTATATGTACTCACCCTGAGACAATGCCAATTTGTGATTTTTCCCGTCTCTTGTTATTCTCATACCAAGGATTTTCTTTGCATCACCCAAATCCTTCATCGCAAATTATTTATCTAGTTTCCTTTTTAGCACATTTATATCCTGCATGTTAGACCCTACAACAAACATGTCATCCACATACAATAACAATATAATATATCTTCCATTATCTAACCTCTTGAAATTAATATAGTGGTCAGAATGACATCTATTATAACCTTGTTTTGTCATAAACTTATCAAATTTCAAATACTACTATCTTGGAGCTTGTTTCAGGCCATACAATCTCTTCTTCAACCTGCAAACCAAATTCTCCTTCCCTTTGACCTGATACCCTTATGGCTATTGCATATAAATATCTTCCTCCAAATCTCCATGGAGAAAGGTCGTGTTTACATCTAATTGTTCAAGATGCAAATCTTCTATCGCCACTAGACTTAAAATAGTCATAATTGAAGTCATTTTAACAAGAGGAGAAAATATTTCATCAAAGTCTATACCTTTCTTTTGTTCAAACCCCTTTACAACAAGTCTAGCCTTGTATCGCTTCTTGCCTCCTTCTTATTCCTTCGACTTGTAAACCCATTTATTCTGCAATGCTATTTTACCTCCAGGAAACTCAACCAAATCTCAAGTCCAGTTTCTTACCAATGAGTCCATCTCCTCATTCATGCCTTGCTCCCACTTCTTTTTAGTTTCTACCTGCATTGCTTCTTCATAAAATTTTGATTCACTAGAATCAGTCATCAATAAATCATACAATGAATGAAAGAATTGTTCAAGGGGACTACTTAACCTGGTAGATATTCTTACATTTGCAAGAGTTTGAGGTACTTGTTGTTATTCTTGATTTTCTGGTACCTTTGGAACTTCATTTTCTTTGATTTCATCAAACACTGTGTACTCCGTGTTTTCCTTCTCCTATTTCTTCCCATGCAATTGATCTTTGTACATAACCTTTTCATTGAATACTATATCTCTACTCCTAATGATTTTGTGATTTTCATAATACCATAAACGATAACCAAAATCATCAACCTTGTATCCAATAAAGGTACATTTCTTGGATTTAGCCTCAAGTTTTTTTCTAATTTCTTTATTAATATGGACAAATGCTTCACAACCAAAAGTTCTCAGAAATGAGTAGTTTACCTTTTTTCCTTCCCATGCCTCCTCTGGAATCCCACCATCCAAAGTTCTTGAAGGCCCTTTGTTTATTAAATAACCAACAATATCTACAACATTATCCCAAAACTATAAGGGCAACCCTGCATTAAATCTCATACACCTTGCATGCTTCATGATCTTCCTATTCATCCTTTCTCACACACAATTTTCTTATGGTGTTCCTAAGATTGTCTTCTCTCTACGAATCCCAAATTATGAAAAATAACTATCAAACTCCTTGTTGCAGTAGTCACCTCCATTATCATATCTGAGACACTTCAATCTTTTCCCTGTCTCATTCTCAACCGAAGCTTCCCACTTCTTAAAAGTAGAAAACATATCAAATTTCTATCTAATGTAATAAACCCAATTTTTTCTAGTTGCATCATCAATAAAAGTAACATAATAATGAGAGCCACCAAGAGATTGTACCTAAGTTGGTCCCCATACATCTATATGCACAAGCTCTAACTTTTCACTCTTCTTCTATTTCCCAACCTTGAGAAATATGACTCTTTTTTTTTCCATAAACATACTTCTCACATAATTCCAAACTTACTTGCTTCAGATCTGGAAGCAATTTCCTTAAGTGAAGAACTTGAATCCCCTTCTCACTCATGTGGCCAAGCGTATGATGTCACAATGCTACACATGTTTCTGTGGAAGCTGCAAAGATAGAATAATTAGTATTATGAGGACATAAATACAACGTACCTATCCTATCTCCTTTTGTTATTACCAGTGCTCCTTTAGTGATCTTCCACCATGTTTTTTCAAACATAGAAAAAAAACTGCTATCTCACAAATTCCTTGTTGAGATCGGATTTATTTTCATAGTAGGAATATGCCTTACATCTTTTAGCAGCCATTCATTTCCATTATTTAAATTAATTTGTACCTTACCCATTCCAATAATTTTACATGGTTCATCATCCCCCAATAAAACATGTCCAAAATCACTTGGAACATAATCATGAAATAATTTCCCATGGGGTGTATCATGACATGAAGCCCCTAAATCTACTACCCAGTAATCACTAGTATTATCTAGTGCAAGAATCAAATAAATTTGTAACACATCACCTGCCACATTAGCCTTTTGAGTAATCTCATGCCGCCCATCTCCTTTCTTCTTTGGAGTTCTGCAATCTTTCTTCAGATGTCCTCTCTTACCACAGTTCTAGCAAGATTTCCTAGTTTGGACTTGGATATGCCTTTCTAGACTTGATGCGACTACCTGGGCTCTTTCCTCTCTCCTTTTTTCTTCCCATGCTCTCCATTGTCAATGCATTACTTAATGCACCGGTCATTTTTCTTTGCATTTCCTCTCTAATAATAACACCAACAACATCACCAAATTTAAGAGTGTTTGAACCAGAGACAAAGTTACTTACAACCATGACCAAGTCATTCCGGTTTTTTTCCAATGAGCACAAGATTAGAAGATCCCTAACCTCATCATCAAAATTCACTCCTACAAAAATTAGCTAATTAGTAACTGTATTAAATTCATTTAAATGGTTATAAACAGATCCACCTTTTGACATCTTCATATTAAATAAACACTTCATTAGAAATACCTTGTTGGAAGTTGAGGGTTTTTCATAGAGATTATCCACTGAGCTCATCACACCCTCTGTTGTTTTTTCTTTTGAAATATTGAAAGCCACCGACGAAATTAGGCACAACCGTATTGTTCCCAGTTCCTTTCTATCAAGAACCTCTCATTTTTTGTCCTTCATAGTCACCGATTATTTTGTTTTTCCGCCCAACAGTAGGAATAAATCCTTCTGGTATAGATAGTCCTCCATTTGCATCTTCCATAACTGTTAGTTTTGGCCTTTAAATTTCTTGATCCTAAACTTTCCTTCTTCTGCCATTGCTCCCACTCAAACCAGGAACCCTTCTTTCATGTAAGTTTACCATAGACCTTTTGGCTTTGATACCAATTGTTAGAAAACATGATCGTATAGCAATAACAATAAAATAAGATGCAAATATTAAACAAAAAAATACATTACAAGAGAGACACCAATATAACGTGGTTCACACAAGATGGACTACGTCATCTTTATTTGATTCAAATTGTATTAAAAAGACATTTTTGGTCTAGTCTCATGACAGTTTATGAATGAAAATGGTATAGTTATGTTGTCTTTTGAGTGTTAATTGTATACCATGTTTCCAAGACCTTCCTTGGGTAGGGAACACCTAAGGAGAGGATTGAAAACCCCTATTCCCATTTCATTTGTGTATTTTAATTATATTTTTATTCATAGACAGACTTTTGTAGTAAAATAGAGTAGTAGGTACCTTAATTTACAGTACTTTTTTGAATTTTATTTGCATTGCTAGACAACACTTATGCTTTCTTACTTCGTATGATTCTTCTCAATAATTTATCTTACAATGTTCGACATTTGAAGTACATCTAGTGAACCTATTGTGATTGCTAATAGCTATAAGGATAAGGATTGAATTATCATAGTAGCAACATTAGGATTATAGGTATAGTGATTCATTAGGCTCACTATCCTAACTCTTCACCCAAGGACCAATGGTTCTAAGCCCTCTATTTTCCTTGGCATATTGCCAAAGGAGTTAGAACAAAACCTCATTAATTCAATGGTGTGAAAAGGTCAAGAAGCGTGCACTGTCATACTTCAACATTATGCAATTTTCAAGTAGTTCATATTAAACCTTTATAGTTGCATATATAGTGCACTACACCTCATAAGCTTGCATGGGTAACACCATGGTTTTGTCATCTCTATATTTGTAATGTAAAGTATAAAAGACAACGAGGCCTAGAGTTGAACATATATATCGCATGTTGATCCTTGAATTAACAAAAAAATGTTGGTTGTGGATGATGAGGACATTGAAAAGAAGGGGAACAAGAAAGAGTAAGGTGGTTAAAGTCTTAGAGTTCCTAACCCTACCACTAATCCCATTTCTGGGATCCGACTTGAATTTATTAATACTTAATTAAGACCTTAGATAGGGGGGCCTTAGGTTATTAAGTCTTGTTATATGATTGGAAGCAAAGAGGGGGTGGGTGGTTGTGTGGTGTTTTGGGAGGCGACACATGGTGCTCCTTCTCCATGCACAAGAAAAGGCTTGGGACTTAGGAGGACAAGGTCATCCATTGGAAATCTAAGAGGGAAGGATGGTATGATCATGGAGTAGTGGAGCAGAATTGAATGGCCAAAAAGGCTTCGAACATAGGAGGATAGGGTCATCCACTGAAAAACTAAGAAGGAGGGCTAGTATAGTTAGGGAGGAGTGGAGCAGAATTGAATGGCCAATGTTGTGTACATATTTGAACATATAAAAATTGTTTTGTTGACCAATTACCTAGGCTGGTGAGCTAGTGTGTTGGTTTAACCTGTTGTTCCCTATTGAAGTCCTTGCATAGCCAAGGATCAAATTCTCCTGGAATAAAACTAACCTGGAGCATTTAAAGGTGGTTGCCACCAAGTGTTGGATGGATTGTGGAAGGAAGATTATTGGTAATTGTGCTTTGACTAATTATTCTAGTGTGATGTTGGTTTTGTGAGTGAAAAATGATTGTTGTGTTTTTCTTTCGTCATTTTATAAGCTCAACTTGGGGGTTTGACTAATTTTTTTTTTTAACAAAAACAGAAAGGAGGAATATATTAACAGGCTGTGCACAACCATTCATTACAACGGAAGGAAGAAGTATAATGCTGGTAGATCAAAATTGCTGCACACCTGGTATGTCTTGAGAGTTGCCCGTAAGGCAGAGCATATGATCTTTCCATAATTACAAAAGTTGCGGGTAGAATATACCCTCACAAACTGGCTACAGAGCAAAATGCAAAAAAACATAATCCATACAAAATTGAAAGATTAAACAAGAGACAAAAGTTAAGCGCCTTGCAGAGCCCTGGGCTGCAGAACCGATTCTTCTTCCATGGGTTGATCAGCTGTTTCATTAACTCCCTTTACCCTGCTTTCCTGGTTCATGGAGATGAACTTCTCAAGGTCTTCCTCTATTCGCTCTACCCTTCCCAGCAGCTCGCACATGTTGCTCTCGAGATCATCTGTTCGAGCACCAAGATTACTGATATCAAGCGATATGCGACTCACAGTTTCACTCATGCCTTTAATTTCCTTGGCCATTTCTTTGTTATCCATCACCCCTATGGCTGTCATCTCGTGCAGCCTGCGCAGATTCTTCTTTATGTCCATCAGCCCAGCATTATCATCAAAGTGAGCCATCCCTCGAGAGTCAGCCGTAATTGCTATTCGGGAGAACTGAATATGCAGAGGATAATCTGAACTGTCCTGGTTCTCACCACAACACCCTGTAGAAACACTCCAGAGACCGACAATTTCTTGTTGCAGAGCGGAAACACTAAGACTATCTGAGAAATACAACGTTCCCAAGGCGTCTTTCTGCCAGCCAGAGCAAAGGCAGCCTAAAACCCAGCCCAGTCTGTCTTCTCGAAATGGAGATGTATCAACATGGCTACCAGTGCCCCAGGAAGCTGAGGGATAACTACAATTGCATAAGGAGAAGGCAGTTAGAGCAAGGTGCTCCTTAACAAAGGCCCGAATTAGGGGGAGCACATGCCAAGGGATTCCCAGCAGTCTCCCACCCCCCACTCCGGCTACCACATTCAGCAAGAAATTCACAGAGACGGGAGAACCGTGACCCAAATCCAGAGTGTTGCAATGGAGCGAGTCTAAGCAAGGGATTGACATAGTGAAAGGTAAGAAGAGCCACCGATCATGCGAGAGGGAATGTCAATAAATTGGAGGCCTGTGAGGCTTTAATTCCTCTGCAGCCGAGGGGGAAAGATCGATCCATGCGGCCTGGAAAGGAGGGCAAGCAGGACTTGACATTGAAAGCAAGGAGCCGCCAGGAATAGGGATGAGGTGAGGGCCAACTGGAGGGAGGGTGAAGTGATAGGAAAGGCGGTCGAGGGGGGGGTTAGGGAGAGGGAAAGGGGGGATGAGGGGAAAGAAGCTAGGAAGGAAGGGGGAGAGGAAAACCAAGGGGGGAAAAAGAAAAAAACCAATGAGACACCAAATATGTTCTCCAATAGATAAGGAATCCACTTTAGAGATTTGCATGAGAGAGCGAGGAAGAGTATTAAAGCTTCTCGTCATGGTATGAATTTTAGAGAGGGAGGATCGCCATCCTGGCTGTAGTAGCCTTGAGAGAGACTGGCACCTATGTTAGCCATGATGTCTGCTTCCTTATTATTATGACGAAGTATGTGGAAAACCTCGAAGGATTGAGGTAGAAGAAGCTTAGCTTTTTTATATAATCGACGACATTTAATATCTCCTGAGGGATACCCATTGATCATCTTATAGATGACGTGCCTGGAGTCTCCAAATATCAGGACCTTCCGGAGATTTTTGTCTCGAATGAGATGGAGACCCTGGAGAAGAGCCATCCATTCAGCTTTGTTGTTGGTTCTAGAGCCAAGACCCCAGGCAAATCTTTGTTCCACTTGTCCTCCGGGATCCAACAAGATCCCACCCGCGCCTGCCACCCATGGGTTACCTTTCGAGGCCCCATCGAAAAATAAGGAGTAAGAATTTTTATCCCTGAGCCATGACTGAAGGTCTTTGGAGGAAAGTCGAATTTCCCACTGGAGAGAGCAACTAGGATGATTTGTTCTTCCGAAAACAATTTTGGACTGAAGGGAGCTATTCTCTTTTAGAAATATTTTGCACCACATGTTATAGGGATCAGAAATAGACTCTTGCCAGGGATAGCTGATGTTGTTTGAGGCGAATTTTTCAGCTATCATTCCTATGGTTTTTGTTGCTATGCGAACTGGGACGGCCTTTTTCTCCTTAAAGATGGCATGATTTCTGGCCAGCCATAATTGCCAGCAGAGATTTTTTGGAATGGCTGCCCAAAGACGACTTAAGATTGGCTTCTTGATCAAAGAACCTGGAAACATATTAGCCCAATCTTTAAAAAGTTGTGCTGCGTTATCTAGAAGATCTCGATTGAAATCCTTGGGGAGGACGATTTTCCAAATAGTCATGGAGACTTTGCATTGAAGAAAAAGATGGCTGGAGGTCTCTTCTACAGAATTGCACAAGGCACAGCGAGATGGTCCAAGGATGCCTCTTTTTCTTAAATTTTCTGCAGTTAGCAGCTTGTTATGCAAGAGAAGCCAAATGAAACTGTTGACTTTAGGGATACTATCGGGATGCCAAACCTTTTTCCATATTTTATCTGCCATTATCTGTTCCGTGGATATTATTTTGTATCCTTCTTTTACAGTATACTACCCTGATTTTCCCCAGCCTAACCGATCCTTAGCTGAGAGACTCGATGGGGATAGGCCATGCAGGGAGGAAAGGAAAAGGTCGGCCGCATTTCTCAAGTGGTCCGGTGGAGAGATGTCCTTCCACCCAATCCATTGGCCATCCTCATCCCACCGAGACAGGTCGAAAAGCGAGAGGAGATCCTGCTCTGACATCCATTCTGAGAAGGGGCCCAAGTCTGGAACAGAAGATCGCGGAGGATGCCCTAAGATGCTGCTGCTCCAGATGTTTATTTTTTTCCCATTGCCGAGAATCCAGTAGCAATGTTCTTTGATTATGTTGATTGAAGCCTTGCACAGCTTCCACAAAGTGGTGCCTTTCCCTTTCCATTCACCATCCAACATTTTTGTCCTTGGCTTCTTAATGTATTTTTTCCTGAGAACTTCCTTCCACCATTCCTTCTTTCCACTGACCAATCTCCAAATCAATTTGGCCCCCATGGCTTTGCTAGTGAGCTCCGGATCTCTGATACCTAGCCCCCCGTGACTTTTGGCATGCTTGATAATTTCCCACTTGACCAGATGGAACTTCTTCGTTTGAGTTTTCCCTCCCTGCCAGAGGAATTTTCTGATTTCTTTACAAATGCTGGAGATGACCTTCTTCGGAGCTAGAACCATCAAGCTCGTGTAAATAGGGTAGGATGAGAGAATGGATTGGATAAGGACTGTCTTTCCAGCTAAATTTAGCCATCTTGTCCCCATGGATTGAGTCTTAGCTTTGATTTTCTCAATGACCGGATTCCACATTGAGGAGGTCAGGGATTTTTTGACTACTGGAATGCCCAGATAGTTGAAGTGAGTCCAGTTAGGATTGGTTTTAATTTGCAAAATTTGAGAGATACTGTGGAGAGTGGGGGCAGGACAGTTCCAGCTATATATTTAACATTTGTTTTTATTTGTTGAGCTCCCAGAGGTTTGAAGGAAGAGATCCAATGGATTTAGGAAGTTTCTAGCAATCTGTTTGGAAGCTATTCCGAGAAAGATGGAGTCATCAGCAAACAGAGCGTGATTGATAGGAGGCACGCCATTCCTAAAGGAAAGGCCTGGCAGAGAGCCTTCAGAAAGGAGCCTAGTCAATCTTCTGCTAAGGGAATCAGCTACCAGGATGTAAAGGAAGGGGGAGAGTGGACATCCTTGCCTAACCCCACGAGAGGCTTTGAAGAATTCAGTGGGCCTGCCATTGATAAGAGGGGCTATCCAGGGGGAAGAGATGCAGGCTTGAACTTGATTAATGAAAACAGAGGGGAATCCAAACCTTTCCATCACCATGACAATGAAGGAATGTCTCAGTCTGTCAAAGGCGTTTGCCAGGTCCATCTTGATGGCCATCCCGGGCTCTCTTCGTTTAGTGCTTGAATGGATCGCTTCTTGAACTAAGAGGATATTATCACTGATATGCCTGCCAGAGACGAATCCACCTTGGTTGGGAGAGATAAGGGTGGGGATGACTTGTTTGATCCTCAAAGACAGCACTTTCGAGAAGATTTTATAGGAAGCATTGCACAAAGAAATGGGACGGAATCTTTTGACGGAAGAGGGCTTAGAGTCTTTAGGAATGAGGGCCAAAAATGTGGAGTTGGTGGCTCCTCCCATATTTCCTTTTGCCATCCAGGTTATAAGGCACATGAGGTCTCTCTTTATAAGGGGCCAGAAGGTCCTATAGAAGCAGATAGGGAAACCATCCGGGCCTGGGGCCTTATCCGGGTGAAGGCTCCAGATAGCTTTTTTAACTTCTTCTTCCAGGATGGGGGATTCTAGTTGGGTTTTCGTTTGAGGGCTGATAAGGGAGGGAATGTCAGAGGCCATTTCTTCCATAAGACAGCGAGAGACTTGCTCCTCATCGTTATATAAATGCTCAAAGAAATTTCTTACCTCTGTGCTGATGGCGGCTTGCCCTTGAATGACCGAGCCATCTTCATTTTTGAGTTCTCTAATTGTGTTCCAGCGCTGCCTGTCCCTGTACTGGTTCTGGAAAAATTTTGTATTCTGGTCTCCCCCTTTGAGCCACAAGACACGCGATCGGAGTTTCCATTCCTCTTCTATTTGCCTTAGAATTTTTTGAATTTTTGTTTCCAGCTCCATTTCTTTGATGAGGTGTTCCTTAGTGACCGTGCATACCTCCATTTCTACTTGCAGGTGTTCCATTTCTGTCAAGATGAGTTCCTTTTGCTTGGCGGGTTCTTGATAATGGGTTTTTACCCAAGCCTTGAGGACAACTTTCACCCTTTTAAGCTTTTGTTCCCATGAGAAAGCTGGAGTGCCTGGAATGAAACAACACCAAGATTTGACTATAATATCCTTAGCTTCTACCGATTCCAGCCATAAACGATTGAACCGAAATGGGAGAGGCCCCAGATTTTCTTCCGGCGGGAAGAAGAGACAAATGGGCTTATGGTCTGAAACCGCCGAACACAGGAGTTTAACATCCGGGATAGAACTAAGCAGATGAGAGCTAACCAAAAACCGATCAAGATGGGCAGCAATATGCCCATGGCCCACGCGTTTGTTGCTCCAAGTATAAGTGCCATTTTTGGGGATGATGTCTGTAAGGTTCCATTGAGAGATGATGTCTTCTAAACGCTCCCTGAAGGGGTCCCTTACCTTGGATCCTCCTCTACGCTCAGCTGCCGATATGGTAGTATTAGAGTCCCTTGCGATGAAGCAAGGAAGGAGCTTTTTGTCCTCACACTGCTCCTCTAAAGATGTCCAGAAGCTATCCTTCTGCGCATTCAGGGTTGGACCATATACATTCCCAACCCAAAACTGTTCTTTACATTCTTTATTCTCGAGTTTTATAAAAAGCCAATTTCTATTTTCTATAGCAGAAATAAATTCAAACTTATCTGTGTTCCACCAGCATAGGAGGCCTCCAGAAGCTCCATTAGCATTGGTGGCTATACCTTTCCCTTTTGGCTAGATGCTTTTAATGGCCGCCATGCTGTCTTCGGCAGATTTCTTAGTCTCCTGGATAAGAAGGATTGAGGCTGATTCCATGGATTTGAATCTTTTGATTACTTCAATTTTTTGCATACCACCCAAACCTCTACAGTTCCGGGAGACTATTTTCATTATTTCTTATGCTGTTTGAGGGCCTTTTCTTTCTCCTTTCTTTCCTCCTCCGCACTCATGAGATATTTGCTTGCTTGCGAGGTTTTAACCAGGAAGTCTAAATTAGACTGCTTTCCTGCCGCCTTTTCCCTTGCTGCCTCCTACTCGCGGATGACTTTATTAGTTTTCCTTCCTTTCCTGGAGAGTGGTTCTTGTTCTTCTGTGGAGGTATCTGTCATTTCCTCTGTGCTTGCTTTTGCCTTAGATCTAGTGACAGATCCTTCGGAGATCGTCTCCATCTCTTTCCTGCCTTTGGAGTGTTCAGCCGCTTCTTCCTGAGATTTTTGGGGCTGGACGACTGTCTCTGGGACTTCAAAGGCCTGGTGCCTCACCTGATCAGGCTTGTCTTCTTGTTTCTCTGGATTCTATGCGAGATTTTCTTCATCCTGCGTCTCTACCTCCAAGGCCGCAAACTTGTTTCCGGGGGGGTTCTTTGCCGTGGGGATTTGCTGTTTTTGGGGCTTGGCAGCCTTCTTCCCATTAGCAATATTCCATCCCTCACTAGTAGGGTTTTCCGGTAGGGGTTTTTCTGGCTTCTTCGGGCATGACTTGACGAAATGGCCATATTCATGACAGTATTTGCACTTGAACGGGATTTGCTCATAGTCTATTGTTTGAAGATGATTCCACCCGTCAATGGAAAGCATTATAGATTCTGGCAGACCTTTTTCTAGATCAACTTCAATGCATATTCGGGCGCAGGAGAACATTGGGGCTTTCGGCTCAGACTTGTCCACGTATTTCCCCAGGGTATTCCCTATTGCTCGAAAATCCTCATCATTCCAACAGTGAAGGGGAAGGTGGGGTAGCTTTACCCACACGGGGACTGCTTTTGGAATGTCCTTCTCAGGATTAAAGGATAGGTCCCATTTGTTCAGATACATACCTCGAGGACCCATAAAATATGGTCCATTCCTGAAGATTAGATCCCGATCCTCCTTCTTTTCAAAGATGAATGCAAAGTACCCTTTTCCACAAAAGATTTGTTGAACTTCTCCCTGTATTAAGGTTCTCCAGTTCTTGTTCAACCAAATCTCCACAGATCGCGGGGATGGCCAAAGTCCGGTAAACAAACCGATAAGGCCCTTTTCAGAGAGAGTAACAGCCTTCCTTTTAGAGGTAGCAGAGCTAAGCTTAACCTCTGGAACATCGGCAAGCTTGACGAATCTGGAAGCATGGGCTGCGGCAGGCTGATCACGCGGAAGGGACGCCACAATGTTCTGGAATCTATCCTCGAAGGAGGAAGGGTCGGGCGGATCCATGACAGAGCCGCCGACCAGCGAAGAACGCCCACGGCGAGGCTAGGGTTAGCTGCTCAGAGGGACGCGCGATTCTAAAACAATCATGGTTTGCATGTTAAGTCCATGACTTTAGATCTATTCTCCAATAGAGTAAGGTATGATTCTTGTTAAAGATTAGGGGGTTTGACTAATTGTTCTAGTGTGATGTTGGTTTTGTGAGAGAAAAAAAGATTGTTGTGTTTCTCTTTAATCATTTTATAGGCTCAACTTCGGGGTGGAAACCTTGTAGACAGATAGAGGGCAGGCCTAAGGCAGGGTGGAGCATTCCTCACTCATAGTCATTTCCAAAAGAAAACGGAATTCTCTATTTTATTACAAAACGGAATTCCAGTCGAAATGTTGTAGTAGATGTATTAATCTATGTGGGTAATGGATTCCATGATTAAATTCATTATTCGATTCTATCAGATTTAAATCTTTAGAACCCGGAATTGCATGAGAGAAACCAGTGCATGATGTCATTCAGTTGGTTGGGCGTTTGTTGGGTAAATACCTATGTTCTTATTCCATTGTTGGCTGTTTTATGAGTAAATTACCTTTGAAAACTGTATGTCACCGAAAATCTCTGTTTTAAGTTAGTTTGTTGGGAGTTTTATGAGTAAAATACCTTTGGAAACCGTGGGTCACTGAAAATTTCTGTTTTAAATGAGTTTTATGGACGTTTTAAGAGTAACTCATCCATGAAAAACGTGGGTTAACCAGTGCCTCTGTTTTAAACGTTTTTTATTGGGCATTCGGTCAATAGTCAATCGTTCCCAAAAATAATCGTTGATCGTTGATAATCTCTAAAGTGATTTCTCTTTAGCTCAATAAATTTTAAATTTTAAGGTTTGTTTGCATTTTATACAAAATCCTGAAGTGCAATTTTCTGTTCCGACCCATGCATTTGATCCCTGTACAATGTAGAATTTACCTTGGAAAGTTGTTTTGCATTGTTTAGTTCAATCATAGCCTTAGTTGTGAATACCTATGTGATTAAAACAGCGTAGATCTATTTAAAAGAGGATTTACCAAGTATATAAATCTCTCAAAGTGCAAACCCTTTTTTAGAATGGAAATATGTACTCTAATTTTT
The DNA here is from genome assembly GCA_001517045.1 of Pseudotsuga menziesii. Lineage (NCBI taxonomy): Eukaryota > Viridiplantae > Streptophyta > Pinopsida > Pinales > Pinaceae > Pseudotsuga > Pseudotsuga menziesii. The sequence continues at coordinate 181,766 of LPNX010188597.1, read as the reverse complement.
ATGGTTTTAATTTATTTAATTTATGTTGTTTTATAAATATGTAATTCTATATAATTTAAATTTAATTTAAGGGGACAAGTTATTTTTAATAATTTTTTTTTTATAAAAAATAAACTTGTCAACTCTAGAATGAAAACTGAAGAAGTTGTACATCTCTTTCTTACTGAGCTGTAGAATGCATTTCTTTTGTGCAAAAAGATAAAAAATAATATGAATGAATTACTAATTCTGTAACTCATTATTTATGATTTTTTATTAGTTTGTTTGTTGGGTATTTTTCTATTTTACTAAACCATCCTTTGCCTTCAGCAACACAAAGTCTTTCTCTTCTTATTGATTTCTAAAGAAAAGATATTGACAAATTAGCCATCGACCACTGCTATTAATTAAGTCATTGTCTTATAGCCATCAACCACTGCTATTAATTAAGTCATTGTCTTACTTATGAAAGGAAACAATGCTAGCAATCTCCCCATTGGAGAAAGGCGATTTGTCCTCTTTGTTAAGGAAATAAAATTGGGCATCCATGTTTTTTTTAAACTATTGGCCTCCATGTTTAATGCAGGAGGCATCAAAACATGTTTCTCTCTCTCTTTACAACCAACACTTTCCAGGATTTGAATGAGAGGAAATTATTTGCATGTGAAGATTGTTTCCCTATTTTATTAGCTAATTTGACTTATGTTCTAAAGAGTAATAGGATGAGTATATTGAATCCGAAATTTGTTATTTGGTATAATGTCTAAATTTTAATGGGTAGGAAGAAGTAATTAGTTTATTTTTGTTAGAATTTTGATTTAAAGGCCATTATGTTAGACTTTCATTCATTTTGTCATATCACATCATGATAAGTGCATGCATAAGAATCACTGAAAGAAACACATTCAACAATAGACAGAGATTTATCTTAGGAAAACTTTTTCACGGAAAAAACCCACCAGAACTTCTTCAGTTTAGATTCATCAACAAAGTACAATGTCAATACAACGAGGAGCTAAAACTCTCACATA
>LPNX010188597.1:46668-180691 GCA_001517045.1 Pseudotsuga menziesii | reverse complement strand
TCTCTCTCTCTCTCTCTCTCTCTCTCTCTCTCTCTCGTGTGCACTTGAGTCATTGACTTGAGTGAATTTGCTTGTGTCCAAATGAAGAATGCACCCCCCTTTTTATACTATTTTCTGGATGACTTTTTCACTATAGGGCCGACTTCACTTTGGAAGTTTTATCTAGCGTTGGGATAGTTTTCCCCATTGACTGGGATACTTTTACCCAGTGATTTCTGTGGGGCCAACTTGTCTATTTTCACTTGATTTCTTGAGAGTATGTTTTAGCATTATTCTTTTAGTGTTATTACATGACCAAATATAATAAGAATATCTTCTGCAGCTATACAAAACATCAACACTCCCTCTTAGCAAGGTAGGTATTCTTCTGGCATGATCTTCAACACTGCTTCTACAAAACTTTATTCTTTGACCATTTACTTGTTAACTTTCATGAAAATATCCATCACTAGAATTTTTTTACACGAGCAAGCAATCATTCTCATCATGCATCTATGCCTCAACATCATATGTAGCATCTCACTAGTGGGTACAAGTCAAGAGCGTACATTATGTCATACGAGACTTTGTCACACAGAATCAGATTACACACATCCAGCTCTGACTGGATACCAACTCAATGGGATACCGTCTCCAATTGGACAACCGACTCACACCGAATCCGGGCTTACAATCTAGCCAAACTGAGCATGGTCATGCTCTTTAGTCATCCTGAGTATGGTCGCGCTCTTCATTCCTCTTGAATCTAGTCACGCTCTCCAATCCTACTGATCCTGGATACACACACATACTAGCTCCAACTACATACCAACTCGACTAGATACCATCCCATCTAGACAATTGACTTACACATCATTCGGGTTTACGATCCATCCAACTTGAGTATGATCACTCTCACTAGTCCTCCTGAGTCTGGTCATGCTCTCTAGTTCTACTCGATTCTAGTAGTACTGTTGGAGTAGGGTCCCGCAGCTACAGGAAAAAATGTTGTTTTGGAACGAGTAAGTCAAAGGTAACAGTACCTGAGCGGCCGAGAGGAGAAAGCTCAACCACTGCACTTAAGGTAGCGGTGAAGATAGGAGGGCTCAACTACCCTCATAAAGGAAAAGGAGCAACGAGGCCGAGGTATTGAAGGCAAAGGACAGAAAAGGAAGCGGCGCCAGTACCCACGGTCAGCGCTGGGAAGCGTGGAAGACTGCAGGAAGCTGTGGTGTGACGGAAAGCGGCAGTTCGAGTACAGATAGACCAACTGTCACAGTTAGGGTTTTTGGGTTACTGTTGGGAGAGGCCCACAGTGTTGTAATGGCGAGACCTTCGGGCCGCCTATAAAGGGATATATTTTGTATTGTAAAAGGTTAGCTAGTTAGTTAGTTAGCTCATTAGCTATTCAAATAGTTGATGATTTGTTAGCTTATAGATCTTTGTATTATAGAAGAGCCAAGCTCTGGTTCTGTTATTCAGTCTGTAATATCTTACTGTAACCAGTAGCTGACTCCTAGAGTATGTATGTAACAATCCACAGGGATTGAGAGAGAGAGAGAGAGGAAGAGTATATTGTAAGAGAAGCAATATAAGAAGAGAAGAGATCTAAGAGAGAAGGGCTCCTAGGCGGTGTGCACAGAGTTACCCAGAAGATCTCAGCTGCATATGAGGTTGCAACGGAACTGTGTTTACTCTCCCAAGTTATAATATATAAACCAGTTCCCGTGGACGTAGCTTCTACCCTAGAAGTGAACCACGTAAAATCAGTGTGTTATATGATTATTTCATGTGATTGTGCTTTACTTAGTTGTTATCTGTTATCTGTTACATGAATGTCGTATATCAGTTAGTAGATGTCTGTATGTTCTCATTCAGTTACAGCATTATTGAAAGTTAAAGGCGAGTTTAAATGTAACAAGTGTCTGCCTATGAGTTTCACACAGTAATAATCACTCTGTTAAGTGCTTCCAGTATACTTATTCAGTAAGTTAAGTATAGCGATGTGAGTGTGTTGAACTGTGAAGTTCGTGTAAGGTTGTTTAACACCCTATTGGAGGTTAGCTGAGTTATTCCTCCCAGTGAGAAACCCTTTGGACCTCGAGAGTCGCTTTGGGCCATACTATAGGAGATATCGCATTGACAGAAGGCGATATCGCACCGACAGAGGAGCTACAGTGCGAGATATCGCAGATAGTGAGAACCGCGAAGGGGAGAGTTTGCGCATCGTCCTAGTCGCTGCGATGCGATAGGAGTCCTCCCCCTGTCGGAGTCCGTGAGGAAGGGAGAACTGCGACTTGCAGGAAGATATCGCTGGTTAAGAAGAGCCGCGAGACACCAGGATGCTACAGAACCTGGTTAAGGACACTTGAATCTTTAGCCAACCCATCTAAGATCACTTCGGGTGAGACTTCAGGCCGCTCTGCGGTCTTTTGTCGAAAGGGCCAGTGAGTTAGGGGTGTTGTTGGTACATTATAAGTAAACCCGGGTCTGCCCTTAGTAAACCAACAAATGGTTCCATTGCCGGTTTTGAACAAACTAAGAGCTAATGTTCTGTTGGCATCCTACTAAAGAAGAACTCAACCAGTGGGTTGATTCTATAGAAGGAGAATTTGCTGTGACAGAAAACAAGAGTCCTACGTTGAGTACAGAGGACTGGTTACAAAAAAATATCTTCACTGATATACATACGATATTTTTTGTGACCTATGGAAATGAGTTGTACGACTGGTTATCAAATTTGACTAATCAGCATATATTCAAGAAGGAAAGGAACATTGTCTGGACACCGGAGCTGATTCAGACTGTCAGGAGCATTGATAATCCCATTTCATGAGCAGTGGACTTCTGGCTTGCAAGTGTGCTAAAAGGCTTCATCACGGAGTTTGCAGTCGGACAGAGAAAAAGCTTCAGCGAAGCCGAGCAGTACTTCTTCAAAGGATATCGTGGTAAGTACCTGAACTCTTTAAAGTTGTCCGTTAAGATGCTATTACATGAAAAAGGAGTACTCGATATATATTTATATGTATAAGTTCAGTAAGTGTAATGTCACAAGAGTTTGAGAGTGACTTTGATGAACTTGGATGTACACGTAGTGGAAAGAAATATAAAGTAGATTTCAGATCTTCTGTCTTTGAAAACAGTTCAGACAATACTAGAGAACAGAGTCACAGTAATACAGAAAGAACAGAAGGGGGTATCCCTTACCATCCTTACACCCCATAGAAATCAATCGGGACTCAGAATAATCCCGTAGGAACTCCATCTAGTAGCTCACATACAGTACATACTACCGCTACATCACCTATATCTACACCACCGAGTGGTAGTAACACAACAAATCAGCATCCACCATGTAGAAATAGAATGGGGGATGATATGAAGCTACCTACCTTTAAGGGTACAGGGGCAGAAGACCCAGAGCAGCATTGGTTTCTATGTGAAGTCGTGTGGACCATTGAAGGGCTCCAAGACGATAATATTAAAATTGTACAGTTGGTCACCACACTTAGGGAACGAGCCTTAACATGGTATATGAAGTATACCTCAGCGGTACCCAGAACGCTTGTACAGGTCAGGATCGCCATGATCAAAGAATTTAAGAAACCTAAGTCTGAGTCACAGTGCATTACAGAGCTCAAAGACATTAAACAGTCACCTACAGAGTTAGTATGGGACTTTGATCAGAAATTCAAAGCCCTTATAGACCAAGTTAGCTTTGAGTTTGCGCCGGAGCAGCACAAGGAATGGTTTATTGCAGCACTGCTCCCCCACATCAGATTGCCACTAATGCAGCAGAAACTCCAGACACAGTATGACGCGTTGGAGATGGCAATGAAACTAGAGGCATCACCTCTAGCTGAGACCAGTACAGGTATGGCAAACCTGCAAAACCAGTTAGCTAATCTCACCTTACAAATGCATGAGATTAAGAAAGGAAAAGAGATTGCACAAGAAATATGGTGTATAAAGTGTAAAGCACAAGGCCATACTAAGGATAATTGTCCAGTATTTGTTGAATATCTAGCAAGCGGTGCTCCTAACCCCTTAGCATAGACGCAAGGGCCGTGGTGTGAACTATGCAGAACAAGAGGACACCCACCTCAGCAATGCCCTTTACTTCAGAAGTATGTACAGACACCTAAGAACTTATACTGTAACTTTTGTAAGTCTGTAGGACATGATGAACATAATTGTAGAGATTATGATCTCATGGTCGAGAGAAAACATGACTTATACAGAGTCCAATCAGAGACACCAGGTCCAGCAGCAGGAACCGGCTCATGGTGACCGAGGAGGAGGATTCAGAGGACGAGGCTGTGGAGGAGGCTTTGGCCGTGGTGGAGGCTTTGGCCATGGTGGAGGCTTTGGCCGTGGCCGTGGACCTATTACCTGTTACGACTATGGAGTTGTAGGACATTATGCTAGGGACTGTCAGAGCCCTACTACCACATGCAACTATTGAAAATCTTACGATCATGCTATAGAAGAATGTCCTACCTTGATAGCCAAGATCAGGGAACCTAAGCCAGCAACACACCAGAACATTCAGCTTATTGCTGCTGAGTAGAAGGAACCAGAACTAAGAGTCAACATTGTGATTCGCAGCGGTGCTTCCACTAGTGGGACATCACCGGATACTGAAAAGAACACAGGTCCGGAGTGGGTGCGCAAAGCCACTACTAAATCAACACTACTCGACCTGCAGAAGAATAAAGAGACATTTCAGGAAGCTAAAACTTTCTTTAATGACCCTACGCAATCAAGATCATAGGTACAACCATCTAGGGGTTTACCGCAGCAAACACCATGTGGCGTTAGCCCTGTTCAGATATCACAGGCTACCACATCAGGAAGGTGCGACGAGGATGAGTCAACAGGAAGTGTACAATCCTTCCTGCGGAGTTGCTTAAAACTCATGAGAAATGAGAAAGATATCGGAGAGCTTCAGCGCATCATAGATCAGTTTCAGCCATATTCTTCCATGAGCAGTGCACAGTGTGTTGTTCATAATATTATGGGATATACAAGAACAGGAAGAGAGATGCGACTCACAGCACAAGTTGGAGAATTTGAAATGGATGAGGTAATCCTAGATTTAGGATCAGAGGTAAATGTTCTGACTAAGCAGACATGAGAACAGATGGGTAGCCCTAAGTTAGCCAGATCACCTATCCATCTGAGACTAGCCAATCAACAGTGGGTATCGCCACTGGGTCGATTACCGCAGGTGCCAGTTGACATTGACGGAGTTCGCAGCTTTGCGGACTTTGAAGTTATAGAAATCATTGGTGATAGTAGACCGTACCCAACACTACTAGGTATTGATTGGGAAATTGGTAACATGGTTGTTATCGACTTAAAGAAGAGATAGATGACCTTCGAGGACAATCAGATTCGGGTCATCGGCACCATTGGATCCTTTTCAGGGTCCCAGATATATTGAACCTATCCGAGCAAAGGATGAGGCACGTAATATGGAGAGCCTCTATCATATGACGGCCAATCAGAGCGACTACATCAATCCAACCGCAGAAGGGAACATTAGTTTGCGATGTGACAGCTCATGCGCATCAGACTCGGATGTTGGCCTATAGAACTGGCAGAACAGACTTTAAGAAGTCTCAGCTCGCAGATGTGCGTTTATGACTAAGTCACTGCGATGGATTGGCGCAGAGATTAAGGATACTCCATCGTTTGATGGCTTAGCAGACGTCAATGATTTTTTAAAGCAGTTTGAACGGGAAATCCCTCAGGAGCAAAGGATGTCAGTCATTGACCTTGTAGTAAGAGCCACACTTGCAATATGGTGGCAGGCACATAGAGAACATATCGCATCATGGGATGACTTCAAGAGATTGATGACAATTAGGTTTTCTAATAACAAGGAGTATCTACAGTAGAGGTACACAGAAGAAAGTGACCCCAGGTCACATATTGAAATGTGTGAACAGAATTGGTCGGACATTTCGGAGGATGAATGGGTTCACCTATTCATTCATACTTTAGACCAAATTCCAAAGAACTGGTACACTGAGACCGAGTTGCGCAGAGGAACCATTACATGGCCACTTATGATAGACAGCTTTGAACTCACTTTCGCTTTTGAATCTGAGTATCCAAGTATCGATCAGGCTCTAGACGTCATAAAGACTAAGATATTTGAGGACTGTACCCTATCAGTACATACTCAACCCGAGTGGGCCATCCAGTTAGAAGATGCGCTCGAGTGTTATAACTTCGCAGCAGAACCAGAGGATGAGGATGAGGATCCTCGCAGCATCAACATTCCGGAGTCAGAAGGGACTCGCGATGTTGATGGACCGAAGCTACAGATTCCAGCTATCATAGACCCCATCAAGATTAAAAAGATCAATATTGGCACAGACACAGAACCAAAGCTTGCCTCTATTGGAGACTATTGGGATGATGAAACGATAGCACACATTGCAGATCTATTACACGACTATCAAGAATTATTCCCCACTAAGTTTACATAAATGAAGGGAATAATAGGAGATCTGGGAGTAATGAGGATACCATTGAAAGAGGATGCTATTCCAGTCAAACAACGTCCATACAGATTAAATCCGCGGTATAAAGAAAAAGTTAAGAATGAGATCGATAAGATGCTAGCAGTAGGCATCATTGAGCCTGTAGAAGAAAGTGAATGGGTTAGTCCAATGGTCGTCCAAGAAAAGAAAACCAAAGGAGAAATCAGAATTTGTGTCGATCTGCGTAAACTCAACGATGCATCACTTCATGACCCATTCCCGACACCGTTTACTGAAGTGTTAGACAATGTGGGAGGACAAGAGGTCTACTCCTTCACTGATGGCTTTTCAGGCTATCACCAGATCAGAATCCATCCAAGAGATCGATATAAGACCACTTTTGCGACAGAATGGGGCTCATTCCAGTATACGGTAATGCCCTTTGGTCTTAAAAATGCACTAGCTATCTTTTCAAGAGTAGTAGTTGCTGTATTTAAAGAATACATCCATAAATTCCTAGAGGTTTATTTTGATGACTGGACTGTATTTGAATTAATCGACAAGCACATAGGAGATTTAAGACTGATGTTAGAGAAATGTAGGCAGTACCGGATTTCTCTAAACTTGAAAAAATGTATATTTTGTGCGCCATTTGGTATTTTGTTGGGTCACATTGTTTGCAGACAAGGCTTGATGGTAGATCCTGCAAAGATTGCCATCATTGTAAATCTTCCAGCACCCAACTCAGTCAAGCAATTAAGGACAATACTTGGTCATACCGGGTACTATAGAAAGTTCATCAAGGGTTATGCAAAGATCACAACACCGATGGAAAAGTTGTTAAAGAAAGACGCCAAATTCCTATGGAATGAGGAATGCCAGAAAAGTCTAGACACTCTTAAAGAGAAGATGGTTACAACACCCATCTTAGTATTTCCAGACTGGACCAAGCCATTTCATGTACATGTGGATGCATCTGGCATCGCACTGGGGATCGTCTTAACCCAGCCAGGAGAAGGGGGTATCGATCACCCTATCGTATACTCAAGCAGAAAGCTATCCACTGCAGAAAAGAACTACACCACTACAGAGAGAAAAGGTTTAGCTATGGTGTATGCTCTACAGAATTTTAGGCATTACCTGTTGGGTGCCTCATTCAAGATGTTTACTGACCATTCCGCTTTAAAGTACTTGGTCAATAAGCCAGTGTTAGGGGGAAGAATCTATAGATGGTTACTCCTGTTTCAGGAGTATGATTTTGAAATCATTGTAAAACCAGGAATATTAAATGCCGGACCTGATCATCTGTCGTGGATAGAATCAAGAGAAGAACCAAGTAACCTAGAGGACAATTTTCCATATGCGCAATTTTTTGCTATTCAGATTGCAGATGAGTACTATGCTGATATCATTCACTTTCTCACCGCAGGATGGGAACCTCTTGAGTTTACTAAGCATCAAAAGAAACAACTAGTTTTTAAAACAACAGTCTTCACATTGATCGCAGGGCACTTATACAAGTTAGGTCCAGATGAAGTCCTGCGCAGATGCGTTATGGCGCATGAGAAAGAGGCCATTATCAGAGAAGCACACTCAGGTGCCGCAAGAGGTCATTTCGTAGGAAATCCGACTACTCAGAAAATCTTAGCTGCAGGATTATGGTGGCCTACTTTACACAAAGATACTAAGGAGTTTTGCAGATGCTGCGATATCTTCCAGAGGGTAGGAAAACCTTCGTGAAGAGATGAGATGTTGCTGTGACCACAGATCACCCTGCGCGCATTTGACAAATGGGCTATAGATTTTGTGGGTCATATCAACCCACCAGGAAAACGAACGGGTGTGAGATACATCATCACAGGAACAGAATACCTCACCAGATGGGAAGAGGTGAAAGCAGTAAGGAATTGTGATGCTGCTACAGGGGCACAGTTCATTTTTGAAAGCATCATCAGTAGATTTGGATGTCCAGTAATTTTGATGAGCGATCAAGGCACACATTTTTTGAATCGCACTATTGAAGCCTTGATAGAGGAATTCCAAATACAACACCATAAGAGCATGCCCTACCACCCGCAAGCTAATGGTACAGTGGAGGCCTTTAACAAGATTCTAGAAAATGCTCTTACTAAGGTCTGTAACAGCCAAAGAAATGATTGGGACCTCAGGGTTAACGCTGTATTATGGGCTTATAGGACTACATGCAAGAAACTTACAGGGCACAGACCTTTCAGCTTGGTGTATGGACAAGAGGTTGTTATGCCTATGGAATATATTGTTCCCAGTTTAAGAATTTCTCAAATCATCGGGATGGCTGATACAGACACGATGAATGAAAGACTAGCGCAACTGCTTGCCTTAGAGGAAGACAGATTCATCGCAGGCTTCCATCAGAAAGTGCAGAAGGCATGAGAAAAATCTTGGCATGACAGGCACATCAAGAGCAAGACTTTTTAGACAGGAGACCTAGTGCTCCTTTATGACAGTAAGTTTATTAAGTTTCTAGGAAAGTTCAAGATGCATTGGTTGGGGCCATATCAGATTCAGCAAGTCACAGAAGGAGGTGCCGTTCAACTCAGCAAACTGAATGGGGAGCTTCTGCCCACATTGATTAACGACAGCAGACTCAAGCTCTATAGTGATAGCCACCCCACCTCTCAGGCCTAACTCAGACAGTGTATAAGTGTGCAGATGCCCAGTGTATTTGAAAGGAGGCATCGCACCGGGACTTAGTCTACACCGGCAGATATTCTAAGTACAAGGAATCACATAAGGACGGTTCATTTTGTGCAAGTCATAGGATGTTTGCGGAAAAAAAAAATGAGTAAGATTGTTTGCGCAGGTGACGCGGTGAGGCATCGCAGCAATGTGATGTTTCCTCGTGCCACATAGCCAGTGTTGAAAAAGAACAGAGGGCTAGTCACTTCGCCCTCTGACAAGCAGTTAATCCGGATACGACAGGTATCCGTTTCCCTAGATTTGGCAACAGTAGAATGATTTTTCCAGATTTGGTAAAATCTCCGATGAGACTGGCGCCTGCACACACGTTTTGAGGGAAATTTGATCGGATTTCAGCAATTAATGAGGATTGAAACGACGAGTGTTGTCTTGTCCATGCAATTAATACTGCCAACGGGTCTAGTCTACAGGACCGTTGAGTCACAGAGTATCACCTTGGTTATAAATATAAAGATCATCCATATGGAAGGGTTACTTTGGTAATTTCAGAGAGCTATAGAGCAAGTTGCAGAGTTTTCCTTGTGCAGAGATACCCCAGTTACAGAGTGCTAGTTTTCCCCAATTTTGCAGCCATTTCCCGTCCAGAGTATTGCACCGAGTGGGTTCTGTCCAAGGAGGAACCTTTAGAAGACATTGTGAGACGATTCCAGAGTGGTGGCCTCGTGTCTACTATGACGACGCCGCCCAAGGGTGTGAAAATAGGAACATCACAGGTCAAACAGATGCCAAGGATGAAGAGTCACGCTCAGATAGTAGAAGAGTCCAGCTTAGAACAGAGAAAAAGGAAAAGGAGGAAAGTAAAAGTGAGAAACAGAGAGAGAAGTACAACTCGGATGGCTATGTGCGTGGAGTTTCCCAGAAGATCTCACGGAAAGAAAAAAGGACCAAGAAATAGGCATCTGAGACCCAGAAAAACAAAAGGAACTGGGAAATGAGCAAAGCAGAAATTCAGCACGCAGACAAAGGCTTGTTCTCGGAATGGAATTCATGGCCTGTATAGTTTTGTGTGGAAGGATCCAGACTAAATGAACTCTTGAGAAGGCTGGAAGATATAGATTTCTATTTTCTTTGTGATAAAAGTTCTAACCTAGATAGAGAGGAAAGGATATCTGTGGAAGGCTTCTCAAAATCTTAAGATCCTTCCAAGAGTTGCTGACCCAAGAAAAAGAGTTACAGAAAACTCAAGCATCAGTCAAGCTATGCTTGAAGCGGCACAAGAGTGTGTCAAAGTTATGGAGAAAGAAGTCGTAGGACTTCGAAAGAGATTCACAAGGACTTCGTAGGAAGCCAAGGTAAAGCTACAGCAGGAGAAGCCAGCTGTTAGTGGCTCAGGGACAAGCCACAAGTAAGTGTTAGGGGACTGTTGGAGTAGGGTCCCGCAGCTACAGAAAAATATGTTGTTTTGGAACGAGTAAGTCAAAGGTAAGAGTACCTGAGCGACCGAGAGGAGAAAGCTCAACCACTGCACTTAAGGTAGCGGCGAAGACAGGAGGGCTCAACTACCCTCATAAAGGAAAAGGAGCAACGAGGCCAAGGTATTGAAGGAAAAGGACAGAAAATGAAGTGGCGCCAGTACCCACCGTCAGCGCCAGGAAGTGTGGAAGACTGCAGGAAGCTGTGGTGTGACGGAAAGCAGTAGTTCGAGTACAGATAGACCAACTGTCACAGTTAGGGTTTTTGGGTTACTGTTGGGAGAGGCCCACAGTGTTGTAATGGCGAGACCTTCGGGTCACCTATAAAGGGATATATTTTGTATTGTAAAAGGTTAGCTAGTTAGTCAATTAGCTCATTAGCTATTCAGATAGTCGATGATCTGTTAGCTTACAGATCTTTGTATTATAGAAGAGCCGAGCTCTGGTTCTGTTATTCAGTCTGTAATATCTTACTGTAACCAGTAGCTGACTCCTAGAGTATGTATGTAACAATCCACATGGATTGAGAGAGAGAGAGAGGAATAGTATATTGTAAGAGAAGCAATATAAGAAGAGAAGAGATCTAAGAGAGAAGGGCTCCTAGGTGGTGTGCGCGGAGTTACCCAGAAGATCTCACCTGCATATGAGGTTACAGTGGAACTGTGTTTACTCTCCCAAGTTATAATATATAAACCAGTTCCCATGGACATAGCTTCTACCCTAGAAGTGAACCACGTAAAATCAGTGTGTTATATGATTATTTCATGTGATTGTGCTTTACTTAGTTGTTATCTGTTATCTTTTACATGAATGCCGTATATCAGTTAGTAAATGTCTGTATGTTCTCATTCAGTTACAACATTATTNTATAGCGATGTGAGTGTGTTGAACCGTGAAGTTCGTGTAAGGTTGTTTAACACCCTGTTGGAGGTTAGCCAAGTTATTCCTCCCAGTGAGAAACCCTTTGGAACTCGAGAGTCGCTTTGGGCCATACTATAGGATATATCGCATTGACAGAAGGCGATATCGCACCGACAGAGGAGCTGCAGTGCGAGATATCGCAGATAGTGAGAACCGCGGAGGGGAGAGTTTGTGCATCGTCCTAGTCGCTGCGATGCGATAGGAGTCCTCCCCCTATCAGATTCCGCGAGGAAGGGAGAACTGCGACTTGCAGGAAGATCTCGCTGGTTAAGAAGAGCCACGAGACACCAGGATGCTACAGAACCTAGTTAAGGACACTTGAGTCTTTAGCCAACCCATCTAAGATCACTTCGGGTGAGACTTCAGGCCACTCTGCGGTCTGTTTCCGAAAGGGCCAGTGAGTTAGGGGTGTTGTTGGTACATTATAAGTAAACCCGGGTCTGCCCTTAGTAAACCAACAAGTACATGCCCGTAAATGACCACCTGTTGTTGCCATACTCAATGTGATATGGCCCCTAGAATCACATATGTAACTCATCACTCCCTCCCACGGGGAAGTCCATTTGGACCACTCCAAGCTTGTCCTTAAAGTATTCAAACGTTATCCTTGACAAAGGCTTGGTCAACACATTGGCTATATGCTCATCTGTTGCAACATACTAGAGCTTCACATCTCCCTTCTGTACCATGTCATGAATGTAATGGTACCTGATCTCGACGTGCTTGGACTTGTCATGAAACAAATGGTTCTCTGATAACTTTATGCAGCTTTGGTTGTCACAGAAGATACAAGTCACCTCTAACTCGAGATCAAACAATCTTGCAAGCAATTTTTGAAGCCACACAACTTCACTACTAGCTGAACATGTTTCTATATACTTTGCCTCGACTGTACTAAGTGCCACACTAGTTTACTTTCTATCGAGCTAGGAAATCATAACTAACCTAGACTAAAACAACTCCCAACCCAATCTGAATCAACATAGCCATGCAATCTCATCTCTCAATCTGAGACATGTCTGTGTCCATAATCAACTGTACCTTTCAGGTGCCTCATCACATGCTTTGTCACAACCAAGTGAACATGTCTCGGCTCAACCATATAATGACTCAAAATGTTCATCGCAAAAGCATATATGTGTCTTAGTGTTTGTCAAATACATCAATGAACCAATCATTTATCTATACATGGTGGTATCCTCTGTCTCTGATGAAGTATCACTCAATAAATTCATGTTCATTACCATCGGTGTAGGCATGGGTTTACAATCCATCATCTCGAATATCTACAGGATATCAACTATGTATTTTTACGTGAATAAGGAAAATATCATTTGGTCTCTGCCACACATCTCATCCCAAGAATCATTCCAAGATTCTCGAACTATGATATATACTTCCTCTCATTGAGGGGAGACATCTGGTATAACCCTAAGCATAACCCTGAGATACTGACACAAACAACCCTGTGGAAAGGAAACTGCGGGAGGACGTGACTGATGAATCTAAACAGAGTTAAAATGATAAACAGAGAGACATGATTTACTCTTTGGAAGAATGTGATTAACAAAGGGATGTGATTCTATGAAAAGACACAATGAACTTGTGCGATGGTTTGATGAAAGGGCATGATGATGTATAATATTTAAACAAAAGACCGATTTGATAGTAAGGTGTCTCTGGAGTTTAGATCGATGTAGAAGCAAGTAAAACAAATACCAAGGAAGACATAAGCAGATATGGAAGTTTGATAAAAACATACTAAGGTGGTAGGGTGGTGCTAGGGCAGGCTACATGCCTTCAAGGGGGTCATAGCCTCCTTCCAGTAGTAGCTGGTAAATAGGGTTTAGAAGCATCATTTCAGGAGCAACTGATAAAACAGGGGGTCGCAGCCTCATTCCAATAGTAGCTGTTAAATAGGGTGTAGAAGCATCCTTTCAGTAGCAGCTGATAAAACAGGGGGTCATATCCTCCTTCCAGTAGTTTTTGGTAAATAGGGTGTAGTACCATCCTTGTCTATAGTAGCATGAAGAAAATATTTGTAAATATAATTTTGCAGTAATAGGAAGTGTTGGTGGTTTTCCCAATTGGGCTTCCATGATAAATTTGTTTTCTGTGTATCTTGTTGATCATGGGTATTAATGAATAAATTAAAAGTGGTTTAAATTGTTAAAAAGTTATCAATACTGATTCACCCCTCCTCTCAGTATTGTCCAATATTCCAACAATTGGTATCAGAGCAGGATCCTTCACTACAGTCTAAACCATTGGAAGGAAGATCCTATTAAAAACCACTATGGATCAACAAGAAGGGACTCTAGCCAATAGAGCTCCAGTACTTAATAAATAAGAATATGCATATTGGAGCATAAGAATGAGAGTGTACTTACAATCATTAGGACATGGTTTATGGAATGCAGTAATCTCTGATTACATCCCACAAAAAAGAGTAAGGAATACATCTCAGAAAGAATCTAAGAAAAATAACTCAAGGGCAATAGAGGCCATACTTGATGGATTACCCCAATGTATCGAAGAAAATATAGGACCATGTCTCTCATCTAAGGAACTCTGGGTCAAATTGGAGAAACTTTACTCAGTTGAACAAAGAGCATAAGAAATATTTTCTCTTTTCAAGAATGAAAGTGATCATGAAGAATATTGCAGCCATAAGGAAGATAAAAGGAGTAAAACCATATACAAGAAGAAAAACTTATTTTCCATGGAAGATAGTAAAGATGAAGAGATACGTGAAAATGAAGAAAAACTATTCATGGAGATAGTAACTTTTGAAGATGATTCAGAAATGGAAGGAGTGGTGGACCTAAAGGCAGAACTTATGAGTGTTCTTGAAGAATTGAAAAAGAGTAGAATGGAGAACAATTCTTTGGAAGAAAAGTTGTCAAAATGCCAAGAAGAGAATAAATCAAAAGATAAAGGGTCAACTCAAATTATTGTTGATTTAAAGAACCAACTTCAAAAGGCCAAGAAGATTGAAGAGGACCTAGTAGTGCAACTCAAGAAGAGAATACAAGATTCTGAAAAACTTGAAAAAGAGATTATTCAACTTAGAAAAGGGGTTGATAAAGAATCTATCAAATCAAAGTTTAAGAACAACTCAAGGACTTTAGATGAAATCATAAGTGTCCAAAGACCATTAAGTGATAAATATGGATTAGGAATTGACAAAGAAAAGAATCCAAGATATTCCTCTTTCACAAACCAAGATGGAAATAAAAGAAGCTATGCTGCTGCACTCAAGATCCCAATTAAAAGAGAAGAAAGTCACAGATATTTTCTCCTCTCTTACAAATAACAAATATGGTGCCTAGAAGACTAATGACAGGTAGATATCAACAAATATTTTTGGGCCATTGCTACTCTTGTAATAATTTTGGACATAAATCCCTGAATTGCAAAGCATATGAAAAGTTTCATATCTATAAGAAGAATACACCCAAGTAGCACAAGAATTACAGGAAGACTAATTCCAATCACCAGAACTCTGCTGATCCTCCTAAGATGAAAAAATTGAGAATACATGCAAATGAAAATAGCCATTACAAATATCAAAGATTCTATAAAATGGCATTCCTTGTATATTGTCATTGTTGTCACAAGTTTGGTCATAAGGATGTTGATTGTAGAACCAAAAGAAAAGATCAAAGTTTGAGGAGAAAACAAAACACAAACACTTCAAAAGATAGAAGACTAGTAAGCAGGGTACCTCATGGAAATATTTGGAGAAGGAATCTAGATTACAAAGACTGAGAAGAAACACAAATTTCAAATATCAATAAAGCTTCCAAAGATGATGATACGCAAAATAATGCTATAGATAAAAATGACATCCATTCTAAGGGAAATAAAGATGAATATGTAAATCAATACAGTAATAGAGATAAATACGATAATGCTAGATACCTTTTCTAAAAAGGTTTCTCATTACTTAGAAGAGAACCCTAAAATTAACATTAGAAGGGATCATATACTCAGGGGGAGTTAATATTAGAAAATTGCAATTGGTACTTGAAAAATATCAGTTGTAAAGAAGAAGGAATGTCTTGAGGTTTCCATCAAAACAAGAAGAAGAAAAGTCATAAGAAATAATTGGTAGAAGTTATCTTCCTTTATAAACAAGAAGAAGTGTAGAAGTGACAAATTAAAGACTTTGCTAAAGACCATCCATGCAAAAGAGTGAAGCAACATGAAAGTATTAAAGTACATGATTCATGAAGACCTTGAAGTCTGTAACTAAGATAGAATAAGTTATTTTTATGGCATTAAAGAATCCTTAAAAGAAGAACAAGTTATATGATACAGAGAAATCTGGTATGGAAGGAAACTAAAGGTTGGCTGAAAAATATCAACAGTAAAACTGATGATTATAAAATCTGTCACAAAAAGAAGGATACTTTATGACAAGTGAAGAAAAATTAATATTTTAAGTCTAAGAAATACAGAAGCAGAATTGTGATGAAGGTCCCGAATAGATACAAGTTAGTTGAATGAACTCAAAAAATAGACTGATTTAAGAAATCAGTCGTAGAGCATCTGCTAGAGCTAATCGAGTTACCTATTGAATATGATCAATTAGTAAGAAAATTGATATGATATTTATCCATGTTTTATGGGAAGCATGAATAAATCAAGTACTTAATACAAATGGGAAGACTCACTATGAGAATACTGAAGACACTGATTTGGTAGAATTTTGAAAATTGGGATTTAGTCACATATCAATTGATGAAGTTCTCATAGAAGTGCGTATATGAAATTGTAGCAAAGCCTTTTGTTGAAAGTTTATTGGAAATATTTCTGTTGAAAAGTGGAAGGTGTAACTCGTCGGTTCCAACCATGAACACTAGTTTCCTTTAAAGTCTCCATCCAAAATAATTGATCAATGGACAAGGAGGATTTCGCAAAGCGATCGATGGTTCATAAGAATTGAAGAATCCCATTTTGAAAAAGTTGGGAGGCACATCCGCTATCTACAATTCACAATGCGGAAGGTATCCACAATCCGCAAACCATAAAGTGTAGAAGAAGTTGTGTGAAAGATGAATAGCAGAATAAATTTCAAGAAAAATCAAAATATAGACCCACAACCCGCAATCTGCAATTGCAAAAGAAAGGAGTTTCTGATTGTGGAAAGGTTGTTGTGGAAAGATAATTGTGGAAGATATTTTTGAGAAAAGTCGAAATGCATACCCGCAATCTGCAATCCGCAATTGCTGAAAGGTCGTGGCAGAAAGATAATTATGGAAGCAATTTTTGAGAAAAGTCAAACTGCACATCTGCAACCCGCAATTGTGGAAGGAACAAGTTCCCGCAAACTGTGGAAAGCAGAAAGGTAATTGTCCGCAATCCGCAATTCACAATTTCAGAAAGTTAATTGCGGAAAGATGATTGTAGAAAATTCAATGTGGAAAGGTCTGTTGTGGAGATATTATTGCGAAAAGGACGTTGCATAAAGGTAACCGCGGGAGGATGTGGCTGATGAATCTAAACAGAGTTAAAATGATAAATAGAGATACACAATTTACTCTTTGGAAGAACGTGATTAACAAAGGGACGTGTTTCTAGGAAAAGACACAATGAACTTGTGCGATGGCTTGATGAAAGGGCATGATGATGGTTACTATTTAAACAGAAGATCGATTTGATAGTAAGGTGTCTCTGGAGTTCATATCGATGTAGCAGCAAGTAAAATAGAGACCAAGGGAGACATAAGAAGACCTGGAAGTTTGATAAAAACATACTAGGGTGGTAGGATTGATGAAAGGGCACGATGATGTATAATATTTAAACAAAAGACTGATTTGATAGTAAGGTGTCTCTGGAGTTTAGATCGATGTAGAAGCAAGTAAAACAAAGACCAAGGGAGACATAAGTATATATGTAAGTTTGATAAAAACATGCTAAGGTGGTAGGGTGGTGCTAGGGTAGGCTACATGCCTGCAAGGGGGTCATAACCTCCTTTCAGTGGTAGCTAGTAAATAGGGTGTTGCAACATCATTTTAGCATCAGCTGATAAAATGGGGGGTCATAGCCTCCTTCCAGTAGTAGCTGGTAAATAGGGTGTAGAAGCATCCTTTCAGCAGCAACTGATAAAACAAGGGGTCATACCCTCCTTCCAGTAGTAGCTGGTAAATTTGGTGTAGAAGCATCCTTTCAGCAGTAGTTGATAAAACAGGGGGGCGTATCTTCATTCTAGTAGTTTCCAGTAAATATGGTGTAGTACCTTCCTTGTATGTAGTAGCGGGAAAACACTATTTGAAAATATAATTT
This sequence comes from Pseudotsuga menziesii, assembly GCA_001517045.1. Lineage (NCBI taxonomy): Eukaryota > Viridiplantae > Streptophyta > Pinopsida > Pinales > Pinaceae > Pseudotsuga > Pseudotsuga menziesii. The sequence goes on along the minus strand of LPNX010188597.1, from coordinate 162,855 downwards.
TGTAGTAATAGGAAGTATTGGTGGTTTTCCCAATTGGGCTTCCATGATAAATTTGTTTTCTATGTATCTTGTTGATCATGTGTGTTAATGAATAAATTAAAAGTGGTTTAAATTGTTAAAAAGTTATCAATACTAATTCACCCCCCTCCTCTCAGTATTGTCCAATATTCAAACAATATCTATGGGGATGACTTGTCTATTTTCACTTGATTTCTTGAGAGTATATTTTAGCATTATTCTTTTAGAGTTATTACATGATCAAATACAATAAGAATATATTTCGAATCTACACAAAACATCAACAATTATGTGCCTAGATATGAAAATTGATGGCTAAGTTGGGATATATGCCCATTGTGTAGTTGGTATGCTAGTAGTGTTGATGTGGTAGCTGTGTGAGGAATCCTCACAAAGTCGGCCCCAAAACAAACATGAAGATGGCAATTAATATGCCACCAAAAGAGAAGCCGACCCAAGCAAAACAAGACAATTCGACCCCACTTGAAAAGTGAAAATGTCAACATGAGAAAGTATAAATAGAAGGCACCCTCCTCATTTATCACCAAGCACGTTTGCTCCACTCAAGAGAGAAGTTCACTACAGTTGCAAGAAGAATACTTTTTGGGGTTTGCTAGCATTGGAAGAGTTTCTCTTTTATTATTGGGTTTTATCATGTGGTATATGTGATTACTTTGTATTTGGATGTACACTACTCTTTGAGATGATTATGTCTATTAAAAGGTTGTTGGATTTCCCCCCTTCATGGTTTCATAGATCAAAATCATTATGTCTATTGTTTGTGTGCTTGGTTATTCTTTTAGTGATCCCATTTATTTGATGCAATTGAAACTATACTGCTACATCTATAAAATATAATGTGGTATCATAACAGTGCTAAAATAAGCCATTTCCATAAACTAAGGTTCCATACTTCAGAGCTTTGCACCCTCAATTTTATCCTGAAAATAGCATAGTTGAATTCTCCATAGGATGGGGCACCTTTGAGATGTCCCTTGGTAAATATGGGATAATTTTTTTGTGTGTGTTTTTGTTGATTGAATTGTCATTGCTGCCAACATGGGATGGCCCAATAGGTAGGCATTGATTCCACTAAGTCCCTCTTACAGTGCACAGGTATGGATGATCCCAGTACCCTTAGATTCTAGTACCTTTTAGCCCTTACAGAGATGGGTTGTGCTTTGGAGTACCTTGTGGAGTCTTGCAAGGTCCTTCAACCCACAAGATTGGATCTTGGATCCACCACCTTGTTGATGATGCTGGAGAACTTGCTCATGATGATGAATACCTTAGTTATGGTGTTGAATCCATTGTGGAAAATGGAGAAACTATTTATGGTTTGAAGGAGCACTAATGACCCATTATGTGGTCATTTTTCCTTTGATGGGGTCATGGTACCCTAGGAGAAGGCTTGAAAACCCCACAGGAGGTGGCATGATGGATCTTGACCCTTGGAGGTTCTCTTGTATGGTTTAGTTGGTTAAAGAATCCTTTGGAACACCAAATGGGCCAAATGACCTTGTTAGCACTTGTGCTAATTTTTGGGTTTTTATATAGGCGCCTGCAGTGACTTCCTCACAGGAAGCGATATAGCCAAAGGATTTCCATGTCTGATAATGTTGAGGTTGCTTGGAAGGCTTTTCCTACACCCTATTAGCACTGGAATTGAGCCAAAGGTTATGAAAGGCCCGATCCTAGGTAACAATAGAACTACTTTCGAAGAGAGAACTGGCCTTCTGCTCTTCCAAGAGGGATCTCTCACCAAATATTAACAATGCCAGATATGTACAAGTGAAACTACAAATTGTTTGTAAAGTTGGTTGAAACAATACATAGAACCATTGGGCAATGGAGTCAATAAGTGTAACAGAAATGAATAGAACTTATGCAGGCAATTTCAACACAGAGGCAAGATAGCCATTCAATCACAGTCAACTTATAATTTTCTGGTGGAAAAGAAGAACATGAACAGACCATCAACACAGAGCATTGGAAAATGAATTTTGTATTAACTTTAGAATAAAGCTTTAGTGGATATCTGAAACGACATANACTGTTATACACTTATTTCAGACATGAAAGAAAACATAATGGAAGAGATAAACTGGAAAAACATTCACATGAGAAAGGAAGCAACAGACTGTAATACAAACAAAACATGAATCTTTGTGTAAAACATTGACCTCGGCTCTGCAACTTTATTAAAATACTCTTGAAGGCATACACTACACAATTACATCAGTTTCAACCCTTTCTCCTTCTTTAGGAGGTATATTTATAGCATTTTGGACTTCCTAAACTGACATTCAGGAATCAAAATTTGTTACAACTAAAGAACATCTTCTAACAAAATCTTAGGTGGCACATTGGCTGAGATTTACATAAAACGGCTAAAAAATGAAATGTGGATTGTAGGAGAAAATATGTACGAGAGTCTTCTATGCTTCCAACTGGTGGGTGACAACTATACAAAGTTTCGGGAGAGGTGACTATTGGAAAGGGAGTGCAACGTAGAGAAAAATTCCCGCGTATTATCATTGCCACTTCTATGGATGCATTTTTAATTTGGTTGACCCGTATTACTGAATGACTCTCCATAGGTCAGGACCAGGCAGAGTCGCAACTGCCATGTCAAATGCTTGTGCCTTGAGCTCCATTTTTTCTGGGTATGAAGTCTCAGGGAACTCGGCACATGTGGCTTTAAAATCAAACAACAATCCAAATTCACTAGTCAACTTATCAAAAATGATCTTCCCTGACAATGATTGTTGCATGTCTCCAAACTTGTTGTTGTCTAATCGGCAATGAAACAGGCACTCCCGATACTCCTTCTGGGACAATAAAGGATCCTTCTCTTCCCAGAAGAAATGGAGCCCTCTGCTTACCAGTGGTTTGAATAGCTTGATGACCTCCAAGACTTTGTGCTCAATAACTTCTATTTTGTCATGTACAGTCTCCAACATCTTGTGCTTAGCAACTACCTTTCTAGCCCCGGATACAACAACAACCCTGTTTTGGATACCGTATCGATTGGCGGAATCATCTAACAAAGAGCTTAGGAAAGTAATGGCATTTTCCGCTATTGCCATAGGCCTTTTCTATATTTCTCCTAATACTATCAGGACTTTTTTCTTGGCCTCTACCACAGCGTTTTCCTAGTCTTCAATGAAATCCAAATAAGGCCGGAACTTATCAGCTTCTATAATGATCTGATCCCAGATCAAATGTCTAGTGCCCTGCAAGGCAAGTTTACTGACCACCTGTTGGTTTAACTTGGCATTTTGTTGAATCAGTCCTTGGAATTTCTCTTCTATCTTTTCCCTTCCTTGTCTCTCTTTGACTTTTTCTTTTTCTAGTTCCTCGATCTGTTGTTTTAGTTTAATAAGCCCTGTATCTTTTAGGCCTATCTGGGACATTGCTCTAGAGAGAGAATTGGTATCTATATCTCCAACTACACCTGTGGACTAAATTGCACTCTCTCCGCACTTCTTCCTTGAAGCTCCTTTTCCTTCGTTGCTAATATGGCTTTTAATTCCGCATCGCTTTTCTTCAAAAGTTGGATGTCTGCTTCCCACTGCCTTTCATTTTCTTTGAACTTTAGTAGCTTGGCTTTGCAGTCAGTAAGCTCAATGTTCAATGTCTCTTTTTCTCTTTCAAAATCAGCCAATTCTTCTGTCTGGGCGAGCTGGGTAGCAGGGATTTTCAACTTCTTTTTTAGGGTCTAGATCTCCTTCTCCTTATCATCGAGCAATTTCTGAGCTAAAAATCCTTTATGTGCCGGTCCTTCTATTTGGATTGTTTCACTCTGTAAATTGTTGATTTGGGATTTGAGTGATTTGTTCTCCACTCTTACCTTCCTCAAAATATTTAAAGTCTTTGCTTTACTTTCCTCCAGCTTGGACATCTATATGGTAGCCTTAAGCAGTCTAGCATTCAATATATCCCCTGTTTCTTTATTGAGGTGTATTATGTCAGTAGTGGGAACTTTTGAGAGGTTCACACTGACCTCTGACACCTTATTCCCCGTTGCCAAGGCTAAGCTAAGGGTGTCAGTGGCATGATCTCTTACAGTCTTTAATGCCACATTGGGGTAAGGCAACCACGCTGCCTCGCTATATAGTTCTATTGTCTCCTTGAAATTTTTATCATCCCTCTCTTGGTAAGATCCTAGCCAGTCCTCTTTGGATGCATGCATGTTTGGAGTCTGCTCGTCAAATACATATTCTTGTATTTGCAATTTGATTGTCTTGGGATATTCTTGTTGTTGTTCTTTCTCTAAATTATTCTTCTTCATATGTCCCTTTGCATGGCCCTTTTTAACCTGCACTAATTGTTGCCCCCGTTCTATTTTCTGCCTTTTGGGCATGCTGGCCATTTCCACCTCTTCAGTATCCATGGGCTCTGGACCCCCTTTTTTTATTGAACTCGCTGAATAGCTGACCAATGATGAGACCCCTCCGGCTATTGCAACTACTTTACCCAATTATCTTTGGGGAGAAGATACCCCTGGAAGCTGTGAGCCAGTGCTTCACTCTATGCTGGTATCCATCGTGGAAGGATTAGGGAAATCATCCTAGTTTGTTGCTTCTCTGAGTCCGTGTATTTCAGTGTGTTCAAAAGGCCTGCATTTGTGAGCTTTCCTTCTTTTGGAAATTATCTGGTGATCAGGGTCGTAATTTACCGCTTGTCCTAGGGAAAACTCCATGCCTCTGAGCAAGTTGGTAACTAGGGGCAAAGCAGCTCTGCTCCTAATTGTGTATGGTCTCACTTCCCATGAAAAAATAAAATTTTAGCTAATAGTTCAAGAAGTGCTCTTCTTCAATAATGAGTCTTTGTCGAATCAATTCTAGGGAGAAAACCCTGGCAATTAGAAAAGATGGTAGGATGTAGGGTGGATGCACAAAGTTGTACAACCTTATGGTCATTTCGAATTCTGTGAGGAACCAGCCCCCTATCTTATTGCTATTTGACAACTACAGCATTTGCCTCATTTCAGGCAACACCCTAGGTAACCTTTCCTGAAAGAAGAGGTCGTATATTTCGGCCATCAATTGGTTCATGAATTTACAGTAGTTCGTGGCCATATCAGCAGTGATTTCCAGTTCAGGTACTTGTAGGTCCTCTTCATCATAAGCTATAAGCATCCTCAACAAAAAGGAATGGAATCTGAACACTCTAGTGCCGTGGAAATTCACTAACTGAGAACGAATGTTCTCAGCTAGGAACTCATCAAACTTAAGGCAGCAAGACTGATAAGATTGTCCAAGCAATTTAGGTTTGGCCAGACAAGTACTCAAGACGAACAAAAGACTCAACAATGACTCTATGACATAAGCGTCAGTATCTAGACCTAGAAACTAACTAGCCAGGGATATACACCACTGAGTTTCTTCATTGAATTGGTTGAGGTCAATAGGATATGATAGGTCGATGGGTTCACCATTGGGTTTAGAACAGGCCTTCAGGAAGGTTCCTTTACTTTCGTTTGTAGACTCTCTGAAACAACGTATAATATTTTCTTCCTGGTAGTGTTAGGATATATGGACAAATTCATCTGGGATATGTAGGGTTTTGCGGACGACGGAAGCCTGGAATGAACAAAGGATTTTAGATTTTGATTTATTCATAATGACACCTTCGACGATAGAGAAATTGTCTGCACACCATTCGACAAACTCGGGGCAATGGGGGGTTTGGCCAATAGAGAATAAATGGAAGAAGGATTTAAAAACACCACAGGTATCTCTACCTCGGTCCTTAAGGATTTCCCATTTACCTCTGGCAGTTTCAATGGCTTCTCCCACCAAGATGGTATAAAAAATCTTGGCATTCTCATCTACTAGACTTTCTTCTACCCTCCGACATGTGACCTCAGGTTCTACATCATCTCTCATCCCTACCTCTTCTATTGCTCCTATCACATCCATTTTCAAATAGCACTGACGGGGTATCAGGGGCCTACCTTGTTCTGTAGCATAGTCTCCTGGTTGGTCCATGTTGGTGCTCTGTATGCGGTTGGATATTCGACGGCTTCGAGGTTTCGGAAAAGACAAACCTTTCCAACTTCACGTGGACCCATTTATAGCTCTTCACACAACATAACCTTCACACCCTTCCCAGGCGGCTCGCATCATGGATATTACTCCTTGCGATCTGAACCGTTAGTATGTGAGGTTCTTTATGCTACATCTTTCCTTACCTCGTGTGTGTGCAGCTCAACCATCGATCAAGATCGACTTTATTCACAACCGTTGATTTGAGTGGACCCTACCACTCTTCGTGAAGTGAGGTTATGGTCCCCTCTGTGCTAGTTTAGATTGTGAAATGAACTATGACCGTTGATCTCCCTCCACTCTCGTAGTGACCGTCGATCTGAGAGACCCATACCACTTTTCGTAATCCAAAATCGCTGCTATGTCCTTGCTTATTTGGGATGTGAAATCACTTACAACTGTGGATCTTCTGGGATCCCAATCTCAGCTGTTAGATGCCTCCACCCTTTAACCCATTTCATAATCTGGAAAAGTGGCTTTGGTCGGGCATGTTCGCCATTCGAAATGTTTTGACACCATTGATCTGCCATCCGATCAATCTCAGCCTTTGATTATGACTCTCGTTTAATGCCTTCAACGCATCCGATGTTCTCTTCTTTACCTTGCATCCCCGATCCATAGACTGTCTTGCCGCTTTTGATATTCACCACTCCAAAGTGAGGCTGCCAATTTACGTTGTCCCTTCCTCCATTTCCACCATGGCTTATTCCAGTGGCTGAATGTTATCTCGTATATGCCATCATCCCCTTCTGCAAACACTAGGCTACCTTCCCAATGCCTCTTGAAAAGGCCAAAATTCCCATGTATCTCTTATAACCAAAAAAAACTGAATAGAGTGTGAACAATCGGCTCCACGAGGGATGCTATACTCCCAGTGAGGTAGCAAAGAACCCATAGACTCTTTGCCTACTCCATTGACAACATCCTTTTATTTTACTTCCTGAAAGAAAACATAATTTGAAAGAATGGTTACCTCTTATGATCTTAGGGCCTTCTCTACGGGCATGAAATATTCTGACTCACCATCCATACTGATTAAAACATAAAATATATTTACACTATGATACATGGACCTTAGTCATTTTACTCCAGGTAACATTTCAGAAACCTCCCATTCACCATGCCTCCCTCGTACTGTGACCCATCTAGATACTGTAGAATGAAGGCGTTGTCTCCTATGTGTGCCGCAATAAGGTATGGGCCTACCCATAAGTGGTCGAATTTTCCATGTTTACCCTTTTCTTCATGCAGGGCATCCCATTTCAACACCAAGTCATCGACCTGGAAAACATCTTCCTTTATTCTCCTGTTGAAGGTATTCTTCATCTTCTCCTGGTGTATCTAGAATTTATCATAAGCCTTGTCCCTTACTTCATTCAGTTCAATAATCTGGTTGAACCTTCTTTGAATGGGATTAGGCTCATCCAACGGGTCCCATAACAACTTCATGACTAGAACGCCCAGAGAGGCAGCAAAAAATACCTCGGCTCCATATACCAACTGAAACAGCGACATACCGATGGCTCTCTTGGTGATGATTCTATCGGCCCACAAGGCATATTTCAACTTCATGTGCCAAGATTTCTTGTTATCCTCCAACAGCTTCTTAATAATCCTCACAAGACTCTTGTTAGAGGATTCTACCAGTCCGTTTCCCTGTGGGTAATAAGTTGTAGAGTGATTTAAGCTTATATGGTACTTATGGCAAAAAAATTTCATCTTCTTGGACTTAAACGCAGATGCATTGTCTGTCACAATTCGCTTAGGGCAGTCGAATCTCACCAAAATATTATCTTCTAAGAAATCAATTATTACTTCTTCTATAGCCCTTCCAATGGGTATGGCCTCGATCCAATTCGTGAAGTAATCGGTGGCAGGTAGAATCCACTTATGCTACCCCAAGAAATTTGGGTTTATCTCTCTAATGAAATCTAGCCCCCACTACTGGAAAGGAGCTTCCACAGATATAGGGTTGAGGGGAAGTGAAACCACTTTTCTTTTCCCTTCAAAAATCTGACACTGGTGGCATTTAGTCATTTCCTTATATACATCTGAGAAAAACGAAGGCCAATAAAATCCTACCCTCAGGATTTTTTTTGCCGTTACTTTCTAGGAATGATGTCCTCCACAATCTCCTTCATGAAATTCCTTCGCTATATGTTGAGCTTCATTTTCTAGAAGACAATTCAGAAGTATTCCCCCGGGGTCTTTCCAATAAAGATATTGTTCTATGATGGAAAATTTCACAGCCTTCAGTTTCATGGATCTAGCTATGGTTTTTCTTAGCCCAGAAGGAGGTTGTAAATTCTGGAATACAAAAATAATGTCAGCATACCAAGGAGAAGCAGAGAAATCAGGCTTCACCTGCGCCTCTGCCTCTACCCGATCAGACTGACAAGCTACAAAATTCAGCTGCAAAGAGTCACAATGGGTATTCATCATCATTTTGGCTAACCCTTGTCCTTTTATCAATTTTGTGGGCTTGATTTCTATGTCGTACTCTAGGAGCACTGCAACCCATTTAGCTCTCTTTCCCTCCGGATTCGGCTGTGTAAGTATGCTTTTCACCACGCTACTGGGTACATAGGCGATTATGTGGGAATGGAGGAGGTAGATTCTGAAATATTTCAAGGCCTTAACCAAAGCATAGGCTTGTTTTTCCATTATACTATATTTCAATTATGCACCCCTCAATATTTTACTGAAGAATGCTATAGGTTGTTCTTCACCTCGATCATTTTTCTGCAGCAACACTGCTGCTACAGTATGTTCTGAAGCATACAAGAATACTAAGAAATATTTCTCAAAATCTGGACTGATCAGTACAGGAGCCTCCGAAATGGCTTGTTTTATATTTTTGAAAGCCTTCTTGGCTTCCTCAACATGTAAGTAATATCCATCAGGATTTCGGCGAAGCTAGGGATGAATCTCCTCAAGAAGTTGACTTGATCGATGAAAGACTGTATTTCTTTCTTGATCCTTGGTTCCTCTACTCTCAAGATTCCTTTTACCCTGTCTAGATCGATCCTGATTCCTTCCTTCGAAATGATGTGCCCCAACAACTTTCCTTCTTCTAGAGTGAATTTCGACTTTCTAGGGTTTAATGAGATGCCATACTTCCTGCACTTCATGAAAACTCTTTCTAAATGCCTAATATGATCTTTAGCCCACCTGGAGTATACAGTAATGTCATCCATGTCTATCACCACAAATTTTTCTCTCTCATCTGCAAAAGCAATATTCATGGCACATTGGAAAGTTGCTCCAGCATTCATTAACCCGAACGACATCTTTGCGAACATGAACGTACCCCAAGGTGTGGTGAAAGTAGTTTTTTCTTGGTCTTCAGGTAACACCTTCACCTGATTACAACCGGAAAAACCATCCATAGTGGATATCCTTTTTGAGCCTACCACCCTCTGTAGGATTTGGTCCATCTTCGGCAACGGATAATTGTCTTTCAAAGAAACTTTATTTAAGTTCCTGAAATCTACACATAACCTTATCTCCCCATTTTTTTTGTGAACAGGAACCAAATTGGCTACCCATTTCAAAAACCTCAGAGTCACAATTATCTTTGCATCAAACAACCTTTTCACTTCCTTTTCAATAATGGGTACTAGCTTCGGATTGATCCTCCTGAGTTTCTGCCTGAATGGCTTCTCTTCGGGTTTAATCGGGATAGTATGTTGTATGATGGAAGTGTCATACTCTTTGAGATCTTCATAACTCCACGCAAACACATCCAGGTATTTCTTCATCAGATTCACATACCCTTCTTTTTTTTTAGTGGGTAATTTCTTCGACAACTTTATAATTTTTGGGTCACTTTCAGTGTCGATATTTATATCTTCGATGACATTTGTGGAAGGCTCGACCTTCGGATCTCTGGCTACATCATTCTGTTCAAAAAGGGACTCTAAAGGGATCAAGCCTCTAGGAATATTATTGCTTTTCAACTAGAATATATCCCTACCTCTCAAAGAGTCTTTCAGGTTTCCCATCCCGACGGCCTCTTCCCCTTCCTCTTCAACATCTAGGAAATTTTTGGAGTTAGCACCATCTTCATCTATGCGGGTATTTACAAACTCATCGGACAACTCCAGAAATATTTTCATTTGCATATCATCTTCAAAAACTTGCCAATATCTAGTGTTGTCTAGTATGGAAGGTCTATTCACAATATCTACTTTGTATTTCCTTTTGCCTGCTGTAGGGGCCTCAAATTTTCCGACTGCAGTCGCCAGAGAGTCCACCACCGTATTCTCGTATCTAGGGATCACTTGGACTGTATGTTCGGTGAAGTAATTTCCAAACATGTCCCACACCTCATTCTGATAAGCCCTCATTCTTGGATGTCTATTTTGATAGCTGTCATTCACATGATTCACTACAAGCTCCGAATATCCAAAAATTTGGACCCTTTTAGCTCCTAAATCCTTTAGCGCATGCAGGCCCAGCAACAAGGCCTCATACTCTGTTGCATTGTTAGAGCATTCAAAAACCAAATTATAAGAGTAAGCTTTGGTATCCCTAATGGGGGAGATTATGTACACACTTATGCCAGCACCCACTTTAGCCACCGAGCCATCGAAATACATTTTCCACAGTCCTTCGTCCTTCTGCTTTCTTTCCAGAGTTTCCAATTCGTTGGTCTCTTCTTTATCCTTTTTACCCTTCTGTGGCACAACAAATTTTGAGTTGCAAGGAGATATATCATTGAAGAAAATAGATGACCCCAAGTCTGTGTCGACAGCATAAAAATGATGGATGTCAGGCTGATCTTGACTGCTCACGACGTAAGGAAATATTTTCTCACTGTATAACCTTTTGTTTTCATTCCAAACAGGAATTGTTGCATAGGTCATGTCCATTTGCAAGCTACCCTTCAGCTTTGAATTCCAAGACCTTGACAGCAAAATACCAAACTTGGGAGGAATATCAGCCACAACAACATCCATGACCACAATTTTAGATGGAAACTTATTTAAAGATACCACCATGTCTTTAATCAATCCCAGACATTTTACCCTCTTAGAATCAAAGGAATACAGGTCTTTATAAGGCCTTGTAATCTCCAATCCCAGGATTTCCACCACTCCCTTTGGCATCAGATTATGTGAGGCTCCTAAATCCAACATAGCATTGTGTAACACCATATCATGTACATTCAATCTCATGTAAAAGGGTGGCACTTCCTTGCCTTCGTTTTCCATGTTGTCAATCTTAGATCCCAGAATAATAGTAGGGTTGTCTTCAGTCAGTTCAAATATATCTGAGTGAGCTTCTCCTTGATTTGCAATCATATTTGTTATAGTGTCCCTGTATTCCTGATTCCTGAATAATTCATTGAAAGGAATCGAAACCTTCAGCTTAGCTAGCTCGTTTTGGAGGTTAAACATGGGAGGGGTTTTTCCCAACTCGACATGTTCCATTGGCTCCAACTCCCTCACATTACCAGTCTCTTTTTCCACTTCTCTAGATGCTACCAGCTCCTTTTGTTTTTCATTTCCTTTCCCTGGGCCGGTCTGACTACTAGAAGGCTGGTTTGGGTTTAACCCCCCTTTGTTTATAGCAACGTCCCTACTTCTTAACTTGATCTTCCTGACATCGTCTATAGCATGCATATATCCATTATGATATTGCTCCAATTCCTCTATCAAGATCTTATCATCCACTTGTGCGAACATATCATTTTCCTCCTTAGTCAAGTAGATCTCAGAGTCTAAATCACCGAAATGATGGATATGATCTTCGACATACTCTGCCTCATCTTTGGCAGCCCCATAGTTTTCAGGGAAATGAGGCCTAATTGGCTGCTCTTCTTGGTTTCTTGGATTCCTCACATCCCTTGGTCTATTTGGTTGGAGTGGGGGAGGAACCGGCCTCGTAAAATTAGGATTCCTTATCTAAGGTTCATTCTGCTCCTGGTTTGTTGGCTTGGCCTCCACCGTTAGCTTGTCCATCAATTTTTCCATAGTTTTGAGCATCATCTTGAATTTTATATCACTGGATGAAGAGGTAGAAGCAGTGGGCTGTGTGTCTTCTCTACCTTTCCTTTTGTCAACCTCTGCCCTCGCTTTTATTTTCCCACATGCCATCATATTGACCTCTACTTCTAGGGCATCAGTGAACATGGCCGGGAGGGTGTTTGACTTTATTTCTCTCAATAACAAAGCAAAATAATTGTCAAATGGATCAGCGTAATGAAGTTTAGCCGCCCCGGGTGAAGGTTTGATATCAGCAGGTATCGAGTTGTAGACCCGCATGAATTTGCTTGAAGACTCATGGACCGACTCAAAACCTCCTTTCTTGAGATTGTTGTATTGAGACAAGACCTGTAATGAGATTTGTTTATCATCCCACCTTTCTAGAAATATAGTTTGAAAACCAGCGAAACTGCAGATAGACCTAGGTGGCAAATATTTGTACCACTTCTTGGCTTCCCCAGACAAACTCAGAGCAAACAACCACATTTTGACATCTTCATCATCTACCTCTTCTAGGTCGATGAAATCATCGAATTTACCTACATGGTATCTTGCAGAGACATTCCCCTCCCCATCGTAGAGTGCAATTCTTTGGGTGTAGTTCAAAGGGAGGTCATGCAGAACTGGAGGTAGGGCTAACGGGGAAAATCTAGCAGCAACCATCAAGGTCGGTCTATTAAGAGCATATTGGGGGTTAACCAACTAGGTGTTCTGAAAAATAGGAGCTGTTTCTTTAGCTTTCATTGGAGTCTCTAGGTTCAGCCACAAAGAATCAAGCAGATAGGCTCACAGTATACTAGAGCTAACCCCAACTTCCCTCAGGTCGGATTCAGACTTAGATTTGGTTAGTAGTATTTCAGCTCTAACTCCCCATTCGGATTCTGCTATGTCATACAAATATTGAGATGATGATGTACCAAACAACGAAAAATCCACTTTCTCTTTATTTCTAGTTCTAAGTATTTTTTCTGGATTATCCACACTTTGCAAAGTTTCGGGATTAGGGTTACCTCTTGTGTGGATCCTTCTGGAAGCTAAGATACCTAGTGTGATACTGGTCAAAGTGGGTGTGGAGTCGCCAAGACAAATATACAACCTTCTCGTGAATGCAGAAATTTCTGTTTTCCCCAGAAATCTCTTTCCTGAAATTGTGCAGTTCTTGTCGTTCTTCCAGAGATAATCTTCAACTCGTCCCCGGCAACGGCGCCAGTTTGTTAGCACTGGAATTGAGCCAAAGGTTGTGGAAGGCCTGCTCCCAGGTAACAATAGAACCACTTTCGAAGAGAGAACTGGCCTTCTGCTCTTCCGAGAGGGATCTCTCACCAAATATTAACAATGCCAGATATGTACAAGTGAAACTACAAATTGTTTGTAAAGTTGGTTGAAATAAGACATAGAACCATTGGGCGATGCAGTCAAGAAGTGTAATAGAAATGAACAAAACTTATGCAGGTGATTTCAACACAGAGGCAAGATAGCCATTCAATCACAGTCAAATTATAATTGTTTGGTGGAAAAGAAGAACATGAACAGACCATCAACACAGAGCATTGCAAAATGAATTATGTATTAACTTTAGAAGAAAGCTTTAGTGGATATCTGAAACAACAGACGGAGCATAGCATGTCTGAATTCCAAACTATTATACACTTATTTCAGACATGAAAGAAAACATAATGGAAGAGATAAACTGGAAAAAAATTCACATGAGAAAGGAAGCAACGGACTGTAATACAAAAAACACATGAATCCCTGTGTAAAACGCCGACCTCGGCTTTGCAACTTTATTAAAATACTCTTGAAATCACACACTACAAAATTACATCGGTTTCAACCCTTTCTCCTTCTTTGGAAGGTATACTTATAGCATTTTGGACTTCCTAAACCGACATTCGGGAATCAAAATGTGTTACAACTGAAGAACATCTTCTAACAAACTCTTAGGTGGCACATCGGCCGAGATTTACATAAAATGGCTAAAAACTGAAATGTGGATTGTAGGAGAAAATATGTACGAGAGTCTTCTATGCTTCCATCTGGCAGGTTCCGGGAGAGGTGACCATTGGAAAGGGCGTGCAACGCAAAGAAAACTTCCTGCGTATTATCATTGCCACTCCTATGGATGCATCTTGAATTTGGTTGACCCGTATTGCTGAATGACTCTCCATAGGTCAGGACCAGGCAGAGTCACAACTGCCATGTCGAATGCTTGTTCCTTGAGCTCCATCGTTTCCGGGTATGAAGTCTCAGGGACCTCGGCGCATGTGGCTTTGAAATAAAACAACAATTCAAATTCACTGGTCAACTTATCAAAAATGATCTTCACTGATAGTGATTGTTGCATGTCTCCAAACTTGCTGTTGTCTAATTGGCAGTGAACCAGGCACTCCCGATACTCCTTCTGGGACTATAAAGGACCCTTCTCTTCCCAGAAGAAAGGGATCCCTCTGCTTGCCAGTGGTTTTAATAGCTTGATGACCTCCAAGACTTTGTGCTCAATAACTTCTATTTTGGCGCGTATAGTCTCCAACATCTTGTGCTTAGAAACTACCTTTCTAGCCCCGGAGACAACAACAACCCTATTTTGGATACTGTATCGATTGGTGGAATCGTATGACAAAGAGCTTAGGAAAGTAATGGAATTTTTCGCTATTTCCATAGGCCTTTTCTGTATTTCTCCTAATACTGTCAGGACTTTTTTCTTGGACTCTACCATAGCATTTTCCTGGTCTTCAATGAAATCCAAATAAGGCCGAAACTTATCAGCTTACATAATGATCTGATCCCAGATCAAATGTCTAGTTCCCTACAAGGCAAGTTTACCGAACACCAGTTGGCTTAACTTGGCGTTTTGTTGAATCAGTCCTTGGAATTTCTCTTCTATATTTTCCCTTCCTTGTCTCTCTTTGACTTTTTCTTTTTCTAGTTCCTTGATCTGTTGTTTTAGTTTAATAAGCTCTATATCTTTCAGTCTTATCTGGGACATTTCTCTAGAGAGAGAACCAGTATCTATCTCTCCAACTACACCTGTGTACTGAATTGCACTCTCCGCACTTCTTTCCTTGAAGCTCCTATTCCTTCATTGCTAATCTGTCTTTTAATTCTGCATCGCTTTTCTTCAAAAGCAGGATGTCTGCTTCCCACTGCCTTTCCTTTTCTTCGAACTTTAGTAGCTTGGCTTTGCATTCAGTAAGCCAATTCAATGTCTCTTTTTCAAATGTCTTGGCTTGGCATTCATCTTGGCTTTGCATTGCGTTCAATGTCTCTTTTTCTCTTTCAAAATTAGCCAATTCTTCTGTCTGGGCGAGCTGGGTAGCAGGGATTTTCAACTTCTTTTTTAGGGTATGGATCTCCTTCTCTTTATCATCGACCAATTTCTGAGCCAAAACTCCTTTATCTATCGGTCCTTCTATTTTCATTGCTTCACTCTATAAATTGCTGATTTGGGATTTGAGTGCTTTGTTCTCCACTCTTACCTTCCTCAAAAGATTTAAAGTCTTTGCTTTACTTTCCTCCAGCTTGGACATCTGTATGGTAGCCTTAAGCAGTCTAGAATTCAATATATCCCCTGTTTCTTTGTTGAGATGTACTATGTCAGTAGTGGAAACCTTTGAGAGGTTCACACTGACCTCTGACACCTTATTCCCCGTTCCCAAGGCCAAGCTAACTGTGTCAGTGGCATGATCTCTTACAATCTTTAAAGCCACATTGGGGTAAGGCAACCGTACTGCCTCGCTATATAGTTCTGATGTCTCCTTGAAATTTTTATAAGCCCTCTCTCGGTAAGATCCTAGCCAGTCCTCTTTGGATGCATGCATGTTTGGATTCTGCCCGTCAAATACATATTCTTGGATTTGCAATTCGGTTGTCTTGGGCTCTTCTTGTTGCTGTTCTTTCTCTAAATTCTTCTTCTCATCTTTCCCTTTGCATGGCCCTTTTTAACCTGCACTAACTGTTGCCCCCATTCTATTTTCTTCCTTTTGGGCATGCTGGCCGTGTCCACCTCTTCAGTATCCATGGGCTCCATACCCCCTCTTTTTATTGAACTTGCTGAATAGCTGACCAATGATGAGACCCCTCCGGCTATTGCAACTACTTTAGCCAATTATCTTTGTGGATAAGTTATCCCTGGAAGCTGTGAGCCAGTGCTTCGATCTATGTTGGTATCCATCGTGGAAAGATTAGGGAAATCATCCAAGTTTGTTGCTTCTCTAATTCCGGGTATTTTAGTGTGTTCAAAAGGCCTACATTTGTGAACTTTCCTTCTTTTGGAAATTATCTAGTGAGCATCGTAATTTACTGCTTGTCCCAGGGAAAACTCCATGCCTCTGAGCAAGTTGGTAACCAGGGGAAAATCAGCTCTACTCCTAACTGTGTATGTCTCACTTCCCATGGAAAAATCAAATTTGAGCTCTTTTTATAGTTCAAGAAGTGCTCTTCTTCAACAATGAGTCTTTGCCGAATCAATTCCAGGGAGAAAACCGTAGCACTTAGAAAAGCTGACAGAATGTAGGGTAGATGCATAAAGCCGTACAACTTTATGGTCATTCCAAATTCTATGAGGAACCAGTCCCCTATATTCTTTCTATTTGACAGCTGCAGCAATTGCCTCATTTCAGGAAACACCCTAGGTAACCTTTCCTGAAAGAAGAGGTCATATATTTCGGCCATCAATTGGTTCATGAATTTAAAGTAGTCTGTGGCCATATCAGTAGTGATTTATAGTTTAGGTACTTGTAGGTATTCTTCATTATAAGCTATAAGCATCCTCAGCAAAAAGGATTGGAATCTAAACACTTTAGTGCCATGGAAATTCACTAACTGAGAACGGATGTTCTCGGCTAGGAACTCATCAAACTTAAGGAAGCAAGTGATCCAGGAGGATATTGGTGGCCACCCACCTATTCCACTTGGATCCCCACCATTGTTTCTTTCAGTTTTCCAAATTCCTTAATTGTAGCTCAATTTACTATTTTTGGCAGGTTTCGGGTCCTAAACTTTCGGAGCCGTTTTGAGGCCCTAAACGACGTTTTTTTGGCATCGAATGGCCAAGCAAGTTTGAGTCCATTTTAGACTTTATATTTTCCATTTAAGGATGTAGTCCTTAAACATATATTTCTAACGATGTATCATGCGCATCAAATAGAGGTAGTATGCTAAAGTTACGACCCCGAGAAATTGATGTACCAAGTTACCCAACAGGGCCCACATTCTGGCGTTTCACCTCCTAGGGTTAGGTTTTTAGATGTGCAGGGTTTTCATTGTTTCTCAATAATATATAGGCCTTCGAGCCTCATTATAACACAGAGTTCAGAGGCATGTAGCTGCCACATCTCTTCTCAGAGGTAAGCTACCAACACTCTAGCTAGTTTATTTCCATTCTGTATGTAAACCAGTTTCAGTTATTGATTAATGAAATGAAGTGTTATTTCCGCTGCATATTTGTTTCTATGGTTATTTGTGTATTCTGTTGCATTCTTGCATAAATCTGTATTAGTGGTATTAGAGCAATCCACTCTTTCTCGATCCTTCTTTGCATATCCCCAACGAGGGCGGGGTATAAAGAGTTAGGGCTCGATCTGGTTGAACCTTTGCAAGATCAGCCTCACAAATCCCGACTACCACCCATGGGGGATGAAAATAAAGATGAGGGAACAGAAGATCCTATCAAAATGTTGCTCGAGGAGCCCCTTGAAAAACAAAGGAACACGATGATGGATAACTTTGCCCAGATCCTTCAATGACTTCCCACTGGCGGCGCATCTGCATCTAGCAGCCACTCTGGAGGCACAACCCCTTTTAAGGTACAAGTAAACTTCGACATTCCCATATTTGATGGCTGAATAGATGCAGATTCCGTAGATAGATGGTTGAATATATTAGAAGGATATTTCTTTGTTCATGACTTTTTCGACTGGGAAAAGATTACTTTTTCTCTACTCAAAGCCGCCCCCCATGTCAAGGACTGGTGGGAAACCTACTGTGAGAGAAAGGACGAGGAGGAACCCTCTCTGTTCTCGGCTGTACCCACTTGGAATTCTTTCTGAGATGCCATAAAGGGACAATATTATCCGGTGGGGAGCCATGAGGACAAGTACATACAATGGACTACGCCGCAGCAACAAAGAGATCAATATGTGCATGAGCTTACGAATATGTTCCATACCCTGTGCACCAAGTTGGGTATCAAAGATTTAGAGAAACATTTGGTGCTGAAGTACCGTAGTTGTCTGCACAGATACATTCAGTAGGAAACGGAGTTCCTCGACATCTCCTCGCTTGGTACGACATATCGATATGCTGCCAAAATTGAGCAAAAATTCAAACAGAAAAAAACGAGACTTTGGATCTGCGAATTAGAAGCGAGGGAAAGGTGCCCCCAAATCGCAGAACCAAGGACACAGCCAAGGCATGGAAACTCAAGAAAAATTGCCAAAGCTGCAAGCAAAGAGAAACACTGCAAAGTTGAAGAAGGAAGCGGGAAAGTGGTGCAAGTTCCATAAGAGCCCCACTCACAACACAAGTGAGTGTCAGGCCAAGCAGTCACCGGTGGCCGAGATAAAGGCTTCTGAATTAGATGCATACTCTGACACTGAATCAGAACCTGAGAAGGGGAATGATAGAGGCAAGAAGATTATCGATGTAGAACCTAATGCCACCATTTCCACCACAAAGATCCAAAAGGAAGAACTAGAAGATTCAGAGGAGGAGGAGCGTCTTTTCCACTCCCAGATGTGGGTAAAGGGTTCCCCGCTACAGTTCATTGTTGACAGTGGGAGCCAAAAGAACCTGATTTCAGCAAAGGTCATGAAGCGGTTGGGTTTGCCGACCACAGCACACCCGCAGCTGTACACCATCGGGTGGCTTCACCAAGGACGGGATCTCCGTGTCAGCCAGCAATGTCGCCTTCCCTACAGCATCAAGCCCTTCATCGATGAGGTATTATGTGATATTGCTCCTCTTGATGTTTGTGAAGTATTATTAGGTCAACCATACTTATGGAAGTGACATGTTGTGTATGAGTCCTGGCCTCAAGCTATTATTATTACTTTGGGAAATAATTTGTACAGGATACTAGAGGTACCACCTCTTGTCGCTATCTCTTTGGTTACTGTAAAACAATGCAGTAAGCTCATTTCCAAAACCGGGAAGTTTGTTTTCTTGATGATCCGCCCGCAGGGAAAGAAGAAGATCATGGCCACGACCTCCAAACAGGGCCCCTCTGCACAACAACAACAAATGGACAAGGTTGTGGAGGAGTACCGAGACATATTCACCTCACCCATTGGGGCGCCTCTCGATTGTCAGGTCAAGCACCCCATCGATCTGACCCCAGGTGCGTCGCTTCCCAATGGACCAATCTATCGATGCTATGTTCTGGAGAATGATGAAATGAAGAGGAAAGTTTAGGAGCTTCTGCAAAAGGGTCACATCCGGCCAATTTCATCGCCCTGCAGAAATCCGATCGTGTTGGTACAGAAGAAGGATGGGACTTGGAGACTCTGTATCGACTATCAGGCGCTGAACAAGATCACTGTCCGGAATAGGTACCCAATCCCACAGATTGATGACCTCCTGGACCAACTTAAAGGGGCAAAATATTTTAGCAAGATCGACTTAAATTCTAGGTATCACCAGGTACCGATCGAACCGACCAATGTATGGAAGACTGCCTTTAAACCCAAGGAGGGCCTTTTTGAATGGTTGGTCATGCCTTTCAGGCTGACAAATGCTCCTGCAACCTGCTTGAGACTGATGGAAGACATCTTGCAGCCATTCACCAACTCATTTGTAGTAGTGTACTTGGATGAAATCCTGATATTCAGCTAGACTTGGGAAGAGCACCTCCACCACATCCGACAAGTCCTCCAAACACTGCGGCTGCACAAGTTGTGTGCCAATTTGGACAAGTGCACTTTTGGCATGACCCAGGTTCGGTATCTAGGATACATTATTGATGAGTGTGGGGTACATGTGGATCCAACCAAGATTCAAGTCATTCGGGATTGGCCAACCCCAACTACTCTAATAGAGCTTCACATCTTTATGGGCCTTGCTAATTTCTACCACATATTCATGTTGGGATTCTCTCATATCACTTGGCCCTTGAGTCAAGTCACCAAGGGAGGAGCGAAAGAAAAATTATTTTTGTCGGAAACTCAATAAGAGGCATTTTCATAATTGAAACATCGCCTCTGTTGTGCCCCAGTGCTCACATTACTAGACTTGCAACAACCATTTGAGATCGAGACAGATGCCTTTGACTATGCTATTGGGGTATTCCTTACTCAACAAGGGCATCCAATTGCATATCACAGTGAGACACTGTCTGACATAGTCTGCAAATATCTCACTTATGACAAAGAGATGTATTCCATTGTACAGGATTGCCTACAATGGAAGCATTACATTTTGGGGAAGGAAACAATTATCCACACAGACCACTGACCCCTGCAATTCATACAGACACAAGGGAAGTTACAAAACGATCGCCATCAGAAGTGGTCCACATATCTACCACAGTTTCATTCGAACATCAAGTACAAGAAGGGAAGCACCAATAATGTTGATGACTGCCTCAGTCGACCACCAATCGTGGCGATAACCACCGTGTTTAACTCTTGTGGGCATGAGACTTTTGATTGGCTGCTTCTCTACAAGAGCGATCCAAAATTCATCCACACATACCAGACACTCTTGGAGGGAAACCAAGTTCCAAAATTTCACCTCCAGGATGTACTATTATGTCACAAGGGATACCTTTGTGTTCCTTCAAGCGAGCATGCCAAGATGATTTGGGAAGCGCACTATAGTCGGGTCGCTGGGAATTTTGGGGTCGAGAAAATAGTGGCAGTACTACAGAAGTATTTCTATTGGCAGAACCTTCGATAGGACGTCGGGAAGTACATTTGATCCTGCACTGCCTGCATCATTTCCAAACCATCCATCAAGAATCAAGGCCTCTATACTCCGTTGGCTACCCCTAGTCGACCTTGGGAATCCATCTCCATCGATTACATGTCGGGCCTTCCTTGTACTAATCACAGCAACGACTGTGTGTTTGTGGTCGTTGACAGATTCTCAAAGATTGCCATAATGGTGGCCTACAAGAAGAATATCATAGTAGAAGCCACTGCTAAACTCTTCTTTGAATGAGTGTGGGTACACTTTGGGATCCCACAGTCTATAATCTCATATTGGGACAACAGGTTCCTTAGTACATTCTGGTCTAGCCAATGGTCAATGCTAGACACCAAGCTCGGAAAGTCCACAGCTTTCCATCCCCAGACTGATTGCCAGACAGAGGTTGTCAACGGGATGATCGTACACATTTTGCGCATGTACAACTCAAAGCATCCATGCACATGGGATGAGAGCCTCCCCTATGTACAACATAGCTATAACCGGGCCCTCCACAGCTCAACCAACCATAGACCCTTTCAGGTGGGCTTGAGATTCCAGCCACTATGTCCCATAGACATAGCCATGCCATTTGCAGCTACTCAGGCTGATTCAACTCATGTCCAGTCTGAAGTTTCCAAGGCGAACAACTTCATTGAGTGCATTCAGCACATTCACCAATAGGTTCATGACACATTGGACAAATCCAATGCTAAGTACAAGCAATGACATGATCAACATCGGGTGTAACACAAATTCTAGGTGGGCGACAAAGTGTGGCTACATTTGCAGAAGGAGCGCCTCACTGGACCCCACTGCAAGCTTCGCCCACTCCGATATGGGCCATACACCATCACCAAGGATACCAGGGACAATGCCTTCGAGCTCAGTATTCCACCATTCCTTGGTCTCCACCCAGTTTTCAATGTTGATCACCTTCGGCCCTACTTTCCACCTCTACTGGACACATCAAACGTGGCAGAACAACTCACATCAACAGAGTTAAACCCCGACTGCATGGAACAAGCCACAACTGATCAGATTATGGACACATAGATCACAAACACCCGCCAACAAAAGATCCAGGGAAAGTGGCTCACCAGGGACCAAGTTCAACAGAAGTTTCCACATCTCATGGAGGAACTCAACGCAATGGGGACCATTGCTTCCTAAGGGGGGAGGAATGATCCAGGAGGATATTGGTGGCCACCCACCTATTTAACTTGGACCCCCACCATTGCTTCTTTCATTTTTCCAGTTTCCTTAATTGTAGCACAATTTACTATTTTTGGCAGTTTTCGAGTCCTAAACTTCTGGAGCCATTTTGAGGCCCTAAACGACTTTTTTTGGCATCGAATGGTTGGGAAAATATGAGTCCATTATGGACTTCACGTTTTCTATTTATAGATGTATTCCTTAAATAGATCTTTCTAACGATGTATCATGCGTGTCAAACGGAGGTAGTATGCTAAATTTACGACCCCGGGAAATTGATGTAGCAAGTTACCCAACGGGGCCCACATTTTGGCTTTTCACCTCCTAGGGTTAGGTTTTTGGATGTGTATGGTTTCCATTATTTCTCAATAATATATAGGCCTTTGAGTCTCATTGTAACACAGAGTTCAGAGGCATGTAGCCACCACATCTCTTCTCAAAGATAAGCTACCAGCACTCTAGCTAGTTTATTTCCATTCTGTATGTAAACCCGTTTCAGTTATTGATTAATGAAATGAAGTGTTATTTCTGCTGCATATTTGTTTCTATGGTTATTTGTGTATTTTGTTGTGTTCCTGCATAAATCCGGATAAACAAGACTAGTAAGATTGTCCAGGCAATTTAGGTTCGGCCGGAAAAGTACTCAAGATGAACAAAAGACTCAACAATGACTCTGTGACATAAGCGTCAGTATCTAGACCTAGAAACTGACTAGCCAGGGATATACACCACTGAGTTTCTTCATTTAATTGGTTGAGGTAAATAGGGTATGACAGGTCGATGGGTTCACCATTGGGTTTAGAACAGGCCTTCAGGAAGGTTCCTTTACTTTCATCTGTAGACTCTCTGAAACAACGTATAATATTTTCTTCCTGGTAGTTTTTGGATATATGGACAAATTCATATGGGATATTCAGGGTTTTGCAGACGACGGAAGCCTGGACTAAACAAAGTATTTTAGACTTTGATTTATTCATAATGACACCTTTGTTGACAAAGAAATTTTCTGCACACCATTCGACAAACTCAGGGCAATGGGGGGTTTGGCCAATAGAGAAGAAATGGAAGAAGGATTTAAAAACACCGTAGGTATCTCTACCTCGGTCCTTAAGGATTTCCAATTTTCCTCTAGCGGTTTCAATGGCTTCTCCAACCAAGATGGTATCAAAAATCTCGGCATTCTCATCTACCAGACTTTCTTCTGCCCTCCGACATGTGACCTCAGGTTCTACATCATCTCTCACCCCTACCACTTCTACTGCTCCTATCACATCCATTTTCAAATAGCACTGAGGGGGTATTAGGGGCCTACCTTGTTCTATAGCATAGTCTCCTGGTTGGTCCATGCTGGCGCTCTGTATGTGGTTGGACATTCAACGGCTTCGAGGTTTTGGAAAAGACAAACCTTTCCAACTTCACGTGGACCCCTTTATAGCTCTTCACACAACATAACCTTCGCACCCTTCCCAGGCGGCTCGCACCTTGGATATTACTCCTTGCAATCTGAACCATTAGTATGTGAGTTTCTTTATGCTACATCTTTCCTTACCTCATGCATGTGCAGCTCGACTTTCTTCACAACCGTTGATTTGAGTGGACCCTACCACTCTTCGTGAAGTGAGGTTATGGTCCCCTCTGTGCTAGTTTAGATTGCGAAATGAACTACGATCGCTGATCTCCCTCCACTCTCATAGTGACCATCGATCTGAGTTACCTGTACCAATTTTCGCAATCCAAAATTGCTGCTGCGTCCTTGCTAATCTGGGATGCGAAATCACTTACAACCGTGGATCTTCTGGAATCCCAATCTCGGCCGTTAGATGCCTCCACCCTTTAACCCATTTCGCAATCTAGAAAAGTGGCTTTGGCCCAGCATGTTTGCCATGCGAAATGTTTTGATGCCATTGATCTGCCATCCGATCAATCTCATCCTTCAATTATGACTCATGTTTAATGCCTTCAGTGCATCCAACGTTCTCTTCTTTACCTTGCATCCCTGATCCATAAACTATCTTGCCGCTTTTGATATTCACCACTCCGGAGCGGGGCTACCAATTTACGTTGTCCCTTCCTCCATTTCCACCATGGCTTATTCCAATGGCTGAATGCTATCTTGTATATGCGATCAGCCCCTCCTACAAACACAGGCTGCCTTCCCAACACCTCTTGACAAGGCCAAAATTCCCATGTATCTCTTATAACCAAAAAAAACTTAATAGACTGTTAACACGCCCAATTGTCAAAATGGGGGTGTCCCATGGTGCTACATGAGCAAGTATCCGGGGCCCTGGGGTCAGGACCCTGTATTCAGGTTCAAACATAAAAAAATCCACGCGTGCTTACCCGAGGGAAAGATGGAAAGATGAACAGTTTTGCAGGAGGCTTGGCATGGGAAGAGTAAGGCTGAACGATGTACAATATCAATCGTCAGATGAGTGAACATTGCAGATCGATGAAAACGAATAATTTCGCACCAGAAAATATGTACATGGGATTAATCCAATGAGGCTTGTGAAATCCATTATACGTGATGTATTCCAGCGGTCACGATTTGGAGCAGGAGAATATCTACGGAGGAGAACTATTTCACTGCCCAGACCCACACAATGGATAATATGGTGTGGGGTTGTGAAGTGTTGGGGGAGCCTGCATTTTTGAATGGTGGCGATCTGACATGGATTTGATTAGTGGCCCTAGAGGTTTTCACTGTCGAAAGATGCATGATGGTTAGGAGAGCGACACAATGCGAAATCTCGTAGGGTCCCACTCATTCGACGGTAGAGTTGTGACAAGGTGAAACGATCTGCAGCCCGAATTCGTTTCGCGATGAGAAGGTGTGCAAGGTTTAGCGAGCTGATGGAGAGCGAAGAAGGGTATAATTCATGACCACCAACAGTTGGGATTGACATTCATATTTTTTGAGGCCTTAGTGCCAGAATTGTAGATCTGCAAACATTTTTGGGAGTAGTAATGAAATGGCTCTCTGCGGTTATGAAATTCATCATGGTGTCTATATTTAGTTTGTGTTCTCTGTTTATACCATTTTCCACATGTGTTGATTTCTCTTGAATGCTTTATAATTGTACGAAAAGAATTCGTTTCACTAAGCGCTCTTTTTGTTAGATGTAGCATATGTTATGTGTCTGTTATGGTTGTCATGGAATTCATCCGAGTTAGATGCTCCATCTCTACCATTTCCCTCATTATGTCATTCTGCTAAAGGTGTTGCAAGGGATTCATCCATTGATAGGTGCCCCTTGCCGTACTGGGCTTTCCTCTGTTACTCCTTCCATCACTGAAATATTTTTGGCTGAATACTACACTCACTTTTCCTCATAATACAAAGAGAAAATCATCTTTCATTATCTGTTGTAATGTTCCTTGAATGGTTCAGACTGTGACTCCATCGCCCAATTGTTTTATTATATGTTTGTATTTCAATATTTTAATTCATAAACAACTCTATTACTAGCAGAAATATAGTCTTCTGCATGTTTGTTTAAATCTATATGTATATGTGGTACACCTTGTGACATCATGAGAGAGCCCAATCTGACTGCATTGGCTAGAATGCATTCTAAAGGTTGGTTTGAAATGGTTACCCCTGTGACTTCCTACCACAACCATAGGAAAATTACAAGGTGCTAACATACCAATTATGTGTTCATTTGTGGTTTGATGCAGTCATGGAACCCTTGGAGATGGTCCTAGGGAATGAGAGAGGTTTCTAATCCATACACATGATGGTATAATGATCCTTGGACACTACATGATCATTGATGAGGTAGTTGGAATGTTTTTGGTCTTTAACCCATACACATGATGATGAAACCCCTTGATAGAGAATGTATCCCTTCAAAGGTCCTAGTGGATGAACCCTTTACCTATGCTTTGATAAATTCATTACAAGGTTTGTTGAAGACCTTATGGTAATAAAGATAGCCCTTGTTTCCCCCTTGATTATGGAAGAAACAAGCAACACTTGTTTGTGTCTCCTTGTGGACGTAGATGAGAAAATAAAAAAGGATGTAATATATATATATATATATATATATAGAGAGAGAGAGAGAGAGAGAGAGAGAGAGAGCAAGTTGGATCAGTAAATAAAAAAGTTCTGAAACAAGTCAGCTCATTCCAAAAAGGAAACAAATAATTAAAAATAAAAAGATATATAAATGACATGTTGGATCAATAAAATATTATTGAAAATGTGTATAAATACCTTATCAAGGTCCTCATTTATCTTGGAAAAAATTCGGATCTACTCCGAGATTTTCGAATCTTTCTAAGGTATACTACTGAGAAATTTTTTGGGGCTGCAACAGACATGAAGAATTCGGTGGTTATGGAGACATTTTCTTTGAGAATTTGAGCATGCATCTTCTGTAGAATTTCAGGTGGCAGCGACAAGAGACAATTTTAAAGTCTGATTTTTTATCTCTAATATTTTTTGTGTGATCATTATTCTAAGGCAGCCACATTCACGAGGAGTCCGAAATTTCAAGAGCATACACAATGAATTTTTATATGCTTGAACAATCCGAGTTTAGGGTGTTCAACAATTGATTTGGTTGATGTTATTGTTGCCTTTTTCCACAAGCTTGTTTGAGGATAGAACTAAGATTCTACATCTGATATACTTTAGGGTTTTATCAACACAAACAGTCCCAAGTTTGACATTCTTTTGACATCGTCTACAACATTTACACAGTCACTTACTCATTACACACTGTCCCGAATTTGAGATCATCTACAATATACACACAATCCCTAAGTTGAAATAGGTTGGTCTTCTTGGCATGCACTGCTTGTGAAAGGTTTGATCATGTATACTATATGATGATAATGATGCATAATTGACGCATACTCTACAATGATAATGATGTATACTTGTTGACAATATATATGATGATGATGCATACATACTTTATGATTATGATTTATACTCTATGATGACGATGTATACTTGATGGTGATGCATACATACTCTATGATGATGATGTATACTTGATGATGATGTATACCCTATGATGATTTTTCATACACGATGTACACTATGATCACGATGATGTACAATTGATGCATACTTGATGATGACGTAGATGCAACTTGTTGATGATGAAGATGCATACTCGATTCATACTTATTGATGATGAAGATGCATACTTGTTGATGATGATGATGCATACCTGATATGTGTTGACACTACATGATGATGATAATGATGCATACTATGATGATGTTGCATACCTGTACACTATTGATAATTCCTTATACACTGTGATGATGCTTTGATGATGCATACCTGATGATCAATGAGAGAAGTAGTAACTATGATGTACATAAACATTGTGTGGCAGTGAGACGATCGATTATTTGATTATACAGTGATGACTTAGCAGTGACGAGGTCTTGAATGGCATAAGCAGACATTAGATATGTGAAGATATTTGAAGACATAAGATGAAGAATATTGATGGTAAAAGAGAATCCAATTTGAATGACTTAACTATGACAACAAATCGATGGTGAAAGCAAAGACAAGTTGATTTCCTTGGCAAGCTGAATCTTGCACCTGAGGATTGGACTCCCCAACCCCTTCTTAGTTGGAGTTAAGAAAATCAGGTTGGGTCCTATTATAAGAGTTGGTGCTCTTTTCATCTGTTGGTGTTGATTGTAATCATGAAGATTAAATTCTTCCATTACCATAAATAAAGCTTTCATTACATATATTGTTGTGTATCTCTTTGATGTGTTTGTTGTGCTTATGACTCATGATGAATATGATTATGTAATTGAGAAAAAAATGCTTGATATACTCTTATTGATTGATAAAATTTGAAAAATGTTTAAATTGATCACACAATGATTCACCCCTCCTCTCAATGTGACCATTGTGTCCAACAATTGGTGTCAGATCCAGCCTTAGTCACAAGCCTTTCAAGCTTGAAGGAGATCCATGGACACACAATGGAAAAAAAAGCAGAGTCATCAAGCAATGGTGTGCCTATATTTGATGTGATAGATTATTTCAGTTGGAGGAGCAAGATGAAGGCGTATCTAAAGAATTTTGGTGTTTGGGAGATTATGATCAATCCACCCACTCCATCCAATAACAAGGGAAAGGAATATGTACAGAAATAAGAAAATAAGGACAATGCTACAACCTTGAAGTTCCTCATAGATGGAATTCCCATCTCAATGAAATAAAGTGTATGAGAGTACACTTCAGCTAAAGAACTTTGGTTCAAGTTGGAAAATGAGTATTAGAAGGGAAGACCAAACACTGAAAAAACGGATGAGGAATCAGAAGACAAGCCTCCATAAGAGGTCAATCAAGAAGAAGAAAATAAAGAAGTGGACTCCAGTAAAGATATGGACTCTTTTGTTTGTAATGATAGCACGTGTGATGAAATTGAGAAGGCTCTTGAAGAAGATGATGAATAGTTGTCAAAAGCTGCACATGAGATACATCTCACCTTGTTGAATATTGATCTCAAAGTCAATTGGGTCTTAAACACAGTAAATTTGAATCATAGTGAATTCACAAGGTTCAAAAGGAGAATCTTGGATTCTTTGAATGAATATCAGCAGAAGACCATGACAATGAGAGTATTTCTTGTAAAGCTAAAACACAAGGATGAAGAGCTATGGGATCAACTGAAAGAAAATAATTCTGAAGTTGAACAACTAAAGATGGAATTAATCAGTCAAAAGGAAGAACAAGAAGATCTTGATAAAAACCTAGAAGAGCTTGAAGAAACAAGAAAGGACAATCTTGATTTGAAGACTCAACTGGAGGAAGCAAAGAGGATAGAAGAAATTTTGAAGAACCAGTGGGAAGAAAAGGAGAATAAAATTCAAAAGCTAGAGATGGAGGTAGTTGGTCTAAGGAAGAAAGGTGAAAATACCGATGACTTTGCCAAGTTCAAGGACAATTCAGTTGTCCTAGATAAGATCTTGGATTTCCAAATATCTCCATTTGACAAGTCTGGCATTGGTTACAAGAAGGAAGGAGAAAAATATGAAGATGACACTTTGTCTCCCTAGAATCCATAAGCAAGTCCATCATCGTCCAAAGCTTCTCCCCATGCACTTGCACATGACAACAAATACTTTGGAAGTTCAAGAATACATCAAGGAGTTAGGTCTATTCCTCAAAGAAAGCTCGTAAAAGAAACAAATCCAAGGTCTAACCAAAGTCCCAGGTATGAAAATAGATTTAATGGTTATTGTGTTTCTTGTTATAACTTTGGTCATCATGCTATGGATTGTAGAAGAAGTGCTGGAAGTCCCAATGACAAAGTTATATGTTGGACATGTAACCAAGCTGGACATATTGCTCCTACCTGTCACACATTGAGATGCTACACCTGTAATGGGTTTGGTCACAAAGCCCAACAATGTGAAAGTCAAAGAAGTCAACCAAGGAGTCCTTCATACACATCAGCAAGAAGAACCAATGAACCTTGGAAGAAGACCAATGCAGAAATATTTGAAGATCAGAAGACAAAGGCTCGCAATCAAGGATACTCTCAAGTATGAAGGAATGAAGTTGATTAAAGAAGTGTTGGAAGTTCCAACAGCTTAGTTAGGTGTTGGACATGCAACCATTTTGGTCACATTGTTTCATATTGTCGTACTATGAGGTGTTATAATTGCAGTGGATTTGGGAACAAAGCTCAAGAATGTTGGAGTACATGGAAATCCATGAGAATTTTCTCATACAACTCATCAAGAAAAGTCAGTAAATATGAAGGAACAAATGCTGAAAGGACAAATTCCAAGAAGCAAGTATGGATGAAGAAAATCGAGCAATTACATATAGGAGAGGCTGATCAGTGTAAGGAGAATGGATTCCATATGGAAAGCCAATATTAAGGTCTCTAAAGACTTTAGCTCACCTTGAGTTCATAATGCTGGAGGATGAACTCAAAGGAGAAATGATGACTACTCCAAGCATATAGACAGGTCCTAGGATCATGCATATTGACAGGATCAGTACCTTCAAATGTAGATATGTGGTCACCCTTTTCTAGTTATGCAAAATGGGGAGAGATGAAGACAAAAGGGGAGCATGCTTGCAGGGGGAGCATGAGTTGTTGTCATCAATGACAAAGGAGGGGGACTGTTAATTGAATTGTCATTTATTCCAACATGGGATGGCCCCACGGGTAGTCATTGATGTAACCAAGTCCCTCTTGCAGTGCATAGGTATGGATGATCCTAGTACCATTACATCCAATACCTTGTATCCCTTACAGAGATGGGTTGTTCCTTGGAGCACCTTATGGAGTCCTGCAAGGTCCTTGAACCCACAACATTGGATGTTGGAACCACCACCTTGTTGATGATGCTAGAGACCTTGTTGATGATGGTGGAGACCTTAGTTATGGTGCTGAAGCTCTTGTAGACAATGGAGAAACCCTTGATGGGTTGAAGGAACATTAATGACCCATTCTGTGGTCATTTATTCTTTGATGGGGTCATGGTACCCTAGGAGAAGGCTTGGAAACCCCACAAGAGGTGGAATGATGTATATTAACCCTTGGAGGTCCTCTTTTATGGTTTAGGTGGTTAAATAATCCTTTGGAACACTAAATGGACCAAACAACCCATTCTGTGGTCATTTTTTGTTTTATGGGATCATGGAACCCTTGGAGATGGTCCTAGGGCATGAGAAATGTTTGGCATCCATACACATGATGGTATGATGATCCTTGGACACTACATGATCATTGATGAGGAAGCTGGAATGTTTTTGTCTTTAGAACCCATACACATGATGATGAAACCCCTTGATGGAGCCCTTATCTCCTCAAAGGTCCTATTGGATGAACCCTTTACTTATGCTTTGATAAATTCATTACAAGGTTTGTTGAAGACATTATGGTAATAAAGAGAATCCTTGTTGCCCCCTTTCTTATGGAAGAAACAATGAGCGTGGCTCCTTGTGGACGTAGAATATCTTCATGGATGTAATTTCAGGAGTTGCCACAATGAAGTTTTATATGCTTGATCAGTTGGAGTTTAGGGTGTTCAATATTTGATTTGGTTGATGTTACTGCTTCCTTTTTCCACACACTTGTTTGAGGACAGAATTGAGCTTCTACATATGATATCCTTTGGGTTTTATCTATTGATGTATTTGTAACTTCGGAAGATATTTTGATGTATATTATCATTGTATGTTGTTGTGCCCCCATTGGGGATGTGTTTAACCCCTTTCGGGATGTCTTAATTATGTCTATACCTTGAGGTACAACCTCCATTGTAAGTTGAGGCAATAGTCCCCAGTGTAACATCATGTAATGTATATTTGGAGTATCTCTGAGAGAATTCGGCCCTGTTAGGGAAGACATATGGTCCCCAGTCTTATGTTTGGTCTGTGACTTGAAAGGGTATAAATAGGGAGGCACTCTCCCTCATTTATACACACCTCACACTCTCAACTTCACATGAGAGAGAGAGAGAGAGGAGGAGAGATAGATGGATGTTGAATACTTCTTATTATTGCTTTTGATTATCTTACTATTCTGAGGAATTTTGGGAGGTTTTCTCCTTTATGATTTCCCAGTGAAAATCTTTGTGTCTTGTGTATCGTTTATATATTATGCATCTTGTTGTACTTGTTATTCGTTTAGATAAAGATCCTAGATAATCTAATAATATGTAAATAAAAACTAACATGGTATCAGAGCCTCTCTGATAGAAGGCACTATGGAACTATGGAAACTAGGGCTTCCTATTTCAAGGTGTTCTCTCTAAAGATCATCAAAAAAAGAGGGATAGGCTAACTCACCTGAGTAGGGTGCATATTTTGGTGGAGCAGTTTCAAGATTGAAGAAGTTTCATTTTTTACCCTGTCACTAGTGTTGGGAAGAGCTAGGGCATCAAGTTTTAGAGTCCTCCCACCTTAGCTTTCAGAAAGTGACCTAACTGAGCAACTCGCATCAAGGAGGCACAAATTTATATCTAAACAGAATTCCTAAGCTCCAAGTTTGGAAAATTAGGGTTTCTCTAACAAACCCTAGGTCATCCTACTCTGGAACTAATTCAGACACCTCAAATCGGTAAGATCTAAATATTTGTTATTTCCATTTGAGGTTCTCATTTAAAAAGATGACTCACCATACTCAGCTTGAGGACAAGGTTGGAGGGGTTGATAACTTCCGAGCATGGAAGTAGAGAATCTCTCTGACCCTTGAAGAAAATGACTTGGATCAGTTCATCACTAGAGAAGTTCCAGTTTCAGATGGAGATGAGGCTAAGGCTTCTCATAAGAGAAGTATGGCTAAGGCTAAGAGAATCATTGCAAATTATAATAAGGATCACCTCATCCCCCATGTGTCTTCATTCAAGACACCGAAGGAAGTATATCATGCTTTGACAAAGATGTTCTAAGGAAAGAACATCAACCAGAAGATGACCTTGAGGAACCAGTTGAAGAATGTGAAGATAAAAAACTATGAGACTATACAATATTACTTCACAAGGGTTGCACAAATCAAAGAACAACTTGAAGTGATTGAAGAGAATGTCAAACAAGGAGAAATTGTAATGACTACCTTGAATGGTCTCCCTAGATCATAGGACTCATTCTTTCAAGGGATTTGTGTAAGAAGGAGGTTGATCTCTTTCAGAAGAATCCGAGAAGAATGTGCACAAGAACAAGTTTGACTCATGACAAGAGAAGAGAAGATCAGAGAAACTGAAGATCAAGCTCTCACAGTTCACACCAGGAAGAAATTCAAGGAGAAGAATAAGAAGGAGAAATTTCATCACAAGAAGAAGAAGGAAAAGAAACCAAAGAATACCAAGAGAGATACTTCAAATGTTAGATGCTACACTTGTGATGAAAATATACATTTTGCAAGAGATTGTCCCAATAGGGAAAAGAGACACCACGCTCATATTATCGAAGATGATGAACCAACAAACAAAAGATTCAGACGGGAGAATGATGATTCAGATGAAGAGTATGTGCTAATCTCGACACTTACTCGAACTATCTCACACAGAAGTAATGATTGGCTTGTGAATAGTGGATATTCTAAACATGTGACAGGATACAAGGGATCATTCATCCATATGTCTAAACACAAGCCACCTCACAATGTAAAACTTGGGGATGATTATCAATACCCCATAAAAGGGAGTGGAAAAGATTCATACAAGCTTGACTTCGAGAAATATTTAAAGATGCAGGATGTGTTATATGTTCCAGGATTGAAGAAGAATCTTCTCTCCATCATGCACTAGATGCAAAGGGAATTAGGGTTTCTTTTTTCAATGTCCAAGTTTTGATGTGGCCTAGAAAAAAGACAATAGAGGATGCAACAATGATTGGTGAAGAAGATGGAGGCTTGTACAAGCTAAAGAGACAACCTGAACAAACACTGGTTCATGAGTCAATTGTACCAAGTGAACTGTGGCACATAATTCTTGCACATGTGCACTACAGAGTGCTACCGATGGCAAGCAAATCATTTTCAGGACTGTCGGAGATCTAGGCAAATCATGAAGGAATTTTCAAAGGATGTGCACAAGGAAAGAATGCGAAGAAAAAATTTCCCAACAATGAGAGTAAGGCTAAAGGAATACTAGAGATAGTACACTCGGATGTATGTGGACCCATGTCTTCTAGATCATTAAGTGGGTATGTCTACTATGTTTCCTTTATAGATGATTTCTCACGTAAGACTTGGATATATTTCTTGAAAGGGAAAAGTGAAGTTTTCAGTAAGTTCAAGGAATATAAATCCTTGGTTGAGAACCAGACTAATAGGAAGATAAAGAATCTATGACCAGATAATGGCGGAGATTTCACTTCAAAAGAATTCAAGGAAATCTGCAGAGAGTCTAGGATTAAGAGGGAGTTTATCATTCCATACAATCCTAAAAATAATGGGGTTTCAGAATGAAAGAACCAAACCATCATGGAGGCAGCAAAATCCATGATGCATAACCAAGATCTTCGTATGCACCTTTGGGCAGAGGCAGCAAGAACAAATGTGTATGTAGAAAACCGTACTCTTCATTGAGTACTTAACAACAAGATTCCTGAAGAATATTTCTCGGGAGAGAAACCAGAAGTCAACCATCTAAGAATATTTGTTTTCCCGGTATACATACAGATCCCAAAGGAGAAAAGGACCAAGCTCGATCCTTCTAGGAGGAAGGGTATATTCGTAGGATACAATGATACATCAAAGGAATACCGAATATACTTCCCAGGATTCAAGAAGATCGACATCAGTACAGATGTAACCTTTAATGAAGACTCAACATACTTCAAACATAGGAGGATTCCTATCCAGGAAGTTGAGGAACCTAAAGAGATGAGAGTCCTAGATATGGAAATTAAAGAAGCAATTCTAGAAGACCCTGAAGATCATGACATGACAAAACCATAAAAGTTGGTAGAGACATTCCTTGAGAAGGACTCTCACAAGAGGAGACCATCATGGGTAAGAGATCTCATACAAGAAGCTGAAAGGTATGGCGATCTAGAGGGAATACATAGGGATATAAAGAGGGTAAAGCCCTGCAATAGCTATGTGGCCCTGTTGTGTGACATCATTGATAGAGAACCTTCCACCTATGAAGAGGCTGCAGAAAAGAAAGAATGGAAGGATTCTATGATCGAGGAATATCAATCGATCATGAAGAATGATGTCTAGGAGATAGTTTTGAGACTGGAGAAGAAGTATGTCATGACTTCAAATTGGATCTACAAGATGAAGCATGCTATAGATGGAAGTATCGAGAAATATAAGGTGAGATTCATAGCACGAGGCTTCTCACAAAATAAGGCATAGACTATGAAGAGACATTTGCACCTGTTTCAAGGTACACTTCCATTAGGACCATACTTGCTTTGGCAGGAGTTATGAAATGGAAAATACACCAGACGGATGTACGAACAACCTTCTTGAATGGTGTAGTCGAGGAGGAAGTGTATGTGGAACAACCACTATGATTCAAGAACCATGAAAGGAAGACCCATGTGTGCAAATTGAAGAAGTCCTTGTATTGATTGAAACAAGAACTGACGACATGGTATGACAGGATGTACGTCTTCCTGATAAGCTTTGGATTTACCAAGAGTAAAGTGGATTCCAACCTCTACTTCATGGTGGAAGACGAAAGAGGAACTCATTACATATTCAAGGAGGAGATTTGCTACAGAGTTAGAGATGAAAGAACTAGGTATGATGCACTACTTCTTAGGCATGGAGGTGTGGCATAGTACAGATGGAATATTCCTTGGGAAAGGAAAGTATGCAGTGGAGATTCTGAAGAGATTTGGAATGTTGGACTGCAAGGCGATAGCCACAACTATTGCATCTAACTTGAAGCTTTTGAGTGATGTTTCATCTGAGTCGTTTGATTCCACGATGTATCATCAGATTATTGTCTCACTGATGAATCTGATGAATACGAGACCAAACATGCTTTGCGATGAACACCTCAGCCAATTCCTGATGGATCCAAGACATGTTCACCTGATAGATGCAAAGCATGTTTCGAGGTACCTAAAAGGTAAAGTGGATTATGGGCTCAAATATGATGCAAATCAGAAGATTAACCTACATGGTCATGTTGATTCAGACTGGGTAGGTAGCACCACTGACAGGAATAACACCTCCAGTAGTTGAATCAGTTTGGGATTTGGCATGATCTCTTGGTTTAGCAGGAAGCAATCATGTGTGGTGCAGAGTAGAGTCGAGGTAGAGCGTGTTGTTGCTTGCTAGACTAGTTATGAGGAAGTGTGGCTACGAAAGCTATTGTCTGACTTATTTGATCTCCGGTTGGGTGTGACTTGTATATTCTGTGACAACCAGATTTGCATGAAGCTGTTGAAAAACCAGTGTTCCATAAAAAGTTGAAGCACATCGAGATCAAGTTCCACTATATCAGGGATATGGTGCAGAGAGGAGCATTGAAGCTCTAGTACATGGAAACATAGGAGAATATAGTCGATGTGTTGACCAAGCCTCTAGAGAGAGTGAAGCTCAAGTACTTCAGATAAAGACTTGGTTTGATCGAGATCGAGATCCCTCGAAATAGGGAGTGATGTATTCTAGCATAGTTAGAGAGACAGGTTGTCTGAGTGTAACATCCTGGTAAAGTTCATAGGTTGCTCAGACGTAATCAGTCCTGTAGGTTGTCCTTAGATAAGTCCATGCGAAGATTGTAGGTTGTCCTCAGATGTAATCAGTCCTGGTGTGTTCTATGCTAGAAATAACTGATGCATGATATCTCACAGGTTTTCATATTTGGTTCCTACTAGATTAGATGTGAGTGCATGCCTTTCTGACGAGTAGGTCAAATGTGAGTGCTGGCCATTATGACGAGTAGGTCAGATGTAAGGGCTACTGCCATTCTCTGGGAGGATGGAGGCACCTAGTCCGTTACCAGGTAGCTTAGTCTGGGACTGGGGGCCATTTTGATGAGGGTGTAGGATTTTCTTCCTACCAGATCAGATGTGAGTGCATGCCTTTTAGACGAGTAGGTCATATGTAAGTGCTGAAGCCTTTTCACAGATGATAATAGTAGCATGCTGGTGAATGTAAGTACTGGGCCTTTCTGATGTGATTGTAAGCTCCTACATGACCAGATGTGAGTGTTGGGCTTGCCTTTCTGATGAGTAGGTCAGATGTAAGTGTTGGGTGGGCCATTCTGACGAGTAGGCCAGATATACGTGCTGAAGAAGACCTACATGATGGCTAGGCCTACAGCTAGCATGAAAAAAGGCTGGCTCTGTAGAACTTCCTGTGACGAGAAGAATTATGAGATAACACATATGATGATGATGACCAGAGAAGATCAAGATCAAGCTATGATCTAGATCTAGTTATGATGTCTCCAAGATGATCCAAATTGAGTGATAATCAAGATCCAGCAGTGATGATCCAGATCGAGTGATGATCCAGATCTAGTGATGATATCCAGTGATGATCCAGATCCAGTGATGATGATCCAAATCGAGTGATGATCTAGATCTAGAAATGAATATGACATGAAGATGAAGATGACTTGAAGATGAAGATGACTTGGATATGCATATGATGAGAAGATCTAGAGAAGAAGACCAGTGATGAAAATTGTGTCGAGAGAATACCTTCCTAGTTAAGAGGGAGTGTTGATGTAATTGTAACTTCGGAATGTATTCACTTGTATTTCTTATCTATTGTAACCTGATGTTTATTCCAGGATTTTATTGTGTCATGTCATGCCCCAATGTTCTGATCGGGAAGATCTATAATGTAAACAAGTCATGTCAAGTGATTGTGGGTAACCCTCCTATTGTCTAAGGGTTAAAGTCCCCGCAATTCCGAGGCACTAGGGTTATTAGACTCACCTAGTGAAGTCAGCCCTAGTAGGGTTTTAGTCATGTCAGGAATTAGTATAAATAGAGAGGTGACTTCTCTATTTAGTACACACTCATCCAACACTCAGTTGTAGCGCATAGCTAAGGAAGAGAAAGACACTGGGGAAAGGAAGAAAGAGGTTACTGTTGTCAGGAGATCATCTTACTGTTTTGGGGTTTTAACTTTTGTGCTGATTTTATCTCTGAGGAAGTTGCGGGGTTTTCTCCATTTATGTTTTCCCTGATGAAAAACACTGTGTTCATTGTCTCTTGTGTTTGATTGTTGTACTTGTTGTTCTCTCAGTTAAAGATCCTAACGTAATGCTAGCTTAAATGTTGAAAAACTAACATGGTATCAGAGCTAACCTGAGAAGAAGACACTTTGCAGCTGCGGGAACTAGGGCTTCCTACTTTGTGGATCTCTATCCACAGATTTTCAGCAAAATAAAGTTGGAATGACTCTCCTCCATAGGGCGCATCTTTCTATCGAAGCAGAATCCAATTCTGAGGTTTTTCAGTTTTGGAACCGACACTGCTGCAGAAAATTAGGGCTTTTCACAGAAGAAGAATTTTTCAGTGAGCCCAGGCCTGGATTGATCTCCTCCCTAAAATCGAATTCAGGGATCAAATTCAAAGCAATTGGTTGGACAGAACTCTAGAAAAGCAAAACCCTAATCTGCTCTTGAACTAACTCTGCAAGATTTCAGCTCCAAATCCAGATCCGACATATTGACCTGTGAAAACCTAAATATTTTGTATTTCCATTTGAGGTTCTTAGTTAATATGTCTCATCATACCAAGCTTGATGAAAATCTTGAGGGAGCTGATAACTTCTGAGCTTGGAAGTATAGGATCTCCCTGGTCCTGGAAGAAAATGAGTTGGACTCCTATATCAATGAGGAGGTTCCAGTTCCAGAGGGAGATGAGGCAAAGGCCTTAAATAAGAAGAAGTTGGTAATGGCAAAGAGGATCATTGTTGATTCTATCAAGGATCACCTCATACCACAGGTGTCCTCCCTAAAGACACCTAAAGCTATGTTTGATTCCCTAACCAAATTGTTTGAAGGGAAAAACATAAACCGGAAGATGACTATGAGAAACCAAATGAAGAATGTAAAGATTCAGAATGCAGAAACAATCCAGTCTTACTTCACAAGAGTTTCTCAGATCAAGGAACAACTGGAAGCAGTAGATGAAGAAATGGAAAATTGAGAGATTGTGATGACTACCTTGAATGGTCTCCCTAGATCATGGGACTCCTTTATTCAAGGGATCTATGCTAGAAAGAAGTTAGTCAATTTCAGCAGACTACTGGAAGAGTGCTCTCAAGAAGAAGCTCAGAAAGCAGCTTGAGAAGAAAAGATGGGAAGTGAAGATCAAGCTCTCACGGTACACTCCAAGTCAAACAAAAGAAGATCTCATCACTCCAGAGGTAAGCACTATCACAAAGATAACACTAGAAAAGATTTGTCTAGGATCATATGTTATACATGTGATGAAGCAGGACACTATGCAAGAAATTTTCCTATGAAACAGAATAATAAAAAGAGCAACAAAAGAAGACATCATGCTCATGCTGCAGAGGATGATGAACCATCCAAGAAAAGAACCAAATATGAAAGTGAATATTCTTCAAGCAAGGATGAATATGTTTTGATTTCTGCTCTCACAGGAAACATTACTCATGGAAGCAATGATTGGCTCATAGATAGCGGGGCTTCCAAACATATGACAGGATTCAAGGAATCCTTTGTGAGACTGTCAGAACATGAATCACCTCACAAGGTGAAGCTAGGAGATGACTACCAATATCCAATAAAAGGTAGTGGGGAATCTTCCCATAAGCTAGACTCTAGAAAGTCTATGACAATGAAGGAAGTATTGTTTGTGCCAGTACTCAAGAAGAACCTCCTCTCCAAATCTGCATTAGATGTAAAAGGAATGAGAGTTGCATTCATAGATGGTCAAGTCATCATGTGGCGAAAAGGAAAGACTATTGATGATGCGGTGGTGATTGGGGAACAAGAAGGAGGATTGTACAATTTGAAGGGCCATCCAGAACAACCCTTGGTCCATGACACAGTAGAGCCAAATAGACTTTGGCATAGAAGGCTTGCACATGTGCATTACAGAGCACTACCACTTGCAAGCAAAGTTGTTGAAGGTCTTCCAGAAATTCAACCAAAACATGATGGGGTCTACAAAGGATGTGCGAAAGGAAAGAATACAAAGAAGACATTTCCAAGCAGCGAAAGCAAAGCAAAAGGAATATTGGAAATCATCCACTCCGATGTATGTGGTCCTATGTCATAAAACTCATTAAGCGGGTATGCATATTATGTTTCTTTTATTGATGAATTTTCTAGGAAGACATGGGTTTACTTCATGAATAACAAAGACGAAGTATTCAGCAAGTTCAAGGAATTCAAAGCCTTGATCGAGAACCACACTGAAAAGAAGATCAAGACCTTTCGATCAGATAATGGCAGAGAATTCACTTCAAATGAATTCAAAGAGCTATGCAAAGAATCAGGGATTAAGAGGGAGTTGTCCACTCCTTATAATCCACAACAGAATGGGATTGCAGAACGGAAGAACAGAACTATCATGGAAGCCACAAGAGTTATGATTCATGATCAAGACCTTCCTATGCATCTTTGGGCAGAAGCTGCCAAAACAATGGTGTATGTATAGAACCATACTCCACATAGAGTACTCAAGAACAAGACTCCTGAAGAAGTCTTCTCCAGCAAGAAACCAGAAGTCAGCCATCTCAGAATATTCGGTTGTCCAGTGTACATACACATTCCAAAAGAGAAGAGGACTAAATTATATCCTTCAGGAAAGAAGGGTATATTTGTGGAATACTCTGAAAGCTCGAAGGCTTACATAATATACTTCCCAGGATTCAAGAAGATTGACATCAGCAGGGATGTGACATTTCATGAAGACATAGCTTACAACAAATCCAGAAAGAAACCTGCGGAAGAATCTAAAGAAGCAGAAGCACCTAGAATTCATGATACAACCATGAATGAAGAAGATCAAGAAGAAGATAAACAATTTGAAGAACCACAAAGGCCTATAGATCCACCTCCAGAGAAGAATCCTCATAAGAGGAAACCTGCTTGGGTACAAGAACTTATCCAAGGTGCGGAAAGATATGGGGCTCCAGAAGAGAATCACAGAGAAAGAAAAAGGACCAGATCCTGCTTCGGGTATGTAGTACTTCTATGTGATTTCATTGATAAAGAACCTTCCAGCTATGAAGAAGCAACAGAATGGAAAGAATGGAAGGATGATATGATCAAAGAGTACCAATCGATCATGAAGAATGATGTTTGGGATGTTGTCCCAAGACCGAAAGGGAATTTAGTTGTAACTTCCAAATGGATCTACAAGATCAAGCATGCTGCAGACGGTAGCATTGAAAAATATAAGGCAAGATTTGTGGCTTGGGGTTTCTCTCAGAAAGAAGGAATAGAATATGAAGAAACCTTTGCACATGTATCCAGATACACTTCCATCAGATCAGTACTTTCTCTGGCTGCAGTGATGAAATGAAAGATACACCAGATGGATGTCAAGACTGGTTTCTTAAATGGTGTAGTGGAAGAGGAAGTGTATGTAGAACAACCACTTGGTTTTGAGACACATGACAGGAAGTCTCATGTGTGCAGATTGAAGAAAGCCTTGTACGGTTTGAAATAGGCATCCAGGAGATGGTACGACAAAATTGATAGCTTTCTATCCAATTTGGGCTTTACCAAGAGTAAAGCAGATTCCAACCTATACTACAAGGTTGAAGATGGCAACCCAGTGAAGCTTCTATTATATGTAGATGATCTGTTTGTAACAGGTATGGATGGGTTGATTACTGATACGAAGAGAAATCTTACTGCTGAGTTTGAAATGAAGGACTTGGGTATGATGCATTATTTTCTAGGTATGGAGATGTGGCAGAGTGCAGATGGAATATTCCTTGGACAAGGGAAGTATGCAGTAGAGATCCTGAAGAGGTTTGGGATGATGGACTGCAAGGCTATGGCCACACCTATGGCATAGAACCTGAAGCTATTGAGCAATGCTTCATCAGATTCAGTTGATGCTACGATGTATCGTCAGATGATTGGGTCCTTGATGTACCTGACAAACACTAGACTAGACATTTTCTTTGCTGTGAACACCTTGAGCCAATTCTTGACAGATCCAAGAAATGTTCACTTGATTGCTGGAAAGCATATTCTGAGGTACTTGAGGGGTACAATTGATTATGGGATCAAGTACGATGCGAATCAGAAGATTAACTTGGAGGTTTATGTTGATTCAGATTGGGTAGGCAATGCCATCGATAGGAAGAGCACTTCAGGGTGTTGCTTCACTATGGGATCAGTTGTGATCTCTTGGTTTAGCAGGAAGAAATCCTGTGTGGCACTGAGTACAGCTGAAGCAAAGTATGTCGTAGCTTGTTCAGCTAGTTGTGAGGCAGTATGGCTAAGGAAGCTACTGTTTGATTTATTTGATCTCCAATTGGATGCTACTTGTATACATTGTGACAACCAGAGTTGTGTGAAGTTGTTAGAGAATCTAGTGTTCCATGACAAGTCGAAGCATATCGAGATCAAGTCTCACTATATCATGGATATGGTGCAGAGGGGAGCAGTGAAGCTCCAGTATGTTGCGACGGACGATCAGATAGCTGATGTGTTGATGAAGCCATTGGCCAGAGTGAAGTTTGAATACTTTAGGGAGAAGCTTTGTGTTCTCCAAATCGAGGTCCCTTCCAAGGGGAAGTGATGAGTCCGAGAGCCATTCTGATGAGCAGGTCAGATGTAAGGGCTAAGCCATTCTGTCATGGTGAGAGGATTTGGTTCCTTCCATGTCATATATGAGTGATGAATGCCATTCTGGGAATGGAGGTACCTAGTCAGTTACCAAGAACACTCAGTCTAGGACTAAGAGAGCCATTCTGACGAGCAGGTCAGATGTAAGGTCTGATCCATTCTATCATGGCTAAAGGATTAGGTTCATCCCATGTCAGATGTGAGTGCTAGCCATTCTAACGAGTGGGTCAGATGTAAGGGCTACTGCCATTCTCTAGGAGGATGGAGGCACCTGGTCCGTTACTAGGTAGCTCAGTCTGGGACTAGGGGCCATTCTGATGAGGGTGTAGGATTTGGTTCCTACCAGATCAAATGTGAGTGCATGCCTTTCTGACGAGTAGGTCAGATGTGAGTGTTGGCCATTCTGACAAGTAGGTCAGATGTAAGGGCTACTACCATTCTCTGGGAGGATGGAGGCACCTGGTCCATTACCAGGTAGCTCAGTCTTGGACTGGGGGCCATTCTGATGAGGGTGTAGGATTTGGTTCCTACCAAATTAGATGTGAGTGCATTCCTTTCTGATGAGTAGGTCATATGTAAGTGCTAAATCCTTTTCATAGATGATAATAGCATCATGTTGGTGAATGTGAGTGCTAGACCTTTCTGATGTGATTGTAGGCTCCTACATGATCAGATGTGAGTGTTGGGCATGCCTTTCTGATGAGTAGGTCAGATGTAAGTGTTGGGTGGGCCATTCTGATGAGTAGGTCAGATATAAGCACTGAAGAAGACCTACATGATGGCTAGGCATACAACCAGCATGAAAGAAGGATGGATCTGTAGAACTTCCTGTGACAAGAAGAATCATGAGATAGCACATATGATGATGATGACCAGAGAAGATCTAGATCGAGCTATGATCCAGATCCAGTTATGATGTCTCCGAGATGATCCATATTGAGTGATGATCTAGATCCAGCAGTGATGATCCAGATCCAGTGATGATCTAGATTCAGTGATGATATCCAGTGATGATCTAGATCCAGTGATGATCTAGATCAAGTGATGATCCAGATCCAGTGATGACATCTAGTGATGATGATCCAGATCCAGAAATGAATATGACATGAAGATGATGATCACTTGAAGATGAATATTACTTGGAGATGCAGATGACAAGAAGATCCAGAGAAGAAGACCAGTGATGAAAATTGTGTCGAGAGAATACCTTCCTAGTTAAGAGGGAGTGTTGATGTAATTGTAACTTCGAAATGTATTCACTTGTATTTCTTATCTATTGTAACCCGATGTTTATTCCGGGATGTTATTTTGTCATGTCATGCCTCGATGTTTCGATCAGGAAGATCTATAATGTAAACAAGTCATGTCAAGTCACTATGGGTAACCCTCCTATTGTCTAAGGGTTAAAGTCCTCGCAGTTTGGGGGCACTAGGGTTATTAGACTCACCTAGTGAAGTCGACCCTAGTAGGGTTTTAATCATGTCAGGAATTAGTATAAATAGAGAGGTGAATTCTCTATTTAGTACACACTCATCCAACACTCAGTTGTAGCGCATAGCTGAGGAAGAGAAACACACTGGGGCAAGGAAGAAAGAGGTTACTGTTGTTGGGAGATCATCTTACTGTTTTGGGGTTTTATCTTTTGTGCTGATTCTATCTCTGAGGAAGTTGTGGGGTTTTCTCCATTTATGGTTTCCCTGATGAAAAACACTGTGTTCATTGTCTCTTGTGTTTGATTTTTGTACTTGTTGTTCTCTCAGTTAAAGATCCTAACATAATGCTAGCTTAAATGTTGAAAAACTAACAAGGAACATATGATAGTTGTACATATTATTTATGGCTATATTGGCCTCTTTATATCAACTACGGAATCATGAACAACTACAAAATGGATTGTTGCAAAATCACAATGGATGCAAAATCATGAAAAGCTGCAGAGTCATGGATGTAGAATGAGGCACCTGCACAATGGATTTAAACTCTAAAATATTTTCAAATCTACAAATAAGTTGTATATCCTTCCTCGAAAATGAAGTGTGAGTGAGGAATATGGATGATCCCTCATCCAAATTGACTAGGGTAGATAGTTTCACTACCAAAATTGAATCCCTATTTCTTAGTATTTCATCCAAGAGAAATCCAAATCTCTAGAGCTCTCAAGTTTCGAAATTACAATTAAAAGAATGAATGAGAGAGTGGGCTCTCTCTCCCTTTTATAACTCTTTCCTCTATGTGACTCTTCAACTTCCCTTTCTCCCCTTTTTCTCACTTTTAATTTTAAAATGTCATTTTTAGTGAGAAAGTAGCCTCTATTCTCACGTTCACCCTTTTTTTCCCCATTTTATCATTTTGCGCCACTTTTAACTCAAGTGATTTTAAACTTTAGGAAATAACTATTAAATGTCACTTTATAAAATTATTTCAATCCTAGGTGAAATTAAATAATTAATTTATCCCCTTTTCCATTGACTATAGCCTATGGGGATTGAATAGGATAATAAGTCTCCCTCATGGTGGTCAT
Organism: Pseudotsuga menziesii; assembly: GCA_001517045.1. Classification (NCBI taxonomy): domain Eukaryota; kingdom Viridiplantae; phylum Streptophyta; class Pinopsida; order Pinales; family Pinaceae; genus Pseudotsuga; species Pseudotsuga menziesii. The sequence goes on along the minus strand of LPNX010188597.1, from coordinate 117,937 downwards.
TCGGAAAGGGAAATGAAAGCCCTCCCTTCCCAAAACTGCTTGTACTCAAGCAATTACAAGTTGGGATGCTAAATGATTTGTTCACTCTCCCAAGTGGCATTATCCATTGGCATTTGCCTCAATCTGACTAGGTACTCTCATATCGCCCTATTCCTCGGTCTCCTTTCATGAACATTTAATATTCCCTCCAGGTCTAGTATCAACCACCTATCCTCATCTAGTGGAGGTAGCTTTGCTGAGGCTGCAACATGTTGTCCCAATACCATTTTGAGGCATGACACATGGAATACATTTTGAATCTTGCTTCCTTCTGGAAGCTCCAGCTCATATTCCACCTCTTCAACCCACTGAATAACTCTATATGGCCCTTAAAAATTAGGATTCTTTTTTTCTGCACCCCTTCTCTTTAGTGAGGACTGCCAATATAACCCACTTATGTTGGCTAAATTCCTGTATTCACGAAAAGGTTGGCTAAATTCTGGTAGTGCACAAACTGGGCAAGTACTCATCACTTATTTGAGTCTGTTGAATGCCCTCTAAGAGTACTCTGTCCATTTGAAATCCCCCTTCTTTCTCATATCTGTGAGGGGTTCTTCTAATTGTGAAAACCCCTTCACAAACCTCCTGTAATATTGGCACAACCCAAAAAATCCTCGTAACTTAGTAACGGACTTTGGTGTGGGAAATCTAAAATAGCTTGGATTTTTTCTTGATGGAATTGCACACCCTGTGCACTAATCACGTGTCCCAAGTACAAAATCTTTGAGATCCCAAACTTGCATTTGGAATCCTTGGAACACAAGGATTTCTCCTCCATAATGTTGAGAACCTCATTTAGATGCCTCATGCTCCTCCCATGTCTAATTATATATGAGGAGATCATCAAAGAACACTAGTAGAAATTTCTTCAACTGTTTTCGAAAGACATGATTCATGTAGGAATAGAAGGTAGTTGATGCGTTCATTAGTCCAAATGGCATAACCAGAAACTCATAGTGGCCATAATGGCATTTGAATGTTGTCTTGTGCACATCCTTCTCACAAACCCTGATCTGGTGGTAGCCTAGACAAAGATCAATATTTGAAAAGTATACTACCCCCTGTAGCTCATCCAACAACTCATCAATACTGGGAATGGGATACATGTTATTGATGGTCTTTTTGTTTAAGGCCATGTAATCAATGCACATCCACATTGTCCCATATTTGTTTTTGACAAACACAACGGAAAATGTGAATGGACTAGAGCTCGGTTTGATATGTCCCATAGATAGAATCTCCTTGATCAATTTTTCAATCCCATCTTTGAATTCCTTTAGATTTCTATAGGGAGTGATGATCACCAGTTTATCCCCCTCTTCTAACTCTATGGTATGCTCAAAACCTTTATTTGGTGGTCTCTCTAGGGGAATCTCTCCAAACACCCTATCATGCTTCCCCAATAAATCTTGTATGTCAACATAGTATTGTTGGCCATCATGGGAGGTCTTCTATGTGGTGATCAGACACTATTGCATAAGCTACATTACCCCATCTAAATAAATCTCTCATCTGCTTGGTTGAGAGCACTCTTGGTGATTCATTAGTCATGCCCCGCATAATTACCCTTGTGCCATCTTGTGCATTGAACCCCACCACCAAGGTTCGATAATCCATCTTGATAGGTCCTAAAGTGTTGAGCCACTGAACGCCCAATACAACATCGGTCTCCACTAAATCAACAATATAAAATTCATCTGTCAAACTGTAGTTCCCCATCGTCACTGTCAACTAGGGATATTTGAACACACAGGGAATCACTTGTCCACCAGCTACCTCGACACCAAATCCCTTAAACTGCTCAGTGTGGATGCCTCTCCTAGACATCAAGCAAGAATCTATGAAGTTGTGGGTTTCCCCACCATCTATCAATATTGTGACTCTTTTCCCCTGTATAACACCCTTGACACAAAAGGTGTTGAATCTGGGATTAGTTGATAAATTTGCAATGGTATCATTCTATGGTTGTACATGTGGTTGTTGTACTTGTGGCTGAAGTTGTAGTTGCAGTTGTTGTACCTGTGGATGAAGTTGTAATTGTGGTTGTTGTACCTATGGTTTCCCCTCATCCAACTCCTACTATGATTCCTCATCCTCATCACTATATGACACCACCTATATTTAGTGAACCTTTCATTTACCCATACATTGGTGTCCCGAATCCCATGGTTCTTTTCAACTAAAGCACAATTTATTCCTTCACAGCTCATTCTAAGTTTCTTCATCCAACTTATTCTTCATGGATTCTCCCTTCTAAAATGGCTTATTTTCCTTGTCTTTCTGAGTCAAAAAATGTTTGAATGGGTACTTGTTCTTGGGTGCAACATCCTCCATATCTCGAGTGTGTGTGAGAGCATTTTGTAGAGTACCAGGCTTGAAATCCTTGATCCAACCATGCAAAGGCTTAGATAGTCCCTCTGTAAATAACGTGATGAACCTGTGCTCTTAGATATAGGTCACTGTGACTACTAGTCTCTAGAACTATGTGATGTATGTGTCTAGAGTCCATGTCTATTTGAGCCGATCCATCTCCCTAAAATGAACCGCTAGGCTTGTCTTGTAAAATATACTGATCAACCTTTGAGTGAAGTTCAAGTAAGAAGTGATGTTGGCATGTCCTATGGTAACTAGTCCATGGTACCACAACTCATGTGCATGTCCCTCCAGATGTAGTGTGGTGTACTTGATTGCCTCAGATTCCCTCATGGGGTCAAGATGGAAGTAAGTGATTAGCTTCTAGACACAATCTCTTGTTATGCATTGATTGGACCCATCAAATGAGGGGTATTTAGTTTCCCCATCTTCCACTGCAATTCAAAGTTTTGTTGCATCTTTCCAAAGTCTCTAGGTTTGTTGCATTACTTAATGTTGCAGAACCCCTAGAAATACATGTTGGCATAAAAATAAATACCCAAACCCCTGCACTCTACTATATAATCCATGAAACTGTCTCCTGGTACCGCTTGTCCTAGTTGGACCACTGGTTGATCTGTTAAAAATTGGGGGAATGCCGGTCTAGTAATTGCTTTGTTGTTGACCCTTGTATTTTTTTGCGAATGAATATTGGTATTTATTCCTTCATCATGATCCCCATTACGACCATTGGAACACTTTGCACTTTTTTTGTTCATACCCTATGAATTCACCAAGAGTTGAGTCATAATATCTACTAGCTTTTGTTGCCCCATAGCTAAGTCATTTAAAATGTTCATGGTGTTTCCTTCATGTGGTTCATTTCTCTCCCTATTTGGGTTTCTCCTTGTTCCCCCAAATATCTCATGCATGTAACCTCCGAGCGGATATGTCCTATCCCCCATGTCTTCTTGTCCTTCAAACTCTAGTTGTTGTTCTTCTTCTTCCAAAAAATCTTCTTCTTCTAAATCCACTTGTCCCTCCCTGAAATTTGATAGGAACACTCTGGTAGGATCACAAGGATGTATTCTTTGTAGGTGTCTGGTTTACTATTTTTCAAATGCATAAAATAACATGTGTTCACAGGCTGGCAGAATCAAGGATCCGATACCGCTGAGATATCCGTTGCTAAATATGGGCTAATTTTTTTTCTTGATGTTTATTTGATGGTATATATTCATATCTCATTCATTGAAGTGCTTAGACAATTAATTTACACATAAATGGATCTATTCATATTCAACATGGAGAAGGAAAATATCATCATACCATCAATAGATAAGGAACCCAGAACATCTATTACAACAGTAATCAATAAAATTTCCTTTAATGTCGTAACAATAGTACAAAATATAATAAACAATTTATTCCAGACCCATAGGAAGAAATGATATTTGTAGATATTATTTATGGTTGTACTGGCATATTTATATCAACTACAAAATCATGAACAACTCCAGATCATGGACTACTACAAAATCACAGTGGCTGCAAAATCATGAACAACTGCATAATGGCAGCTATAGAATGAGGTCGTTGTAGAGACGCGACTGCAAAATGAGGCAGCTGTAGAATCGCAGATGTGGTATGAGGCGGCTATAGAATAAGGCAGCTACAGAATGAGGTGGTTGCAGAATGAGGCGGTTGCAAAATCACAGTTGTGAAATGAGATGGCTAAAGAATTGTGGTTATGGAATGAGGAGGTTCCATAATTGCGGTTGCGGAATAAGGGAGTTGCATAATCATAGATGCGAATGTGGTGGATGCAGAATGAATTTAAACTCTGAAATCTCTTCAAATATACAAACAAACCTTATATCCTTGGCAATGAAGTGCAAGTGAGGAATAATGATGATCCCTCCTCCAAATCGACTAGGGTAGATAGTTTCACTACCAAAATCGAATCCCTCCCTCTTAGGGTTTTGTCCAAGAAAAACCAAATCTTTAGAGATCTCAAGTTTTGAAATTGCAATTAACAAGAATGAATGAGAGAGTGGGATCTCTCTCCCTTTTATAACTCTTTCCTCTCTTGTGACTCTTCAACTTCCTTCCAATCCGCGTTTTCTCACTTTTGATTTAAAAATGTCATTTTTAGTGAGAAAGTAGCCTCTATTCTCATGTTGACCCTTTTTTGCCCCATTTTACCATTTTGTGCCATTTTTAACTTAAATGACTTTTATAAAGTCATTTAGGAAATAATTATTAAATTTCACTTTATAAAATTCTTTCAAGCCTAGGTTACATTAAATAATTAATTTATCCCATGTTCCATCGACTATATCCTATGAGGAATGAATATGTTAATAAGTCATCTTCATGGTGGTCATTCGAAAAGGGACAGAACAACCTTTATGTGGAGGCAGATTATGGATTGATGAACTTTCAATTTTTGACCTAATTTTGTTGGGGCCGAGATATATGGTTTCTTGTTTTAAGCCCTTTTTCCATTGATTTGGCTTGATCTTGAATTTATCCAACTCGCCTTGATAGGGCACATCTCTCTGTGGAGTCATATTTGCAGGAATCCAAACTTTATTTTTTGACCTAGCTCCTACTAGGGTTTTTAGGTTATAGTCAAGATGATTGGTATGAATGTTGAAGATAGAATTGATGGGGCTTCCAACTTCAACTATTGGAAGTCTAGTGTTCTCATTATCTTAGAAGAACATGATCTTATGAAGTTTGTTAATGAGAAGGTTCCAAAACCAGAAGAGGAAGTTAAGAAGACTAAGTGAAGGAAGAATGATGCTAAGGAAAGGAGGATCCTAATAGATTCAGTGAAATATCACTTGGTCTCTCAGATTTCTCAGAAGAAGATAGCTAGGAAGATGTTTGGAGTCCTGAAGAAATTGTTTGAAAATAGAAACATCAACTAGGCTCTTTCCTTAAAACAACAACTATCCAATATCAATATGACAAGGTCAAACTCATTTGCTTCCTACTTCATGAAGATTTATGAGCTAAGAGATCAATTAAGCACCATTGGATAATCGATTGAACACATAGAACTTGTCATGATGACTCTTAATGGTCTTCCCCCTTCTTGGGAATGTTAATACCAAAAAATGTTCACCTAGCTCTCCATGGTATAAACCATAATTATACATCCTATCCCCACCATTATTTCCTCCATTTTGACCTTCACAAAAAATCCACTAAATATGGTCCAAAACATTATTATTCCTTCCCCATAAATGAAGGGAAGTTGAGCGTTTATTGTGATTTATCCCCACTCTCTCCAAAAAGAACAAAAAAACCCTAAAAATGAGAATGGGTTAAAAACCATAGATAAATACCATGGGTCAAAAACCCTTGGACCATCCTATAAATACATTGTGAAGGCCTCCGCCAAAACATTTTTAGCCATTCTTAGTCACACCATTCACTTTTTTGCCATTATTCCCATATCTTGCCATAGCATCTCCTACGATGTACGTTGATCTAGCTCCGTACCTATTTGAATCCATTCCCCATTTTACAACCATTCGTGGAAGAGACTAGAGACCCAAAACGTGGAGCTGCGAGACCATTTCCTCAGACAGCTATGGTGGCCCACATTACAGAAAAAGGTATGAATTCTTTTATGTTTATTAGTTAGTATAATATATTTGAAAAAATATAAAAAAAATTGTTATTCTTATTTTTACTTCCCATTATTATTGTTGAATTCTACCCTATGATCTGGATGATCTAGGGTAGGTGCTTTTGCACGTAGTAGGGGATAAATCCCCACTATAGTTTTGGAGACTCCACTTGGTCGATCCATATCGATCTTGGTTTTTTCATGTATTTCTACTAGTTTGTTCTTCTTTGTTACCTTCAGCCACCACAGATATGACCCCCTCATGGCAGATCCAAACTAGTCGTAACTGAGTTCTTTCCCCCCGACCTAAGACAACAGTCTTTTTCCAAAAAAAAATCAGTTCTGGTCGAGTCGCAATTATTCAATTGAAAGAAGCGACCCAATCGCACCTTTTTTCCCTATAAGCACGACCCAGGTCACGCCTTTTTCCCTGATAAATGCAACTTGGACCAAAATTCCAGATAGCTCTTGTCTCAACTTTCGGAGTGACTTTAATCGCTACCGTGACTCAGTTTTGTGCGACCTGTCGTGCTTAATCCCCTGTTTTTTGCAAACTGATTCTTTTGACTGTTTTTCTGCCTCGATCACGACTTTTTTCCAATTCTGTGTGACCCTGGTCGCACCTGTTTTGCTGACAGGTGCAATCTGCATTTTTTTAGTCCTTTTTCGGTGTTTGAGATCCTTGTTCTAGACCCCTTGTCTTTGATTTATCCATTTCTGACCTATTTTTGTCCAGATCTGATCCATTACAACCCCTCGGTTCTTTTTGTGGTCCTAGTTTCCTTGTATGTGAGCCTCTTGAGTCGAACTTCGTAGTTGAGACCCCCTGAGTGTTTCCTACACATTGGTCAGTTCCTTAGGCGTTCATTTACTTGTGTTTATTTTCTATTCTAGAAGAATTAGTTGTTATTTTTCATGATGTTTACTGTCATTTACTGCTATTTATATTCATTTCATTTTTTGCATCCTGACAGTGAGATCATTGCATCTTGGTCATGGGATTGTTGGGGTTTATACACATCATTTGCACACATCTCACACCCTAAAAACAAAATGCTTTGTTCATGACCCCAAGCCAGCCTAAAAATTTAACTTAATTCCAACCAACATTGTAACCTCATTTGAGGAACAGAACAATCTTGTAGCTAAGTTAGGACATTGGGGATAGGCATCCAAATAACACCCCTTTGCAACTCACATCTTGAGACATAGTTGTTTTCCATTAGGGGACCAAAATCCTCTTGTACTTGTAGACATGGTCACGTCCAGTTTATCGCCCCCCCCACTTTGTGGGTCGAGTAAGCCACAACGAATGGGTTCTGGAAGTCATGGTGGAATACCACACTCCATTCTGTACCAAAGGATTACCTTTCATAGTCCTCCTCATGCATACCAGAGTATACCAGGTGTCGAGGGCCAAAGGGATGAAGTGCTAAGAAACCATCCTGTACGTGTCATGAATGAGGTAGCCTAGTTGTCATTCTTTCTAGGGATATTTTACATAGAGGTCCTTCTCGATAGTGGGATTCTCTTAGCCTATTGTTCTTCCATTTTGTATTGTCTGTCTGGGATTTCACAGCCCTGCTGAGGATACGATTTGTGAGGGGATTCCAGCTTGTAGTTAGGAGTTTGCTTTCACTTTTACCCCATAGGTTAGTGTGTCATTTTATTTCTAGGTGGTGTTGCTTGTTGGCTTTCTAACCAATGTGTTGTCGACTCGCCTTGCTGTAACCTACAATTGCAGTTTGGTTTTATAGATTGTTGTTGTCCTGTGAACCACCATTTGTACGCTCTCCTTCTGCACACTCGGCTGTAGTTGGATTTTTTAGCGTGTGGTTGATACTCTTGAGTTTCCATTCATTACACAACACTCCATCACGTCATCATTTCTTCTCCATGCTACTCACATAGACTTAGAGGGAATACCCCTCATTTCAGTTCATTGAACTATCATAGTCGAATCCATATTCGACATCATTCACCACCTTCAGAGCCATACCTAACATTTGAGTCTGATTTGGATTTCTACCAATCCGAACCCACCTTGTTCTTGATCCATCTAGCCCCATGGCTGGTGTACCTCCTATTCCCTTTCAAGGGGGGCGGTTGATAGTGGAATTGTGTCAGTCCCACCCATCATTCTGAATATACCTTCGACTGGACCTCAGGTCCTTCTCCTAGTGGACCCTTCGCCGCCACACACATTGTTGTTGGTTTGCTAGCCACTAGTGGTGGCCCCACTCCAGCCACCGTGGTTCCTAGCATACCACCATTTATACATGGATCAGTTGCCCTTCCACTTCCATTCCAGCTATTCCTACCATCATAGTGAGTACTCCTATTTTCGTAATTCAACCTTACCCCACTCCAATCATCCATGGGAACTGCATTCCTACTGGTATCGACAATGTTTTTGGCCCTTCTCGATCCACTCTAGGTTCTATTCTACCTTTTATGGCTAGCCTCAACCTGCCTTATTTGGAACAATTGACCAATGACCCCATTCATCATAACCCAATATGGCCTCCTATTCCTACCAAACTCCCCTAATACATCCCTAATTTTGAGGGTGAGGCGGGAGAAGACCCCAAAAAGCACATTATGTCATTCCACTTATGGTGTTCATCTAACATCATATTGAATGATTCGATCCAATTGTGGCTCTTCCAACGCACACTCACAAGTGTTGCAGCCAAGTGGTATATCAAGCTGCATCATGCCACATAGCCAGACTTTTCCTTGTTAGCCTCGATGTTCCTTCAATACTTCCAGTTACCCGTTTGTTATGATGAGGGTGTGGAAATTTTATTGTTCTGTAGACAAAACACAACTACCCATATCACGGATCATATACATGAATGGCACCGTCTCTGTATCCTATGTAAGATCTAGTTAGAAGATAGGATTTTCCTAGATTGGTTTCTCAAAACCTTACCCCCTCCCCGTCGCCAAGGACGTTGCATCTGAATGCCCACAAACCGAGGAGGAAGCCATTTTGAAGACACAACAGTTTGATCTCATATAATCCCAATCAGGTTACTTGTATACCATTATACACAATGCTCCCGGTACCGTCTCCTCACGTCGAGATATGTCCAGGGCATCCCATGCTACTGATGGAGTTATCGACTCTATTACTCAGCAACCCCACTTTTACACAACCTCTCCTTCGATGCCAACCCTTGATTTTTCACGCATAACAGCTCAGTCTAGAGCCACACCTTCCTATGCAACTATCACACCAGTTCCTCACGTTCACAGACTGAATTGTTCGGTACACTCGTGTAATGGCCAAACGACTGTCTTCGCAGCCCCACTAGCTACTCCTACCTATTACCCACCACCCGTTCAACCTACTCTAGCTCAATCCCTGACTCCTCCTACTCCTCCAGGATAACTCTACGCACAGGAGAACCTTCCTAATCAACCCATCCCCAATAACCAACAAGGGAAGGGAAGACGACAGAGAGGTAGGAATCATGGTAACAATCAACCTCAAGGAGGTGGCCAACAACCTAACCCTCCGAACAATAATGGATTCAACCCTCCTATACAGAATCCCCAGCATCCCGCTAGACTTGGAAAGAACCCACAATTTTGAACTAATCATTTGTGTACCATCTGTAACACTTATGACCATTACACGCATCAGTGTCCTCATATGAACTGCGTTCGCCAGTTACTCCAAAGGAATACTCAATGTGACCTTAATGGGGCTACTCTGACTCAACCAAACCCAACACCACCAGGTCCTCCCCCTATGGTGCTCCAAAACCCCTTACCAAATCAAGGGATGTTTGCAACCCAACCCTTGGAACCACAAAACACCACAACCACTTTTGCGGGTCAACCCATTGAACCTGGTGTCCATCACCTCATGACAGTATCGTCTAATGTCAACCTATAGACTCGATGAAACCAGTATGGCTCCACCATGGAAACCATTAACTACTATGTGGTATCTACCTTCACCGCTCCATATATGTCTTTGCATTTCCAGATACCCCCCATGGACGGGACTTCCAAAGTACCATGGTTCCCTTTGCATCATGTCACGAACAACGCCACTGCCAGAGTTGTGCTCAACTAAAGTATAGTCGATGACTTGGCTTAGTCTCTCTCGGCCATGTCCGATCTAGAAGTACTCAAAACTTGTCCTTCACAACGTAAAGCGTTGTTATATCCGTTAGGTTTCGTCGATCCCTCTAACTCTAGGTTGATAACCTTCGACCTGGATCAAGGAGAGCCCCAGATTCAATCATTTGTATCCTTCGAATTTCAGGTCATGATTCATAATTCATCCATTCATCATTGTATCATTAATGAGGGGGAATCCACCTGTGTTATGTCAACCTTTGTTTGGCAGAAACTTGGATCATCAACCCTTCAACCTTCTTCCGCCGCTCTTCGCACGTACAATGGTCACGCTGCTCAATCCCATGGCATCCTCATGAATGTCCCTGTTGAGTTAGCAAAAAAAATAATGTTGATTGGAATTGAGGTTATCAACGCCCAAATCAATTACAACCTCCTCCTAAGTTGTAGTTATATGTATGTAATACGAGTCATTGCCTCTATTGTCTTTTGACTCCTAATGTTCCCTCATGATGGGAATATCGTGACCATCGACCAGCTAACATATTATGATCCAAAGGGATCAGCCACACTGGAACACATCCTTCCTACTATCGACACTACCATCGACAATATTTCCATACCTTCTTTGTTTGACGCTAGCCTAGCCTTATTTTCCATCACTTCTATGATGGACACCATTTTGTCCTTACCACCTCCTCCTTCACCGATTGATATATCATGTTTGTGCACTATCACATTTGGTAGCGTTCTAACCTCCTTGCAACCTCAGTTGCAATCTCAACCGCAGACCTCGAGATATTATTGGGGATCATTCCCTGTTCACATGATTCCCTTCCTCTTTCCACCTTCTGACATTATGAGTAAGTCCATCATGGCTACTCTCAACCTACCTGGTTTCACTTTGGGTATTCATGTGTGGTACCTGGACCCACTGACCCCTCCCCCGATTCTCCATATAATGTTGAATCCCATCCAACCTATTGTGATAATGTCGCATCCACCTCCTGGTACAAGAACGACTGCTTCTATCTCCACCACGTCTCCCCCTCATTCCACGAAGGCTAGGGAAAAGACGTCCAGAGTGGCTGAAGAACCCTGCACTTGTCCTTGATGTGCTTTATGCGATGTCCAAGGCCATGCAACATACAATTGTCTCGATTTTCCTATCCTTTGCACCCACATGCACACTTTAGTTGAGACTAACGACGCTCAAGTTGTCAACATACCGACCATACCTGTGGTGAAGAACAAGTCGTTGTGAACCAACCATCCATGCATAGTTTATGGCCTATATGTTCATTATTCACACCATTTCCCAAACTTGCCTTAGTATTGGTCGCTCCTTAGTGAAATTCGCACGCACTCTCGAGAATCTGACATTACTGTCCTGGAGGAGATCCACCCTCCAACTTCTTCCTCGGACACCACCAACACCATCTACATGATCTCTAGCTCCAGTAGTCCTTTCTCGTCCTCGATCATGGAATATCCATCTGATCTATCTGTGCACTGCTTTCACAATGACCAAGAGATTCTTGAAGCTCTTTCGACTCCTGAGTATCCTTGGGATGATATGCACCATCACTCCTTTTCATCCCCGATGAGCCTTCTTCATCATCAAACCAATACTCTGTCGAAGTGAAAGACTTCATCCGTGGAAGTGTTGACTGGTTTAAAAACCTGATTCTGACACCTAAAGCCTTTGAAGAGGGTAACATGGCTAAAATTTCACCAACCAACAAGGTCAATATATCAACCACACCTTGGTTAGTTGAATATATTACACTTGGAGCGTCTTGCTACCCTGAAGAAGTCACTTCATACAAAGCACTTTTTCAGGAGTTTCATGATATTTTTGCTTGGCCATATATTGAGATTCCTACACTTGATCCATCTATCATCGAACATCGTATCGACACATGGCCTAAGGTTTCCCCCGTTCACCAAAATCAATGAACCATCACCCATCAAAGGCTCCCGCTGTAAAAGCTGAGATCGAGAAGATGTGTAAAGTAGGTTTCGTATACCCCATTGTGTATACCACTTGGGTTTCTAGTCATATTCTCGTCAACAAAAAACAAGGTACCATTCGTGCATGTACTGACTTCCTTGACTTGAATTTGGCATGTCTCAAAGACAACTTCCCCACTCTGTTCATTGATCAGATCAATGATGCATGTGCCAACCATGAAGTCTTTTCCTTCATGGATGGTTTTTATAGTTACAACCAAATTCAAATCTGCAAAGAATATTAGTACAAAACTGCTATCACTACCCCCTAGGGCACGTTTGCGTATCGTGTTATGTTGTTTGGCCTTAAACATTTTGGAGCCATTTTTCAGCGGGCTGTGACCTTTTGCTTCCATGAGCTCATTCACATTATCTTGGTCTAATTAGATGACCTCATGGCTCAATCTCGAAATCTTTCTCAACATTTGCATGACTTACGACAAGTCTTCCTGTGATGTCATAAATATAACATCCGCTTGAACCCCCTCGAGTGTGTGTTTTGTGTCCCAGCTGGTTTCTTACTAGGGTTCATCATATCCCACAAGGGGATTGTTGTGGATCCTCTGAAGATTCAATCCATCCTGAATCTCTCCCCCCACGTACTCTGCGCCAATTGCAGAGCCTCCAAGGAAAGAACAACTTCCTTCGTCGTTTTATTCCGGACTATGCAACGAAATTCCATGGATTCTTACACTTGCTCCGTAGCAACATTCCATTTGCATGGGATGAGCATTCACAAGGCACTTTCAACACATTGAAACAAGATCTGACTTTCGCTCCGTTGTTGTGTCCTCCAGACTTCACCGAGGAGTTTATCCTCTGTGTCAGAATCTGAAAATGCTATCGCTGGAGTCTTGGTTCAAGAAGTCGATGCTCATCAAGAGCACGCGATTTATTATGTAAGTCAAAAACTCTCCAGACCACCTTTACGTTACTCCCATGAAGAGAATATGTCCCTCATCATCGTCTTTTCAGTACATAAGCTACGTCACTATATTCTCTTGTGCCAAACTCGAGTCGTGGCCGATTCCAACCCCATGCATTATCTCTTGAGTCGCCTCCTTGTTCAAGGTCGTGCTACCAAGTGGATTGTCATTCTCCAAGAGTATGATCTGGAATTTGTTGCCCCAAAAAGAACCAAATATTTGGTGTTAGCTTCCTTAATGACAAACTTCCCTTCGTCGTCTACCTCACCACCTATCACAATCAATATTACTGACGAATTTTTATTTGTCATCTCTACGAAAGACCCATGGTATGGGGGCATTCTCCTGTACTTGTGCACACAGAAATTTAGGCCCCATTTAAGCCGTGAATATCGTCGTCACATCTGGCACCATGCTACTCGATATCTCCTTATTGGTGATGTTTTGTACCGCCGTGGTGTTAATACCATATTTCATCGTTTCCTCGCCCACGATGAATTCGAACAAGTCCTCAATGATTGTCATAGTGGAGCTTGTGGTGGCCACCTCTCTAGTTTGGCCACTGCCCAAAAGACTCTCCGCGTCAGTTATTTTTGGCCCACCATCTTCGTCGATTGCATCCATTAAGTTAAACACTGTCGTAGTTTCTAGCTCTTTTCTCCAAAATCATGGACACCTCCCACTCTGCTACATCTTGTCGTTACAGTCGGTCCCTTCTTTAAATGGGCTATTGACTTCATGACCTATAACCCTCCTTTGGTCGGTGACCATAAATACATCATTGGGGTCGTTTATTATTTCACCAAATGGGTTGAATCCATGCCTACGTTCAATTGTAAGGCTGATACTGTGGCACGTTTCTTTTTTAACCACATCATCACTTGTTTCGGTGTCCCACAATAGTTAGTGTCAGACCACGGGTCTCATTTTGAGGATGTTGTTTGGAAAAATATTTCTGCCATGTTAAAGTTTGAACATCAGTATTCCTCCGCTTATTACCCCTAGGGCAATGACGAAGTTGAGGTTGTCAACAAGATCCTCAAAACCATGCTCCAACAAATGGTGGAAAAACACAAATCTAACTGGAATCACTTGATCTTTTCATCCCTCTAGTCCTACTGGACATCGACAAAAACCACCACTGGTTTTACCCCATTTAACTTATTCCATGGTGTGGAATTGATTCTTCCCATTGAATGTCAAATTCCATCGCTATGCCTTGCTATCGAACTTCTACCTGATACTTCACCATTACAACAACCCCTACATGTGCTTGAACAGACCAATGAGGACTGTCATCCCGCTCTCCAAATGATTGAAGTGGCCAAAATTCGGTCGAAGTCCCACTATGACTCATACGTCCACCCACACACCTTTAGTGAGGGGGACCTAGTCCTCGTCTATGATCAAGCCAATGATAATATAGGGATAGGAAAGTTTGAATCCATGCGGTATGGCCCTTATGCCATCCATCGATGTATTGAGAAGGGGGAATATATCCTTGCTGACTCTGACGGCTGCCTCTTGAAGAATCCCTGCAATGGGCTCTACCTCAAGAGGTTTTATGCCTAAAGTCGCTCACCATGAGTACCCTTATGTCATAGTTTTTCTTTTTTGTTTTGCATCGTTTTTGCCACAAGTCGCATAGTTTGTTTCCTTGGTTGCTCCAGATGGATCCTACTTCACCTTGCTATGCTGGTTTCATTGATGGAGCAAGTAGATGGTATCCTAATCTCCCCTCGGCTACGTGGGTTATTTATTCCCCGTCACATGAGTTCATCCATATCGACAGAATGTTTGTTGGTGTTGCTACCAACAACTAGGTTGAGTACGATGGTGTCATTGGTCTCCTGATCGTCGCCCTCCACTTGGGTATATGTCTCCTTGATGTCTTGTTAGACTCCCAGCTACTTGTCTCCCATATGAATAACTGCTACCGGGTACGTGATCCTTGTCTCTTTAGAAATTTCTTGCATTTCGAATCCATTTCATTCATACATGTTCCCAGAAGTCTCAATAGTGTAGCAGATCAAATGGCTAATGAAATTCTAGAGTGGCACATCAATCATCACATATAATAAATAAACTGCACCATGCATCATCATATATTCATGCATACATATTTCATATGCATCATATAAGCATCATCATAATCATCAAAGAGACTCATAAAATACCCATAAAAACACATAAAAAGGTGCATCCACGTGAATATATCTATCATATCATAATGTTCACTACAAAATGAGAAGTCCACAGGCTTTCTAGGATAATCATACATATCAAACAAAAATCCCCATGCTCAAACGCATTGGGGGAATCATCACAAGCTGCTAGTCCGATTCATCCTCCTCTCACTCTATGTTCTCGTCCTCGTCCTCATCGAAGCTCTCCTCCTCCATCAGCACATCACCCTATGTCGCTGCTTTGACATACTCAATAGCAACTGTGATCCTCCTCATGAGAGAGATCCACTCTAGAGGATCCTTGTAGCATACGATGATCAGATCATCATTTAGGTATTGCTACCAATCATTGGTGACCCCCTCCAGAAAACGCTCCACGTCTAGTCGCATTGAGTCCAATTTCAGACTCTGGCATCTCCTTTGTCCATGAGCAGGTGGATCTCAACCCTCCACCCTGCCCCTACGTCGCTGGTACCCTGCTGGAGGGTGCAGTCCCACGTCAACACATGCACACAGTATGTCATCAGTATCTATCAAACACATGATCTAGCTACCACTAAGCTAGTAAACTATATATGTATGCAACCACAAAAATCATCATGTATACATACCGTCAGGTCCCCAGACCTGCCCTAAAGGTCAAGGCATCTCCGGGTCTCCTTGGTAATCCCTCTCAGCATATGGATAGTCCTCTATGCTGACATGAAGATGCCTCCACTGCGCAAAAATCTCCTAGGTGAAGAAGTGACCCACCAATCCGCATCCCTCTCTGATCATCGTCTCGCACCACCTCATCATGTGAGGCTTGCGAGGTCCCCCATCACGCACCGCCAAATGCAGTTGCAGTGTAGGAAGCCAAAAAATGAGCACAAGAACAAGGGAAAACATAAATCCCCCACCACCGAGCTAGCATGGTTCAACCCACGTCGAACCACATTCAAGTACATCTGGGCCCACCCATAGTAGGTTCCCCTCAACACACTCTCCACCATCACCAGTTGACCGCCTGATATCTTGTGTGGCCTCATCAATCCTAGTATGCACAACACCATGGTTTCCACTGCTCGAGTCTCTAGACTCTCGATGTCACACACTAGTGTGTATGACTTGTGCACAAATGTCGATGCATAGCAATTCCTTGAGCATAGGTCATCCATCAACACCCCCCTTGTGAGCTTTGGCGTAGTGTCGGGTCACACCTAGAAGTGGAAGGCTAGTCAGATAGTACACATATGGGAGGGTGATCTCCAAATGCTCACCTTGGATGATGAAGCACTTGATGTCTCGATCCTAGTAGCTCATGACGGCTTGTCCAACAATGGTTTTTCTAAACACATCAACAGGATCTGAAAGAACTTTAACATCCCACATCGGACGAGTGTGTCATGTAGCGCCCCATCATCATCCACCTCCTCTCGGAGGTCTCCAATGTCTCTCTCTTGCCACGCGACTTAAGGCATCCTGCACATACACACAGTCCCTGTCAGACCCAGTCATGCAAAAATCCTCATTCTAGGATAGGTCACGCCTGTTCAGCCTTTTTGTGCGACCCAAGTCGCGTGAAAGTGTTGAACAGGTGCAACGAGGTCGCTCTTATCCATTGAACAGGTGCGACCTGGGTCATGCCTATCTCCCCAACAAGTGCAACCAGTTCGCTCCTTTATGTTAGATAAGCGTGATCTGGGTTGCACCTTTTCCTTCAAAAAGTGTAACCCATCCCTAGGAACCCTTCGGGCTTTACCAAGGCCCCTAGAGTGAGGAAAACTAGAAAATGAACCACTGAAAAAGATGGGTTTGATGAGAGCTCTTACCTGCAAGTCACAGATATCTGAAAATTGTCAGTCCAGTCGAAAGAAATCAACAATTTTGTTTTAGGGCCCTCCATTCCAACTCAACACTGCACAGTGAAAATGACAAGTGTCATGTGGTCCCCCCTGTTTATAGACCTCCATTTGGTCTAGTTTTTCTTCTGTGCACCACAAAGTCATTCGACGTTTGTTTTCTATGTCATTCACACCATTGGGTTCGGTTTTCCGTCCTCTGTATTTTGACGAGACCCACATCTCGCGCTCTCCTTTGGAATTTTTGGGCCATTTCCTAAAGTCATCTCGATTTGTGTGCCACCACGCAAATCGCACCATGCACATACTGGCATGTTCATGAGCCATCGGCTCCATCCATACTACAAACTTGGCCTTATTTTACCGCCATCCATCATCCCGCAAGGAGGCCCCACCAGCATTCCACTGTTATTTATATCATCCATGTTCACATCACCATCCCTTTTGGTACATCGAACACTTCCTCCTTGCTTGATTGACCATTACAAAGTTTCTGTTAAGCTCTTTTTTTACTCCTAAAAGTATGAAATATTGTCGAGCCCTTTCACACTCGTTAAAGTATTTGAAAGGGCATCTATGTGGCCTCGTTTAGATCCTTTTTTGGACTACGTAGAATATCAAAAGAAAAGGACCACCCCTAGCACATTCCAGCTATGAATGTTTCCCTTTGTATCATTTTATGCTTTGTCGAGCATTAGGACCGTAACTTATGAAAAAGCTCTTTATGGGTTGACTTTAAGCTCTTTTCCATCCCTCTCATCAAGAAAAGATTGCCGAGAAAACTTGGTTTCATTCATGCTCGAAAAATTATTTGAATGATTGTTCAATCAGTATAGGTTTAACCTTTTCCGTCCTGGTTGGACTACCTACGGCAAATAAGTCTCTCTTCCCCTTTTTGTTGGGAGAGCTCTCATTTGTACATTGTTATGTTGTTTCGTACTTAGGAGACTACTGTATGAAAAAGAGACCACACTGGAGTCTTCTTCCTGTTTTCAGACTCTCTAAAAATGAAAACACCATCAAGCATTTACCGTCTTGGGCTCGATAAAAATCCACGAGATAGTGTCATCTTGAGCATACTTCTATCCCTTCTTCGTGCTCCTTAAACTATGAAGAAGGCCCATAACGGTGTCTCTAGGAGCCACCACATATGATCTCACATTATGGAAACTTTCCCCCATTTGGTTTCCTTTTCTCATAGTACTTTGCAATGAGTCTCCCTTGAATCCCATGGATATCACTATTCTAGCTACTCTCCCAAGTATTTCCCATTGCAGTTATCTCCCTGATCTCATAGCTATGATCCCTTTCCCATGATTCAGTTTCATTTTCTGCTAGGTCAACCTTGCCATCATACTCTGAACAAAGGAATTTTGATTCCCCCGTACTCCCCTTCCCCTGTTCCCCATTCAATGTCTCATTCCTCTAGTTGTTCCATATATGTGGTTATCCCCCTTACACTTCTATCAAGGAAACATCATTTCCTTGTTAGTTGTAGCTCTCCCTCTGTCGATGTCAACACATCTATTTCAGAGGTCCTTGTATCCTAGTTTCATCCACCTCATTGATGAGTTCCTTGGACCACTTGAAAGGAGTCATTAATTCCTTTCGGGTTGGTTGTGTCTTACATGCTCGACTTCAGCTACACTATCCCACCGTTCGTACAGGTATTGGTTCTTTCATTATTTGTTCAAAGACCTTGGTTGTCACCTGACTCTAGCACATGGTTTAGAACATGGATAGCTAGGTGAACATTTTTTGGTGTTAACAGGAAACAATCATTCAGAGTCTTAGTTGGAAATCTAAATTTCCCAAGTTTCATCAATTATGGGCAGATTGTACACAAGAAGAGACTAGACTTGTAGTTAGTGGCCGATTACATGGCACTCAACATGAGGAAAGTCAAGCTCTTACAAACCATGCTAAGAAAGGAAAAGGTAAGGAAATATTTTTTTATGAAAGGAAAGACAAAGGTGGAATATCAAGCGCTAATCCAGAACAAAAGAAGAAGAATGATCTTTCACACATCAAATGCTTCAAATGTTAGAAATATGATCGTTATGCCAAGCAATGTAGCAGATCAAAGACGAGAAAGCACCAACAATAAACTACAGATGTTTATGAAGTTTCTCCATGCAAGAAGTCAAGGAATGATGATCAAACATAGTTCTTTTTTATCTCCGCTCTCTCAGGTACAGTTCCTACCACTAGTGATATTTGTTTGATAGATAGTGGTGCATTTAGACATATGGTAGGTTACAAGGAGAACCTTACAAATGTGGTAGAGAAAGAATCCCATCTTAGAGTGATACTTGGGGATGGCGCTAGATATACTGTGAAGGGATCTAGGGATACCTCCCTCCAGTTAAATTCTAGTGATACTTTACATTTGAGTGATGTGTTGTATGTACCTAGGATGAAAAGGGATCTTGTATTTATATCAGCCTTGGAGGACAAAGGTTACAAAGTTGCATTCTATGATGGGAAGGTTCTTGCATGGCACAAGAACTCTAGCATGGCTTCATCTCGTTTGATTGGTGTTCGAGAGGATATATTCTACAAGTTATATACATAACTAGTTCATGCATTGGTACATGATTCCACCAGTTTGGGTGAAATGTGGCACATGATATTTTCTCATCTACACTATAGAGATCTTCCATAATTGAGGATGATGGTCACAGGAATTCTAGTACTCCATGTAGACCATGATGGTATTTGTAAAGGATGTGCAATTGGAAAAAATGCCAAAGGATCTTTTCCAAGTGGTGACAACAAGTCCAAGGGGATCTTGTATCTAGTTCATTCAGACTTGTGTAGACCCATGACAATCACCTCATTAAGTGGATACTACTACTATGTGATCTTTATTGATGATTATTCTCGGAAGACTTGGATTTATTTCCTCAAGTCCAAGGAATTCAAGGCACAAGTCGAGAATTTGTCAAGAAAAACAATCAAGGTCTCGAGTTAAGATAATGGAGGACAATACAACTCTATAGACTTCAATGATTTCTGCAAGGAAGCAGGAATTAAGAGGAAGTACACAATTCCTTACAACCCTCAGCAAAACGGGGTTGCAAAAAGAAAGAACAAAACGATTATCGAGGCAACCAAAGCTATGATTCATGACCAGGGTTTTCCAATGTTCTTGTGGGAAGAAACTTCCAATACAATAGTATATGTGCATAACAGGAGTCCTCATAAAATCTTGAAGAACATGACTCCAAAAGAGGCTTTCATAGGTGTGAATCCACAAGTTGACCACTTACTAATATTTGGTTGTCTAGTATATATATTCATGTGCCCAAGGAAAACAGGACAAAGCTAGAGCCTTCAGGAAGAGAGGGGGAATTTGTGGGATATAGTGAGTCTTCGAAGGCTTAGAGGATTTACATTTCATGATCGAGACAGAATGAAGTCAAGAGGGATGTCGCCTTCGAAGAGGAGGTGAATTTCATAAAAGCCAAAGGCTCTGATATGGAGAATGATGATGCTGAGTTGGTGGCTCCAAAGGAGATGGTATTCTCCCCCTCCAGCAATTCAAAGTGAGCCAACTGAGACAATTGAGTCAGTTGATCCCATTGACCTAGGAGAGCTAGTTGATGTCCCTAGAGATGTTGCAGTGGGACAGAAGAGGCCTGCATGGGTACAAAAAACATTGCAGGATGTAGAGGGGCATGAAGCTTCTCATGGCATTTTCCAAGAAAACAAGAGACCTCACATATTCTCGAGCTATGTAGCCTTAATGAGCCACATCATTGACGCAGAGCCCTCCATTTATGAGGAGGCTTCCAACCAACAGGTATGGAAGGATTCCACGATGGAAGAATATCAATCCATCATGAAAAATGACGTGTGTGAATTTGTGCCAAGACCTTAGGGGAATTCAGTAGTGTCTTCCAAGTGGATTTACAAAATCAAACATGGAGCAGATGACAGTGTGGAAAAACACAAGGCTAGATTTATGGCTAGAGGATTCTCTCAAAAAGAGGGATTTGATTATGATTATACATTTGCTCCTGTGGCTCGATACACTTCCATCAGGACGATCATTGCTATTGCTTCAACTATGGGATGGAGGTTGCATTAGATGGATGTTAAAACTATATTCCTCAACGGTGTGACCGAGGAAGAGGTATACATTGAGTAGCCAGAGGGTTTTGTGATCCATGGGAAGGAGTCCCATGTCTCCAGGCTAAAGAAGGCCTTATATGGACTCAAGAAGGCACCACGTGCTTGGTACGCTCAGATTGATGGATAATTGGTGAGCTTGGGATTCACCAAGAGTGATGGAAATCCCAACCTTTACTACAATGTTGTGGATGGTGAGACATTGATTCTAGTGCTCTATGTTGATGATATGTTTCTCACTAGAGCTGAGAAACTCATTGAGTGGTGTAAGAGGAAGCTAGTCTATGAATTCAAAATGAAGGACCTTGGATTGATGCACTATTTCTTGGGACTAGAATTGTGGAATATGCATGATGAGATCTTCCTGAATCAAGGGAAGTATACCATTAACATCCTGAGGAGATTTGGGGTGATGTACTGTAAATCCATGGCCACACCGATGGATTCAAATATGAAGAAGTTGAGATCTTGTGCTTCTGGTTTGATAGATCCCACCATGTATCGATAGTTGATCGGATCATTGATGTATTTCGTCAACACTAGACCAGATGTATGTTTTGGAGTGGGTACTCTCATCTATTTCATGTATGAGCCAACACAGATAAACTGGGTTGTTGCAAAACATGTGTTGAGATATTTGCGTGGAACAGTGGGATATGGCCTAAGATATGCTTCCAGTGGTGACATGATATTGCAAGGCTACTTTGATTCTGATTGGGAAAGGAGTGTTATGTATAGGAAGAGCACCCCCGGGTGTTGCTTCAATCTGGGATCTGTCGTGATTTCCCGGTGTAGCAAGAAGCAAACCTCAATGGCACTGAGTACTGCAAAGGATGAATATATTGCAATATGTGTTGCAGATCGAGAGGTGGTGTGGCTTTGAAAACTCCTTGCAGGATTATTTGGTTAGACTCTAGAGCCAACATTGATTCACTATGACAACTAGAGATATGTGCACCTATCAGTTAATCCAGTATTCCATGATAAATCAAAACATATCAATATTTGGCATCATTACATTCATATTATGGTGTAGAGAGGTGCAGTTGAGCTACAATATGTTCCAACAAATGACCAGATTGTTGACACTCTTACCAAGCCTCTTCCCAAGACAAAGTTTGCATACTTTTGTGAAAGGCTTGGAGTAGTAGAGAATGTTTCCCTCGCTTAGAGGGAAGGATGATTCTTTGATATATTCTCCGAGACATTGTGATGGAGTGGAGAGATCTCTCGAACACCCCGTGTTAGGGTGGATAGGCCACTGGATTCTCCCAGACATTGATGGAGTAGGGAGATCTCTCGTACATCCTGGGAAGGGATGGAGAGACCAACACATGCTCACGGACACTCTATGATTGAATGGGGATATCTCTCGGACAACATGTGACATGATGGAGAGATTTAGTGCATTCTTTTAGACACTCTGTCACAGAGTGGGGAGATCTCTCAGAGACACTGTGATGAGGTGGAGAGGCTGGTGCATACTGACGCATATTACATATTGACTCCTTGATGGACTGATTTGAGAAGCTACATGTAGGCGTTCTGATTGATTAGATCAAGCTGGTGTATATTGACTTCCATATGAACTAGGTTAAGTTGTTGACTCCTCGATATACTTAGTTGAGTTGGAAGACCTTCCTTATGATATAGAGATGTTCAAGATAGTTGTGATGTACATACGATATCCAAATATGTTCTAGTATGATGATGCCTCCCTAGATAAGAGTGAGTGTTAATGTGGTAGCTGCGTGAGGCGTCCTCACAAAGTTGGCCCCAAAAGAAACATGAAGATGAAAATAATATGCCACCAAAAGAGAAGTCGACCCAGGAAAAACAAGACAAGTCGACCCTACTTGAAAAGTGAAAATGTCAACATGAGAAAGTATAAATAAAAGGCACCCTCCTCATTTCTCACCAAGCAAGTTCACTCCACTCAAGAGAGAAGTTCACTACAACTAAAAGAAGAAGATTTTTTGGGGTTTGCTAGCATTGAAAGAGTTTCTATTTTATTCTTATGGTTTATCCTCTATTATATGTGATTACTTTATATCTTGATGTACACTACTTTTTGCGCTGATTATCTCGGTTAGAAGGTTGTTGGGTTTTCTCCCTTAGTGTTTCCCATATCAAAATATTTGTGTCTATTGTTTATGTGATTGGTTATTCTTTTAGTGATCCCATTTATTTGATGCAATTGAAATTATACTGCTACATCTATAAAATCTAACAAATATAGCTTTACATTCATTCACAATTCTTGTCTACAACCATTTTAAAGCATACAAGAAATGTCAATTCTCGTCAGCTCACTTGGTTAAAATGTGGGTTTCATTTGCAAGGAAACTCAAATTCAATACCATTAGGGGCGACTTAGTTGGGAGGAGACACCAAAAAAGTTTAGTCATGTCAAGGGTTGGTGTGGCCTAGGTCGGGTGCGATCCACGAGTGATTTTGACGGCTTTGACGCACTTGGGTTGCATTTTTTTAGTCGTTGGTTGAAATGCACTGGCCCCGAATGATGGGTATTTCTAACAAACAAAACAAGGCATACAAGAAATGATTTTCTTAGCTATAATCGGCATGCTTGCTTTTGGGTACATTGCTAAATGTTAGTTTGAAAAATGATGTGGTAGTTTCCTAATAAAACTTTAAAATTTTCTTTGTTTTGTGTCTGACCAATGAAAATTATAAACTAGGGAAAAAGAATAAAAAAGTTTGATCTTCAAGTCTTGCAAGAAAATAGTTTTTTCTTAGGTCAAGTTTTGCAAGTTCAATAATATTTTTGATAAAATTGGGTAATGCATTATGGCATGGTAAAATGAACTAACTTACCTTGTCCCTTGGCACATGGTTTAATGAATAATTAATTAAAGAATCTTATTTTAGTAATGATAAAATTGGGTAATGCATTATGGCATGGTAAAATGAACTAACTTACCTTGTCCCTTGGCACATGGTTTAATGAATAATTAATTAAAGAATCTTATTTTAGTAATGGGATTTTGTATCATTTTAATGGATCTTGTTTTATAATTCAATCCTTAATCACATACTGAAATTTGTTCAAAACACATTTGTCATTGCATGGTATTCTTTGTGATGGATTGTAATAAAAAATTGTTATGTTGGTAATACATTTACTGAAATGAGTTTCAATTTGCTTGTCTCGGCTGCATTGTAGTCTAAAGTTTATAACTTGACCCCCATTGTTAAAGGTTTGATATTTTTGTTTTTTTCTATAAATAAAATGCATTTTTTGGACCAAAACACTGCTTATAAGAATTATATAACTTCTGTATATTTTTGTTATAGAATTGTTGTATATTTTTGTGTAGTGTGTTGATAACTTGTTGTGCAGATCACACTACAAGAGTGATACAACATGATCCCTGAGTTAATAATTAAAGTGAGTTGAGATATTCAGTAATTATTGTTGCATTTTTAAACCCAACTAATGGATAGTGTTGGATAACTATCCTATAGATCTTCCATAAAATTAATTATGCCTTTGATGGGTTTTAGAAGGAGATTGTTCTCAAGGCTCCAAGGCAGATTTGTATGTTGTAGATTGACAAGTCCAGTCCGTGGGAATTTTTTATGGTGCTTTTGAAGGAAATCTAGTATGGGGTGGGATGTGTCCTATATTTGTTAGAGGCACATTCTCTCTCTTGTGGTTTAGGGTATGGTTCTAATAATATGGCAAAGGTAAAAACAGTCTTTATGCTGGTAGAAATTGTTGCTTAAAAGGGCATTCAAGAGCTACAAATTTTGTTGATTCCCAATTGATTGTGGGATTGATTATGGGGCACAATAGAATCCTTACTCTAGGTTTGTTGCATCTTATCTAGAGGGTCAAGGAGCACTTGAATAGGATGGTAAGATTCACATGTAATGATATCTACAGAGCACTGAATAAGATTGTTGATGGTATCGAAGTGTGTAGTAAATGCTCTGATTGGTCTACTAGAAAGCAGTATCTAAGCAAGAGGTTCTTTTTTGCAAGGCAAACATTGCTGGTTCATTGTTTCATGGTGATTAGACACTCTTGCCCTATATTTCATGTTGTGTTGTCATTGTGGTCAAAATGACCTTGAAAGTTTCAAGGTTTTGTATGGAATCATTATGTGGACAATTACAATGTAGAATCATTTTGAGATTCAATTGATAAGATCGTTTTTTTTAGTTAGAAATAACTTCTTTTTTCTTTTGATCTGATATTTAGAGATATGGAAGACTTATTTCTTGTTCAAGGGTTCTCAAACTCATGCTAACTGTAATTTCACCATTTCTACTTTGAAATAAAGAAATATCAATTTTTTCTTAGGAAAATAGTATATAGATACTAATAATAGTTCATGTATACCATTAATTAATTAATACTGTGTATGTGTAATATCATTCTCTCTTGTAATAAGGCAAAGGTAAATTGTTGCTCTCTTCAAAAACCTCCCAACTATAGGCGACCGGTGTATATGTGTGTGTGCGTGAGAGAGAGTGAGTGTGTGTGTAATACCATTATTTTTTGTAATAGGGTAAGGTAAATTGTTGCTCTCTATCTTTCAATAAATTCCCAACTATAGGAAACAGGTATATATATAAACCACTGCTCTCTATCTTCCAATAACTTCCCAACTTGCCCTATCATCCGAAGCAGGTGCTGCTTATTTTACTTGTCTTAGTATATAATAATATTGAAATTATCATGTATGTCATCAAATTAGGCTTACATAATCCCTAACACATTAAAGGCTGTATGACAAAATAGTATGTTCCTGAGAGCGATTGTGTAAATGCCCAACTTCAAAGCACAATGACAAGGTTCAAACTTGAAAATTAAGTGTTAAACATGGATTGCAACTTAGCTATATTTAGGTATTGAATTTTCTTAACTAGCGAGGCAGGTGATATCGGTATTGAATTTTCTTAAACCAGCGAGGTAGGTGATATAGATGTATCATTAATGTAGCCAAAATTTTACCAGTCAAAAAATAAATAAATAGAAATTGACATTACATTTTTTATCTTTCCACTTGGAAATACATAAATAGAAATTGACATTACATTTTTTTATCTTCCCACATGGAATGTCACCACTACAAGGTATAGTCTATAATACTCTACTTTCTTGGGATTTTTACTTTGTGGACCCTTGTCAAGTTATTTTCATTTTGCAACATTGATTTATTAGCACATGCCAAAATAGCAAGGGAAAAAAACAGCAAAGATCAACTAGTGTATATCTATCTTAATTGTGGATGGACCATTGTCAAGTTATTCCATTTTGCAACATTGATTTATTAGCGCATGCCAAAATAGAAGGGGAAAAAAAGTAGCAAAGATAAACTAGTGCATATCTATCTTAATTGTGGATGTATAAGCATTGAAAAGGATTCAATAAAACCGGGTGCAAATCTCCAATGGTTTAAAAGATTCAGGGTCAAGGTGAATCCATGCTAATCTATCGTTTTTTATCAATTTTTTATTAAAAGATTCAGGGTCAATGTGAATCCATGTTAATTTTTTTTTTTTAATTTTTTCTTTTTTTTTTTCTTTTTCTAACATTAGACATCAGAGTTTGATTTTCTTTACATTTTAGTTTTTTAACGTTACAAATGTGAAACAGATGATGCAACTGTAACACCCTGAACTGTAACTGTAACAGGGCCTCACTTCTGTAAGTGCAATCAAGTAAACATTATACAAATAGTCTTCCAAGGAAGCTAAAAACAAAATTGAAGGGCAACAAATAAAGGATTTGATACCATATGATAAACTCACAGTTTCAACCTCGAGGACATATATTATCTACCCTTCAACACAAATGATGTGCCAAGGTAGGGAGCATATCTTGAAGAGGAGGAAAACCATTAGGGCAGTATTGCACGGAACTATATAGAGAGAGAGCCAATGCTAGCAACTATAAAACGTTTGCAAAGGATGTTTCTGGTTTTTTCCACTTCCACTCTGTTTATGCCAAAAGACAGTCATGAAAATCAAGCAGAACTCTAGTAAGTTTTTGTGTTTTCAGAATTGTACTGTAGATATATTTTCTCTATTTGCACATGCTGTGAGATGGCCTTCATGCATGAAGCATAGTTCAAGAAATGCATATTGAGAGCTCTCCTAAACATGATAAAAGGGCCCTTTCATGCTTTTCTTTCTTTTCTTTCTTCCTTCTGCAAAGAAAGTTAAGAAAAATAATCTTAACTTGTTGCCACAATGGGAAAAGCAACGCCAAAGCAAATTAAAACCTGAAATCCTCAACACCTCAGAAGAAAATAGGTACAACAGTTTTTGAAAACGGGTTCTTCAATGAACTGAAGTAAGTCATAAGCTATAAAGCAATGAAGTTTGGACTCTTGGAGAGCTTACATTATTATGCCAAACAAAAGAATTGATTTTCAATATAACATTCAAATGCTTTCAATTTTCAAAGTGGTCCAAATAGCATGCAATACACAATAGTTCAAATTGAAAGTTGACAAATGGTGTCCATTTTAACGAGCAGGTAGAACAAGAAACAACTTGACTGCAATTTCTTTCAAAAGAATCATAAGAAGCAATCAATTCCTGACAAATACAGAAAAATTTCTCCTGACAATCATTAACTGCCACTCTCTCCCTTGATAGATTGCACAGGTGGCGCTCTATAATAGGCAGGAACAGTATTAGGAAAGAACATCTGTCTGATTCCTTCTGCCTTAATAATTGGCAAAATGATATTGGACGCACCCTGCCATAGTGGACAAAAATAAGTAGAGATTTAAGTCCACAACAATGAAACAAGCACAACTTACAAGAATAATAAAATAGAAAATCGCTTCAATATACTGGAACTGCATCTGTAGCAAATGTTTACTGCTCACCTTATTCTACGCTTATTAGACATGAATCATTACATGAAAGGTCTACCTGCAAGGGGCCGTGGCCTCACCAGTGATGCCAAAGAGAAAACGCTGACTAAAAGGTCATCAAGTCCATAGTAAGTTCCCCAGGGCTTACAAATTTGTAAGACCTTTCTTTTGAAATAATTTCGGAAAGATGGCCGAAAAATGATTTAAACCTTTCTGAAAAAGGTATATATCTTAATGTCGTTCTGATCGTGAGCGTGAAGGAGCAAAGCGTGAGCGCGAAGGAGCGAAGGAGCAGAGGCGTGAGGCGTGAAGGAACAGAGCATGAAGGAGCGAAGGAGCGGCAGCTTGAGCGTGAAGGAGAAGAGGCGTGAGGCGTGAGGAGCAGGGGCTTCAACAGCATGAGGAGCAGAGGCTTCATACGGGGGCAGAGGCTTCATTCAGCGAGGAGCAGAGTGAGGGTAGCGTGAGGAGCAGGCGGCCTGAAGGCAGCAGGCAGTAGGTGTCGAGCACCCAATATGCAAGTAGATTATTACCAACATACAGAGTGTACAAAATTTATTGTCAACCCAGGAAAGTCTTCTATTTCAAAGGATAAAACGCACAGTATATGCTTAAACACAAAGTCACTGCATCGGACATTACTATCCTCTATCAACTAAGCTCATCCCAAGAGTCTATGTAATCCCATTGTCTTCTAAGTACTACAATCTTAATTACTTTCTGCTATGCATTAAGGAAAAATAACAAAAGATTCAAATTACAATTGCAGATGAAAAGAAATCCCGTTGACATCCCTGAATGATTAATTCACCTATTCATTCTGATTACTCTTAGAAAGCCACAAGCATAAATTGAATATTGATCTAGGAATTCAAATGCAAAAGATTGAGTTCAGCTACTCTAAGAAATTGAAATGCAGGAATGAAATCCAACAATCATGACAGTAAAAACAAATTGCAAGGATTCATGGGACAATGACTAAGACCTCAAGATGAAAAGAGTTGTTTACAGCTACCACACGAATTGCATAAAAGATAGTTACCTACTCAGTCGACTGTCACTCTGTACCACTTACAGATCTCAAGGAAATGCAATCACAATTACACTGTAAATCCACACTTACTACAGCTGCGTACAAAAGAAAGAGAATTAACAGGACATCACACAACAATGAATTAAAAAGTCCTAGTTTAACTCAGCAATCTCTGTGGAACGCGGGCCCAGCCTTCACACAAAGATGCTGGTTGAACAATGTAACGCCTCTTAAGTCAGAAGTAACTCCTTGTATTAAAAGATAGAATGATTACACAAATTGCTCCCCACAGCTAATACAGTAAATGAATTATATGTTCCGCAACACCCTGGGTCGAGACAACTCTCAATATTTATATCTATAGATCATAACATCTGATCCTATTAAGGGGCAGCCATGAAGATCTCTGATCTTCAAGCGCTCTAAATAACACTAGCTGTTACAAACGTGGCATGGTAAAGACATAGAAAGTACGGGAAAGCTGTTAATTGGCCCAGGAGTAGCGATCTTTTTTTATCACAACTATACTCGAGCAGTAGTGTACTGAGGATTTCCGATTATGACGCATTTTGTTACAGCTGCCTTGTCACCGCTCTGTCTAGGATGTCGCATTAGAACCACGCGCCTTGGGTGATGATAGAAGGGCTGAGGATCAACTTGAGTAGCGAATATCCCTCCTTGTTCAGCCCAATCTTCCTGCAGTCCACTTATCTCAAACTACCTTCATAAATCATAACATGTTAGCACATTTGAGAGATACACAACTTTAATTATCACAATCATAAGCATTAATAAGATAAAACAATAATCAGTCATACCTTGGTAGTTTAAGGGGTAGAGTGGAAATAACATGTCTGATTGGGATGCTGAACGGGGTGGAATAGGGGAAGAAAAGGTGATTAGGGATGGTCAAAAGAGGCCATTTCTCGGCTCAACATCTCCCCCCAACTATCTTGTTGCAGGTCCTCATGCAACAACCTACATCATTCAGAATCTGAATCCTGTACTGAGCTCTGCTCGTGGAGAGAGGAAAAATTGTAAGGAAACTCAGGCACCTCATCTGTTTTTAAGAACCCTCTGTGAGTAATCCAATACTTCCAGCGAGTGTTTTTAAACTTGGCCGAGCCGGCTCGGACTCTGCCTGAGTCACCCGAGTCAACCCCTCACCAAGTCAAACCGGCCTTTAAACCGGCTCGGGTGCCCGGTTCAGTACTGAACCGGTCAGCTCGGCTAAGTCAAAGGCCAACTCGCCGATTTTTTCCGGATTTCAAATTTTTTAAAAGGCGTCTCACAGATCTACCATCGGGCCAACTCATGGGTGTGGGGAGTCAGCGTGGCACTTAGCACCTCCACCACTGCATCCTTTGGAGCTCGAACCTATCAGGTGCTATGTCCGTGTTGAAACGGTACTGGGCTAAGAAAGGGTAATTACATTTTTTGAAACACTCTTGTAATCGCGTTGTTATATTCAGGTATCAGTTATTTCTAGCTAGACCCAAACATTCACAAATGGCCATTGCCAGCCGATAGGAGTTTTTAAAAGGCAACACACAGAGCATGTTAAGAAAGTTAATTTTTAATAAAAATGAATAAAATATTAGGACTTTACTATTGACTAATTTCCATGCACCTGCAATGGAGCCGGTGCTGAACTTTCCCATGCCAACAAAAGATCCCCGCATGACCCACAATGGAGCCCGTGGTGAACTTTCCGATGCCAACAAGGTTCCCGCATGAGCTGTCTACGTTAGCATCAAAAACCCCATAGGTTGTGTGATCTTTTTTAAAGCATCTCTTCTCAAAAAGTTTTTTATAATAATATCTTTTTTTATGAAAACTGTTAACTGTAATTATTTTTTATTAAATTACTAAAACCAAATTTATAAAAGGACATAAATTTATAAATGGACATAAATTAATATAAATTTCAATATCTATGGAAATAAATATCTATTTAGTTTAATTTGTTTTTTATCCTTAAATTTTTTTAATATATTCATCATATATTCCTGGGAAACTTATGAAGCGTGTTTCAAACTTGTAGGTTTGATAAATTCACATTCTGGCATATTTCTATAAGCTAAGAATAGAAGATTGTTTGAAAAAATAATTCTCGATTTGCAGAAAGATTGGGATGGAGACTGGAGTTGTTTAAGGGAATTGATTCAATCTCCTTTCAATATAAAAATCTTCTATTTGTCAAACTTACAAATCAATTTAATCTCTGTTGAAGAAAGCAAGAAAAAGCAACCTAGAGGCTCCCTCTTTAGAAGAAAGAAAAGCAACTTAGAGGCTCCCTCTTTGGAAGAAAGATTTGTGAACAAACTATATGTTTATTCTTTAAAATTTAAATATTTTATATGTTTTTTAATAAACCGAGTCATTAAAATCAAACCGCCCGAGTCATTGCCGAGTCATTGCCGAGTCCGAGTCCGAGTTGACCCTCAGCCGATTCCGAGTCCGAGTCTGAGTTTTAAAACACTGCTTCCAACATCGCTGCTCCTCTGCCCTAGTTAAAGAGAAGTCCACGCTGTACGGTTTTGCTGGCCACCAGATGAGGGGGAATTTGAACTTTAAACCCAACCAATTAACCCCACATTCCCTGATACATCCCACATAGCCCTTGACCCTGGAAAGTGCTTGTTTGAAATTCGTGAAACAGTAGGGGTTTCGGCTTCTGAGTGCAGGGGAGGCAGCCTGCCATCTGTGCTTACTCCCTTCCAATGCTACCTGCTGGTGTATGGAAATGTAATTGGTGCAAGTGGAGATCACTTCTTGCTGAAGTCTCATTATATGCTGAGCCTGGGTAGGAATTGAAAGCAAATTTTTATACCGAGCAAGAAGAATACCAGGATTCTGGGGTTCACTTCGAATCCACAGGTTAGTGTGAGCTTCGTTGTGAGAAAAGGTTTGAAAAGACCTTTTCCATTGAGCATAATTGCTCACAAAGGAAGCAAAAGCCCTCAACTAAACGTCCCCCGCAAATGGAACAGGATTTGAATGGCGGTCCAGGGGGCAAGCCATCTCATGCAAGTATAGTTCACACAGCAGATTTTGGTCCTCAAAATTACTTCCAAAGAATGTTTCCAAAAACTTGGCTGAGGTTGTGATTTCAAATGACCTCCCTTCCTTCACAGCCTTCAATTTAAACCACACAAACTGTTCAAACAGGAATACAGGGTAAGAGGAAGAAGGCATCCTGGTGCCTAGGAGTTCCTGAGAGAGAGCATACATCTGCTCTTTTTCCTTCTGCATGGATTGAAACTTTTTCAGCTCTCTCAAATTGCTTTGTAGCTCTTCTTCCCTAATTCTGTGGGCAATACGTTCTTCTGCCCAACTCTATTCCAATCCCCTGATAATTTTTCTATGCTCACTAAAAGAAATCACCCCTCTCTGGTACTCCTCCACCTGGCTTCTCCATTTGGTCACCTCCATCCTCATAATTGAGACTTCTGCTGTGAGGTTCAGGATTTCCTCTTTATAATGCTCCTCTTGATCCGAATTCAAATCAATGAAATTTCTAAGGGGTAGAGGCACTGGTTCTTGTGGGACAGTGTCTTCTTTGTCCTTCTGCTGCTGTGATTGGATATCTTCCTCAGTGTGCAGCTGCTCCTAAAGGATTTCAGTGTCACCTAAGGATTGTGTCTGGGCCTGTTCATCCTCACTCCAATGTATATCGGGGATGATATCCATTTCAGGATTATCTTCTAGCTGCATTTCAGGAGTCCTTGCTGCAACCTCCAAGGATGTTGGTTCTTGTGTAGCAACATCCTGGTTTACTTCTTCATCCCCCTGCTGTTGCAGTTCTTCTTCTATAATTTCTGTATCATGGGAACATTCTGGAGTTGTAGTGCAGAATTCTTTGTTAGGCTCCAAAGTGTCCTCCATCCCCAGTCCTTCTTCCAATTGTTCGGCCATTTGGACAAGTATGCCCAGGGATGCTGGTTCTTGTGTTACAGCACCCTGCTCAAATTCATCATTGTCTTGCCTTTGTGGCTTTGCTTCTATAATTTCTGCATCATGGGAGCATTCCGAACTCAGAGTGCAACCTTCATTCCCACCGTCAGGCATGATTTCATCCCTTGGTTCTTCTGTCCCAGGGTTGGTGGCAGCTTCAGCAAGAATATTCAGAGATGTTGGTTCTTGTGTGGCAGCATCTTCTCTTTCTGCAGCTCCCTCTATTGTAGATGCAGACTGTTGCATTGTACAGGTACGAATTAAAATCTTGTGGCCTGCTTCCTTAAAGATTTCCCCACAGGTGGGATAGCCCACTCGCTCGTCTTCCTTGCTAGGCTCAGTAGAGTTTGATCCCTCCAGTTGATCCGCAGCCTCCACCAATGTGTACATTTTCCTTTCACCCTGTTTCCTGTAGGTTTCTTTCCAAGTTTCCAATTCCCTTTTAAGTGTTTGGACTTCCTCTTTTAATAGTGTATTCTCAGCCAAAAGTCCTTCAATTTGGGGTTCTTCCTCGACTGGCCCTTGTGGAGCATCAATTGGCCTAGGTGCAAGAATAGGGAACTCAATCTGTGCCCCTAGGGTTGTCCATCTTTTTCTTGCTGCCTCTGCTGCTGCAGCTAATCTGGTTCTTTTCCTTCTTATTGGTGAGGTTATTTTAATTTCATCAATTGGTCTCTTTCTTTTCCTTTGTGGTGTTTTCTTTTGTGGTGCTGAGATGTCGGGAGTCACAGCTGAGGTCGAAGGAATATCCCCTGTTCTAGCGTTTTCTTGCTCCTCAGGCTGTTCTTCCTCAATCAAGGTTCCTCCCCACTCCGGTGAGGATTCAATGGTTACTAGCTCGATGTTTTCTTCCCTTACCATGGCTCTGTCACCTTCAGGTTCAATTGTCGCAGCATTTAATACTGCTCCAATTTCACCTTCTGCTGTCAGAGCTGCCCTGTTATTTGGGTCTTCCACAGGATTTTTATCTACATCCTCCCTCAATTGCTCTGTTTGTGCCCCTGGTTGCTCTTCTTCTGATCCAGTTTCATCCCCCCCCCCAACTACATTGGAGGGACTCCGGTCCTCCTGTTGTGGTTCGTGTCCCCCCTGCTGTGGATGAGCTTGTTCCTGTTCTATTGGGACACCAGGCAAGGGAGCGGGTTCCTGAGCTCGAGCTGTGAATTGTTTCCAGGTTATATTATACTAAGCAAGGGTTCTCATGATGATTAATTTGATAAGACCATGGTGGGTTAGTGAAGCAAATGGATGCTTAGCGGCTTGGACGAATCCCGCCATATGATGCAAATCATGAAGGAGATAATATGGAATATTCAACAAAGTCCTATGGCGGAGATGAGAAAGCAAAGGCAGTTCAGAATTATAAACAGTTTGGTACCTACCTTCACAAGTAATGTATTTCTTGAGGAAGACAGCAACCTGGTCCCATGGCGGCGGCAATGAGTGCAATGCTATCCCTCTTCTTGATGATTGAACCTGCTCCCCCTCTATTAAAAAGGCTTTCAATGCTGTCGTCGTGGGGACTCGACGTCCAAACCATGCCCTTCCCACCTGAGGGATGGCAGTAACCTCAGATATAATGGCCTCGGAGACTTCTATGCGCAGCCCCCAAACCTCGAAGTAAGTCTTTGTGAGGTTTAGAGCAAATTGTAAGGCTGCTTCACGATTGAATCCGTCCAGTCTTTCGAAAAATTCTGTCCACCCGGCGGCTTGAAAGATGGCAAAAACCGCAGCATTCTTCCCGAGCTCCTGTGTATTTGAAGGTTCGTAACGAGCTGGAATCCCCATGGTCCTGGCTTCAGACTAAGGTTGTTGTTCCACAGATTACAGAGCCTGAGAATGGAGGTTACAGCGCAGAGGATGCACGAATCGCTGAGAGGAGATGTTAGGGAATGGGTAAATTTGGAAAGTTCAGCACACAAAAACATTCGAAATTTCATTCTGAATTGGGGAAGGTGGCGGTTATTAGTCTTTATGTCGTACGGGGAAAATAGTTAATTAGGCCATAATGGTGATACAAATAAAGGTACGACTGATATCGTTAAATCATATCAATACTTAATCACGTGATAAATCAAAGCCATACCTTGTGGGACTGTGCGCTAGATATCCTTCGGAAAATAGTGGAACGTGTCGTAGCTGACGTTGCGGAAGCCGAACTCATGCGCAGTCATTAATTCAATCATTATAACCGGGATACTGCAATAATTCTATCCGTCGGTGAAGCACAAACCATCGCGTCCACATGGTCGGAATTATGAAAAAGGCTGTCACCTTATGGACCAGTTCGCCGACACGAGGAGGAGGAATCGAAGCCATATTTAGCAGGTTTAATGGCGTAGAAAGCAATTTTCCAATAACACAGGAGTTACCACTGCAGGTTTTGAGAGCAGAAAGGCTGCCCTTAATGCAACAGCAGCCAAATATAGCGGATTTGCAGCCGTCAAAAAAATATCGCGGCCGCCGGAGAAAAGTTCACGGCTGCCGAAAAAGATGTCACAGCCATCGGAAAAGATGTCGCAGCCGTCGAGAAAAGGATCACGGGAAAACGGTTTACGGTCGCCGGGAAAAAGGATTTTTCAGCTGTCGAGAAAAAGGTTCACGGCTGCCGGGAAAGATGTTGTAGCCGCCGAAAAAGATGTTGTAGCTGCCGGAAAATGGTTCACGGCTGCCGGGAAAAAGGATTTTTCGGCCACCGGGGAAAAAGTCACGACTGCCAGGGAAAAAGATTTACGACCGCCGGGAAAAAGGATGTCGCGGCCGCCGGAAAAGATGTTGCAGCCGCCGGTAAAGATGTTGCAACCACCGGAAAATTTATTTTAAAGAAACGGAAAATTTATTTTAAAGAAAAGGAAATGTGGCACGGGAAGGCATAAGAAAACGACTCCGTTCGACAAGCCCAATCTGGTCATCCCCCTAGCGCTTCCCTGCAATTTTTGGAAAACAACAGCAAACGAGAAGATCAAATGCAAAAGGGAAAAAAAACAATATATAATGAAATAGGAAAAACCATTATTTATGTACAGTAATTCAAACGCGATTTACAGTTTAAGGATTGGCAGAGGCAGAGAGAAGTTCCTGCCCTGGTGCCAGCTGATAATCTGGATTGGCGGCAATTTGCGAAATGAATGCATCTTTCGAAATAGGCTTACGGTACAGTCGCAGCCTGTGACCATTAGCAAATAATGGTATGCGGTTTTCATCAATGGTCACCAGGCGGACAGTGCCGTTGTCAAATACCCTATCGACCAAGTATGGGCCTAGCCACCTTGTGCATAATTTACCTTTAAAATCTCTTTTGAATCTGGAGTCGTATAGTAATGCCCAGTCTCCCTCACAGAAGACCTTCTTTTTAATAAATCGGTCATGCCAATTGGATCTCTGTTGCTGAAGTAACACAGTCTGATCTACTGCAGCTAACTGTTTTTCGTCAAATTCGTTTAATTGATTCAGTCTTCTCTTCTGGGCTTCAGTTACATCCAGATTCATTTCGGTGGCTGTCTTCAGGGTTTTGATTTCAAACTCAATTGGAAAGATGGCACTTTTCCCATCCACCAGATCATAAGGAGAGAAACCTATGGTGTTGCGCCAAGTCGTGCGATATGCCCACAGTGCTTCCGGAACCCTGTCAGCCCAATCCTTTCGATGGCTCTTAACTGTTTTGGTAAGGATGGCTTCAATAACTTTATTAGTGCTTTCCACCTGGCCATTGGCTTGGGGGTGGTAAGGTGAAGCCACCCTATGCTGAACATGATACTTCCGTAGCAAGGATTCAAATTGATGCAACATGAATTGCGGTCCCCCATCGGTAACTACTTCCTTAGGTACCCCAAAACGGGTAAGGATTTCACTGTATAGAAAATCAATCACAGCCTGGTCGTTAGCCTTAGCCAAGGCTACAGCTTCTACCCACTTGGTCATATAATCAGTACAAACCAGAATGTAGGCTTTCTGTCTGGAATGAGGGCTGATAGGGCCAACGAAATCCAGAGCCCATCTATCAAATGGTTCAACTACTACTTGAGGTTGTAGAGGCATCTGATCTGTTCTATTGGGCTGGCCCATCCTTTGGCAGCTGTCACAGGACTGAACATATCTTTTAGCATCCATGAAAAGAGTTGGCCAATAATAGCCCATCCGCAGCGCTTTGTGCCCTGTTCTCCTGTCTGCAAAGTGTCCTCCACAAGGTTCATCGTGACAGGCTTTCAGTAAATGGAAGATTTCATCTTCCCTTACACATCTTCTAATCTCAAGATCAAGTCCTGTGTAGAAGAGATGACCGTTTACCCAACAATACCTGGCACTTTCCTGGATGATTTTTCTCTTTTCTCGTTTAGACATATGTGGTAGGAGCTTTCCTGCAACCAAATAATTAGCGACGTCTGCATACCAGGGGGAATGAGCTGAAAGTGCGAATAGATGTTCATCTTGAAAAAAGTCCTCAACAGGCAAACTATCATCACTGTTAGTGAAACGAGATAAAAAATCAGCGACAACATTTTCTTTACCAAGTTTATCTATAATGGTAATATCAAATTCCTGTAATAATAAGAGCCACCTGGTCACTCTGGCATTAGTGACAAGTTTGTTCATTAAATATTTAATGGCAGAGTGGTCAGTGTGCACAAACGTAGGATACCCAATAATGTAATGTCGAAATTTATTGATGGAGTAAACAATAGCTAAGAATTCTTTTTCCGTGACAGTGTAATTAAGTTCAGCAAGGGCTAAGTTTTTACTAACATAATAGATTGCATAAGGTACTTGACCATCCTGCTGTCCTAAAACTGCTCCAATGGCCAATTAGGTCCTCTTAGGATAGGAGCTGTGGACAGCTTCTCCTTAAGCTTATCAAACGCTGTCTGGCATGCTTCACTCCACACAAACTATGCATCCTTCATTAACAAAGAAAACAAAGGGGAAGCAAGTTTGGAGAAGTTTTCTATAAACCTTCGGTAATATCCAGCATGTCCCAGAAAAATTCGCACCTCTTTTTGAGTTGAAGGGGTAGGTATATTTTTTATCACCTTGATTTTTGAGGGGTCCACCTGAATGCCATTGACAGAGATGAAATGCCCCAATACCACTCCCTCACTCATCATCATATGGCACTTTTCAGTGCTTAAAGAGAGCTGGGTCTGTTCACAGCGAGTTAAGACTTTCTTTAAATTTTCCAGTTCTTCCTCAAAATCCTTGCCATAAGGAGTAAAATCGTCCATAAAGATTTCCATACTATCATTAACTAACTCAGAGAATATGCCAATTACAGCTCTTTAAAATGTTGTTGGTGCATTACATAAACCAAAGGGAAGTACTCTATAGGCAAACGTTCCCCAGGGACAAGTGAAGGTGGTCTTATCCTGGTCTCAGGGGCAATCTGAATCTGGTTGTACCCGCTAAACCCATCTAGGAAGGAGAAGAACTTCTTCCCTGATAAGGTGTCGAGTACTTGGTCAATAAAGGGCAAAGGGAAGTGGTCCTTTTGCGTGGCTTTGTTCAGCTCCCTATAGTCGACACAGACCCTCCATTTACCATTTTTCTTGGGTACAATTACGAGTGGGGAAACCCACTCGCTATCTGAAATAGGATATATAAATCCTGCTTCCAAGAGTTTCTGGATTTCTTCCTTCACTATGTCCCTCAGGTTGGGGTTCATTCGTCGTTGAGGCTGACACACAGGCCGAGAGTCACTTTTAATATAAATATGATGAGTGCACAGATTAGAGGGAATACCCCTCATGTCTGTATACTCCCAGGCGAACGCCCCCTTGTGTTCTTTCAAGAGACTGATCAGGTGCTTCTGTTCATCTAAGGAGAGATTAGGATTGATATTCAAGGTTTTTCCAAATTCTACCTCAATAGGAATACTTTTCGAGTTTTTCAAAACTGGGATTATGTTTGTGTCACCAACTAGTGTTTCCTCCGTAAGGTTTTCTTGTTCTTCCTTGCCCAGGGTAATGTTCAGGATTTGATAAACCTCTTTATTGACTGAAGTGGGTTCACTAATAAAATTATTAATAGCATCGTCTTCCATTTCATTCTTGAAGGTTAAGGCCTTCCCTATAGTTAATAGTGGTTGAACATCCTCTTCTTCCTCCGACTCTATCCAAAGAGAAGTTTCAGCTTCTAGGCTTGGCCGAGCTGGAGGATAAAGGGTGAGGTTTTTAGTCTCAGTGCCATCAGATATGGTCATGGACCTAGATCGACAGCGGATGCAAGCATCAGCTGTGGCCAACCAAGGTCTCCACAGGATTAATGGGTGTCCTCCCAGCTGCGACTTAGGTTGTAACACCAGGAAGTCAGCAGGGTACTCCCATGAATCAACTGAGATTTGACAAGATCGTCCAGAATTCCTTCGGGTCTAATGGTGGATCTGTCTGCCAATTCTAAAATGGTGGGGGTCGGCCTAAAATTAGTGAGCCCAAGCTTCCTTACAGTCTCAATTGTTATGACATTGATCGCTGCCCCTAAATCTACTAGTATGTTGGGTATCTGTGTATGCCCTATCTGCACGGTGACAGTAGAATTTCCAGGGTCGTCATACTTAGTCACTGGGGTTTTTCCTGTTATCAATGCAGATAAATTCCCAGATTCAAATTACAATTGCAGATGAAAAGAAATCCTGTTCACATCCCTGAATAATTAATTCACCTATTCAATCTGATTACTCTTAGAAAGCCACAAGCATAAATTGAATATTGATCTAGGAATTCAATTGCAAAAGATTGAGTTCAGCTACTCTAAGAAATTGAAATGCAGGAACGAAATCCAACAATCATGACAGTAAAGACAAATTGCAAGGATTCATGGGACAATGACTAAGACCTCAGGATGAACAGAGCTGTTTACAGCTACCACACGAATTGCATAAAAGATAGTTACCTACTCAGTCGACTGTCACTCTGTACCACTTACAGATCTCAAGGAAATGCAATCACAATTACACTGTAAATCCACACTTACTACAGCTGCGTACAAAAGAAAGAGAATTAACAGGACATCACACAACAATGAATTAAAAGGTCCTAGTTTAACTCAGCAATCTCTGTGGAAGGTGGGCCCAGCCTTCACACAGAGATGCTGGCTGAACAACGTAACGCCTCTTAAGTCAGAAGTAACTCCTTGTATTAAAAGATAGAATGATTACACAAATTGCTCCCCACAGCTAATACAGTAAATGAATTATATGTTCCGCAACACCCTGGGTCGAGACAACTCTCAATATTTATATCTGTAGATCATAACATCTGATCCTATTAAGGGGCAGCCATGAAGATCTCTGATTTTCAGGTACCTTAAATAACACTAGCTGTTACAAACGTGGCATGGTAAAGACATAGAAAGTACGGGAAAGCTATTAATTGGCCCAAGAGTAGCGATCTTTTCTGATCACAACTATATTCGAACAGCAGTGTACTGAGGATTTCCGATTATGACGCATTCTGTTACAGCTGCCTTGTCACCGCTCTGTCTAGGATGTCGCATTAGAACCACGTGTCTTGGGTGATGATAGAAGGGCTGAGGATCAACTTGAGCAGCGAATATCCCTCCTTGTTCGGCCCAATCTTCCTGCAGTCCACTTATCTCAAACTACCTTGATAAATCATAACATGTTAGCACATTTGAGAGATACACAGCTTTAATTATCACAATCATAAGCATTAATAAGATAAAACAATAACCAGTCGTACCTTGGTAGTTTAAGGGGTAGAGTGGAAATAACATGTCTGACTGGGATGCTGAACAGGGTTCCATAGGGGAAGAAAAGGTGATTAGGGATGGTCAAAAGAGGCCATTTCTGGGCTCAACAGTAGGCAGCGTGAAGGCATGGATTCACACTTGGCATCACCCATAACTAACAGCTTAGGTCAAGTGAAAATTGCCTCCTCGAGCAAAACAGGGAAGTGGGTTTGGGTTAATGCCAAGCAGTTTCGGTGTATTTTAAAACGGAGAGTTGCTCGTCTAAAGTGGGAGGAGACAAGGAGAACATAGTTTCAAAGGAAGACTAACAAACAGACAAACAAGTCTTTATGGAAAAGAGGTGGTAGCAACAGGGGTAAAAGCAACACTGATCCTGCCCTATATAGTCCCACATCCACTGGTCATCTGATCTATATGTACAAGAGCTATTCAATATCAAGAGGAGAGTGGAGGTTTTGGAAGTCAGAGAGCATGAGAGGGACCTTAAAATCCATCTGTTAACAGTAGAAAATCAACGTTTAGCAGAATGCAACAAGGTTTTAAAAGGTCAAGCGACATTGTTGCAAGAAGCTATTCTGGTAGGAAAGAATGAGTGGCAAGATATGAAGGCAAACTGGCAAAGAATGAAAGAATCAGCAGGGGAAGAGAGAGGGGTGTTCAATCATAAAACACCCAATGTTGAAGGAAAAACAAATGAACAAACAAATAACCAGGGAATGAAAGTAAGAGAAGTAGAAAATGGAGGTTCCACCAAAAATTCCAGAACGTGGGCACAAGTTATTGGCAAGCATGCTAATATAGAAAAGGAAAAAGAAGCAAGCAACCAAGGAGACAACAAACAAGGAAACGAAACCAAAGAAAGACAAGCCAGAGCAACAAACATAATAATTAAAGGTGTAAGAGAGTATGGTAAGAACGAATGTACCCCGAAGCTTACAAGCGACTTTCTAAAAGACAAGTTGAATTCGCAAGGCCAAATTTGCCAAGCATGGAGGGTGGGTAAACCCAGTGATGAGAGAGCCAGGCCCATAAAATTCATCATGACAAGTGCACGTGACAAGCAAACTCTT
Source organism: Pseudotsuga menziesii (assembly GCA_001517045.1). NCBI lineage: Eukaryota > Viridiplantae > Streptophyta > Pinopsida > Pinales > Pinaceae > Pseudotsuga > Pseudotsuga menziesii. Next base: position 76,090 of record LPNX010188597.1, on the reverse strand, counting down.
CTAATTAAGAAGCATCTTTTAAAGGGTTCTCGCTTTTTTCTAGAGGAAGACTTAACTATCATGCAACAAGAGGAAAGAAAAAAAGAGTTGTCAAAGGTCAGAGCAGCAAGAGATGAGGGCAAAAGAGCTTGGTTATACAAAGGCAAAGTTGTTATTGTTGTTTTTGGTCCTCCTTCTAAAGCAAGACAGCAAAACAATAATCAAGAAGTGATAGCAAACCCCTTAGCAGAAAATATCGCAGCAAGTTCAGGATGGGCAAATAGGGGTGTAGACTCAACTTTGAGTCTTGTATGCCAAAGCAAATAGCAATCAAGGTCTACCCAGATTCCCTTAAGCTTAGTATGTTGGAACTGCAGAGGATACCCGTGGAGGCGTGGATCTAGACTAGGACCTATTACAGAAGATAGGGGCATAATATGTCTCGTGGAAACACATGAACATGAAGGGTGCAAGACACCCCTTTTTGAAAAATATATGAAGCTGGCAGTATGAAACAAGGAAGCAGAGAATGGAAAAGGTCACGGTGGTATCATGGTCTTAGTGAAGAAAAAGGTAGATCGTTGCATTCAACTAGAAAAAGAAGACTCAAATAAACAATTTATATGGTTTAAAATATCAAAAATTTACAAAAGGAGGGTGCTCGACCATAAAAACCCTTTTGCAGCATTAAAAAACGATATTGCGAAGTATTCTCATAGGTGAAATCCTTCTAGTAGGAGATTTCAACGCCAGGACCCCAAGTGAACAAGCTAGCATTCTTTGTCAGAGGGAAGATTGCAATCCTATTTGGCTTACAGAAGAAAGAAATCATCAATGGACAAGAATTTCAAAAGACAACAAAAGCTGCAATTTCTTTGGAGAACAGTTGTTTACCTTATGTGGAACTTTCAATTTACTAATCTGCAATGGTTTGCCTAGATGGTCAAACTCTGGTAATTTCACTTGTAATACCTACAATGGAGCAAGTGTGGTGGATTATGCAATTTGTTTGCATGGCCTATGCGAGAAAATGGAGGAAGTTATGATTGGAGAACAGCTATGGGATTTAAAATCTAATCACAAACTGATCTATCTAATAAGTCTTTCTTGGACTGATAAGCAGCAAGTGGGGACAAAAAATCAGCACATTCAACAACCTTTTGCAAAGGGCAGAATTCTTTTGACTCAAGAGAATATAATGTCTTTAGTAAGGCATTAGAGAGACTTTGTAAGAGGGAGGAAATTCTGTCCCAAGGCCTTAATAATTAGCAGCTAACTAATTCAATTCAAAGGGCACTCACAAAATGCAAAAGAGCAAAGAATAGGAAACGTGAAACAAATTTCTTTCCTGTTAATGCTTGGTTCGATGAGGAGTGCAAAAATGCAAGGAGAAGGTGGAGAGAGTCAAATTGGAAAGAAAGAGACTTAAAAAGCTACAAGCAGATTATAAGGAAGAAAAAAATTGATTTCATGGTCTCAAGGAGGGAAGAGCTAATCTTCCTTGGGAAAAACAACCCCAAACTATTTTGGAAGGAACTTCAAGTGAGCAAGAAGCAAACTGAAAACAATATTACAGCAGACCAGTGGCTTGAGTATGCAAGGCAACTCTATGAGCGGAATCCTAAGGTTGAACCCCCTCCCCCCTTAGCCAACACCGCCACCATTACTAAGCTTTTCAACGTGCAAGAGATTGAGGTGGGTATTAAGAAGTTGGGTGTTGGAAAAGCCAAAGATTTAGAAGAACTTCAAGCTGAATATCTAAAGTGGGGTTCAAAAACTCTTGCACCTCACATTACAGGAATCTTCAACAACATCATTCAGCAGGGATTCCCTACAGATTGGACAACTAGCCTCACAATTCCTCTTTACAAGAGCGGGGATGTCAATGATCCCTCCAATTATAGGACCGTAATGATAAACCCCTTGTTTGCAAAGCTATTTGGAAGCATGCTAGAAAATAGATTTAGCAAGTGGGCGGAAGAAAGGGGCAAGCATGCTAAAGGACAAGTAGGTTTTAGACCTAAATATTCCATGGTGGACCATGGTATTACTTTAAGGCACATCATTGAAAAAGTGTGGGAGAAAAAAGGGAAAGCCTTTTGTTGCTTTATCGATTTCAAAAATTCTTTTGACACGGTTCCCAAGGATAAACTATGGCACAGAATGGAGGAACTTGGGTTTCCTATACATCTTAGAGTAGCTGTTCACAGGCTATATGAGGAGGTCAAAGTCAAAATCAGAACATTAGATGGTATCTCCGAAAGTTTCAGAAGCGATATTGGGGTCAAGCAAGGGTCCCCATTATCCCCCACCCTTTTTGGCTTATATATTGACATACTTGAAGAGTGGTTAAACCTAGAGGGCAGGGATGGAGTCCTCATGGGCGAGTATGTGATAAGGCTTCTTTTGTATGCAGATGACCTTAGTTTGATTGCTAAGTCTGCTCTTGGCTTGCAAGAGCACTTGATTTCCCTTGAGCACTTTTGTAGAACAGTTGGGATGCAAGTAAATACTAGCAAGACGAAAGTGGTAGTTTTTTCTAGCAAAAGAAAACATAAACAACATAAGTTCTACTTTGAAGACAATACCCTTGAAGTAGTGGAAGATTACAAGTACCTCGGAATCGACTTCAACAAAAGTTTGAGTTGGGAAGGTTGCAGGAAGAAAAGAACTCTAGGAGGTTGGAAAGCGTTTTATGCTTTCCAAAATAGGTGCAGAGAGGCAGAGTTATGGGACTGGAAAACTATGCAAACCCTTTTTGGGCTCTTAGTGATCCTAGTTGTTCTCTATGGTTGTGAAGTTTGGCCCAGCAGTACCTCTGACTTACAGTGGAAGCAAATAAAAAAGATTCAAAAACATATGATCACAAGCAAGTTCAAAATTAAGAGTTCAGTGCCATACGAAATCATGCTAAGTGAAATGGGGGTGGCTTCTATTGAAGCAATCGCTATGGTGAGACTCATAAGATATCTAAAAAGAGTTGAGCAAATGGAAGAAGGTAGATGGCCTAAGGTTGTCTTCAATGACATATTGTGCAAAAGAAAGAAGACTTGGATGCGGCAAAATATTAAATGGCTTAGCAAGTGGGATATGTGCTTGAGCATCTGTCCTACGAATAGTAAAGAAATAAAGGCTTTTGTTATCAATAAGTTCCACAAGCGAACTTGGGATAAAGAGCTAGGGAGAAAGAGAAAGTATTATATTGAAGAGTTTAACCCTACCTACAATCAGCATCAAAAGGCGTACATAGGGGCCAATATACCTTGGAAATCCAAAATTCTCATTGCTCAATTAAAAACTAATTCCCATCAACTCCGTTGTGAGACCGGGCGCTGGAAAAGGCCAAAAGAAGCTTGGGCAGAAAGAGTGTGTATTTTTTGCACCGCTATTAAGGTGGAGACAGAAAAACACTTCATTTTAGAGTGTGAAGCATTTAAGGACAATAGGGACAGGTACGCAAATGTCTTGGCGGATAAATCTTGGGATGATTTATTTAATGAGGGGACTGTGGAAAAATTGGGGGCGCTCATCATCAAGTTGAACAGACAAAGGATTGAATTGCAGAAAACAGTGTGCGAGTTGGTCTGTCCCATAGGCTATTCTTAGCCTTGCGGACGTTAAAATATTTCCTTCCTTCCTTCCTTATACCAATTACTTTGTTGTCTTATTGTTAAATTAAAACCTAGTTTATAATGGTCTAGAGTTAGGCATTCATAAAGTCACTTAAAATTTGATTTTATTTTGGACTTTTATGCTTTATATCACTTTATTGTATTTCTCATTCTATCCCACATTCATAAAGTGGATTCATAGTCATAAAGTGGATTCACTGGATTCACTGGACCTCATCATAATCCTATATCAGAAAGCTTTTGCTTTCTCATCTATGCAATACATTACAATAACTCTTCCAAGTTATTCTTGATTTCTTTATGCTCGATTTCTGTGATATGGTAGCAGACCTCAGCTAGAGCCTCGGAGTCTAAGTCTACGAGGGCATGAAGACCTAGGGACTGCTACCAGCAGAGAGACGAATTGAGGGATCACTAGCGTAGCACATCAAAGGGCCGAAATGGTTTCACCAAAATTAGGCACTATTTCAAACTTTTTTAGATGTAATGTAAAAACGTTTAGTGCTGCATGGTTCCACAATGAAAAGATCATACAGAAGCCGTACATCCTCCATATGGATCAGTCATAAAGCAGCATATGTACATCCACAAGCAAGAATAATCTTATGGATCTGTACAGAGTTTTTTCTTGCACATGCAACCAACGCAGTACAGGTAAATATTGAGCCAGACAGGCATCAAATTGATCTGTAGGGAATCTGGAGGGGAAAAAATCGTACTGAAATTCAGCTGCCATTCGGTCATATCCTGTATGGATTACAAAATTCAGTCCATTCGTTATTACAGATCAGAAATTGAGACCAATTTTGATTTGCACAGCATGTTTGACCATTACTTCAGTGAAATTTCTCTGATTTTTTCCAATTCAGATGATTTGTGAGCCGATTGAATCTGTTGTTACATGAATCGGTACCCAGAAAGATCTGGACGTTTTAGCTACTGATTTTATGCTTTTCAGCATTTTACAGAGAAAATCATTGTTTTGATGCTGCTTTATATCATATTTGACTGCTTTTCAGATATTTGAGAGCAGATCTGTGTGTTTTTCAGTTGTTGGAGTGCAAATCAGGGGTTTATGAGGCTGATTTGAATTTTTCAGCAGATTTGTCAAAATCTGTGTGTTTTGGATCTGTTTGTGGGAAGATTTATCAAAAAATTGGTGTTTATTAGCGATACGTGGCTGCTACAGTGGTTTAGAGCTAGTATCCAAGGGTTTGACAAGAATTTTTCAGCATATTACTCTGTTTCCATATATTTCAATCTAAGTTGCACAAAACTTAGAAACATTTCTGAGTTTCCAAAACGCTAATGTCTGGAAAAGTGATCCCCCCAATTTGGGTACATCCAAGGAAACACGGTATATAAAAATACATATAGTTTTTTTTAAATAACACAGTATCTTGCAAAAAAATAAGAAAGATACACATATATACCACTTTAGAAGGAAAAGCATGCCTTTATTTACTGTACATGGTGCAAAATCCAAAATTAGCCTTTATGGATGACGCAATCATCAGCCTTTATAAATGAGGCTATATGTGCTGAAAATGAAATAAAATATGGGCAAAAGATAAGTATAATCATATGTCCGTCTCATTCTTAAATTCTTTTCCTCATCCTTATCAACAAAAATAGAACAAGATGCTTGTTCAGCAGAAGTAAAGTGTGGATTGGAAGAAGAGGCATCATCACCAATATCAAGAGAAGCAAGAGAGAGTTCCAAGTCTGGGAGTTCTGCGTTCATATCCCACTCTTTATGAGGCCTACTTGTATATTCTTCAGCCCTACGAGACACAAGGCAAAGGTTTGAATGCACAAATACAAAATCCTCAGCTTTCTGTGATCCCAACCTATTGCGCTTCACACAATGAATGAAACCATGAGTGCTCCAATTCATTTCCACCGATGAAGAGCTTGGCACTTGTGATGGAATACAAGTGACAAGGTATTGCAAATATTGACCATTGCCCAATGACAAGTCCACCATTTAATTGGGTCCATGCTCCTCATCTCATCCAAAGATGACATGTCTGCAAAATCCTCCTATCCAGCAGCAAAACAAGCAAATTCTTCCCTCACTTAGTTTGTATAGAAGCTGGACAACCTTTCGAAAGCTTTCTTCACTCCACTTGTCACCTTCTTGTTCTTATGTGGTGCCTCCATTACTTTGAGCAATGATTTTTTCATCATAAAATCTTGGATTGAGGGCATGTGCCAAAGTGTGCAATGCAGTGCTGAAACCATTCCACCTTGCAACAATGTTGGACAAAAATCAGCATCAACAAAAAGAATGGGAATCTTTGGAGGAATCTTGCGCCATAGTGTGTTCTTGGATGATTTGCATCAATTTTGTAGAGGGAACCTAGTTAAAATATTTTGCGCCATTGTAATTTTCAACCATTTGGCTTAGTTAATTGAAATCTTTGGAGGAATCTTGCGTCCTAGTGTGTTCTTGGATGATTTGCTTCCATGCTCAAGTAGCTACTCAAGTTTGGGAGGCTAAGGGAGGAAAACTCTTTGCTTTGGTGAAGTTTATGGTAATTTTTTTGCTGTAGATTATACGAGTTTTCGTTTTTGTAGTAAAGAATTTCATACATTTTCTTGGTTGAAGTTTATGATTGCTTTTCCCATTATATGAATCCCACCCTCTTTTAGTTGTATAGCAAAGTTCTTATAAGTTGCAAGTTATTTGGATTGAAAAGTGGGATTCCTCTGTTGAATGCCCCATTTTTCAAATCTCAAAGAGCAAAGGGCAAAATTTCGTCTTCTCACATATAAATTTCTTAATATTGTTTTTAGTTTGTTGAATGTTTTAAAGTTGATTTAGTCTTTCATATACCCAAGTTTATTTGGAGTTATTTACTAGACAATTTTGTAGAAATTTTGTATATATTTTCCACTAACATTCGAACTTCCACAAAGTGTTTGTTGGTTTTTAGCAAGTTGGTGATAAAATAACGAGAAACTCTGTCAAACTTCAGTCGTAGAAGGTTGCAAAGCCTACCATAAAGGAAGGGTTTCAAGGCCATCACCAAGAAGGGGTGGGAATACTCTTTTTCTACCTCTTTGCTCTCTTTCATTTTCTCTGAAATTTCAGTCATTGTAACAATTCCAAGAGAGTCTCTTGGGCTTGATTTTCTATTGCATTTCAAGTTGCATTTGAATTTCCTTTGTTTGCCATCCATTGCTTGCAACGAAAGTTGAGCTTGCCCACCCTTGCATGAGCAATTGTTGATTGGCTTGTGGTTAGTTTAGTTTGTATTTCTTTATTTAAATTTTTATTTGCCCACACCTTGCAAGTGATTCGACTTCTCCACCCTTGCAATATCGTGTCGGCTTGTATTATTTATAATTGTTAATTCCTTTGCTTTTTTAGAGTGAAATCAACTTTGCCTTGCGTTGGCCCCGTATTCACTCCCCTTGCCGGTTCGTCTAATCCTGAGTGACAAGAAAAGGCTAGAGATTGAATTGGCAAGATTAATAGGTACTTTAACCATTTATTGCAATATTGAGAAAATAAGGACTCATTGTGGAGCTAGAGGGGTAGAGGCTGTTGGGAGCCTCGTGGCACTTAGTGTCCTCCAGTTGAGCACCTTGATTATCTTTAGGACTGATTTGTGGAGCTAGGAGGGAACCTTGTGCTCTCTTCTTGAGCACCCAACAGTTTCTCTCAATAGAGGGATAAGGGTTAGAGGTAGATACACTAGTTAGCTTTGCATTTCTTGTACAAACATTAATCCCCTAAGCTGAAGAAAGACCATAAAATAAACTAAAATCTCCATGACAACTTGCAAAACATCGCAAATTTTTATTTTATTTGCTTTCATAGTCCTCTTTATTATTTGGTTCAATCTCTTACAAGCATATTTCGTACATATTTGTCCATTTGCTTAAATATTTTACATGTGTTAATTGCAGTTATTTGATTATTGTGGTCATTGAATGGTTTAGTGTAACTTGTATATTTCCGCAAATTTTATTGTATCTTTTTATAATTTTGTGACTCCATAACCCGAACTAAGTAGGCACTGGTTTAGTGATAGTTGATTATCTTTCTCTTGCAATTGTATTTGGTTCATGTACAAAGAAAGATTTGCTTGTCATTATATTGTTGCACATTTGCATGGTTGCTTGCCATTTAACTAGTGGAACATTAATAATTTACAACTCCTAATTACACTCCTTAAAGAAACTTAGTAAGTAGGGACTACCCCCCTTGACCTTTTGGGAGTTGGGGACTAAACGAAGGAGTTAGGAATCGAGGTGACATTGGGTTCTACACTCATAGTTGCCCTCAAGAACACACCAACCGGTTAAGAAACTTATCTGTGGTGAGGTGTGTTTTAAGCGGGAAGATTGCCCACGATACCAACACCAATATTTTTTCTTTGCTCTTTCAATCTTTGAGCATCATTATGCTTTTTGGCAAAATTGGCCCTCACCTCTAGAATTTTGGTATGTGCACAAATCTCAACCCCCTTCACCCTTTCATATAAAATGTGATCTTTGACTCTTGTGTAAGAGTCCTTGTAAATCTTTCCATTCTTACATAAATCAAACTTCCATTCCCATGAACCCCCACTAGGAGATTGCTTGACCTTGGTAACATACTTCCAAAGAGGATATATTAATTCTGCTTGTTTGCTTCAAAAGCTCTAGGTGCTCTGTAAATGACACTTTCAGAAAGCCATGAATGCTGCAAATACAATGAAGAAAGTTGTTTACCAAATAGAATGTTGCTCACCCCCTTCTTCTTGCTGCCCACAACTATCCTCTTGCTGGAAATGCACACAAGCTTCCTCCCAATGCCCAAAACAGAACTAAAATGTTTGCTGCTGCTGTAGAAAGATCTTCTTGTTGAAGAAATGGTGAATCAAGTGCTCACTTATAGAAAATATAAGGTTGGTAGGGTTTCTAGAGAGTTCTATTTTTTGTTTTTGTAAATGAGAATAAAAATCAATGAACTGTGTTTTTTAATTAATTAGATTTGTTCAACAATGTTTAATTAGTTGTTTTTATGCATCTTGAGGGTTCCACGCCCCTCGAACTCACTTGGACAAGCCCACAACAATTCAACAAATTGGTGGAAACATGGGAGAATTGGTTGGAACAACTTGGAAAAGTCGTTGTCCATACCGTATGGCAGTTCCAAATCGTGAAACGCCATACAATATGGTCGTTGGTGTTTCCAAGCTATAGCATACCTGTTTCAGCGTTTCAGCATGTTTCTGAAGCTAGAACACCGCCTGGGGCCACGTTTCCTACAACATAGATTTCAATGCATTTTTGACTTACAAATTATGGCAAGAACTACAATACATGGAAGCAACATATATTAGCCATTCTTTAGTATAAATGCTTCACTGACATTGTCCTAGGAAAGGATATTCGCCCCACTATTGCGGGTAGAGACCAAGACAAGTTTATTGAACAAGATAGAAAAGTACTAATGATGCTTAAGTTGTCCATGACAAATTCTATGTTTGTTGAGGTTTAGGCAAGGAAGACTTCCGCAGCAATGTCGAAGTGATTGAAAGATCTGCATGAAATTTTAGACAAGGGCCAAGCCTTCTTCCTAAATAACATGTTGTCCTCAATTATGATAGAGGAGAATGCCTCATTATAGGAGCACTTATTCAAGAAGAAGGATATTAGAGAATAGTTGGTTGCCATTGAACATAAGATGGAAGAAGACATGGTGGTTATCACGCAGAAAAGCTTACCATATGCATATGAGCACTTTACTGAGACCCTGAACATCACTTTTATGGGTGTTGACCTAAAGTTTGATGAGCTTTGCAATAAGCTCTTAAAGCAGAACATATGGAAAAAACAATTCAATAGCAACGATCAGAGGGAGAGTTCAAAACAAATCTTTGCCACCAATTTCAAGGGAAAAGGTAAATGGGAAAAAGAACAAACGCCAGGGCAACAGAGAAGATGCCACAAGGACTCAAAAGAGCATCACTTGTCACTATTGTGGCAAGCAGACCATATGAAGGAGTTTTGCAGAAAGAATAGAAAACCAACCAAGGGTAACCTCAACAGAAAGCTCATGCTGCAAAACATAGAGAGGAGCGAACCTTTTATGCATTCATGGTTAAGCAGCTAGCAGATAACCACTGGTCATCTACTTGGTACATCAACTCAAGTGCATCTCATTATTTTACCAATAGACAGAATTGGTTCACGAAGTACACTCCTGGCGTCTTTAAAGAGTCAATGATCTTCGATGGTGGTGAAGAGTACAAATCGTTGGCAAAGGAATTGTTCAGATCTCCCTTAAAACATGCTTATTTTCCTTAATGTGCATTATGTGCCAGGTATGGACCTATTTAACATCTTAGAAAACCATCAAAACAGAGCCAACAATTGTTTCAGCATAGTGCCCTACTTTCTGCAATATGAATGGAAATTGGAATGGTTCAATTATTCTCTAGGTCAACATAAATTCACCCATGGAGGAATCGCCCTTGATAGATCTTTAGATCTTAGTGCACTACTAATAGCTAAGTTGCCATGAAACTTGGGTACAAGGACGGGTACGGGGACAGGGACGCCACTTTTTGAAACAGGGGACTTGGGTACGTTAGGGGTACTGTTATATATATATATATATCACTTTATTTTTCACTAGTAATCAATTTCAATAAGTAACAAGTACAATTAACATGCACATTGCTTCAAAGTTCATAAATCAATGATATAAAGTGGGAATTACATATGAACCTTAAGTAAAAACATGACAATAGTTGATGGAGCGTTTGGTTTTTCAAAATTAGAAATATGCACATGCATAGAAACGTCTACACAAACATCAACAAAGTAGGTTTTCTATCATTCATGAACGACAAAGAATACGGCCTATGCAACAACATTGGAACAACTTGCACAAAGGATCAACAATAAACACAAACTATGCCAAGAAAAATCCAATGACAAGATTGAGAGTCATAAAAGAATAAGGAAATCTTCTAGAAGAAACAGTCTAAGAATAGATACCAGCCCCTCCAAGCTAGATAGTGCCATGTCATTAACTTCAAAGCACAAACCTGTTAAGTCTAAGACAACCTAAGCTTGTCTTGCCTCTCCTTTGCTTGTATCCTCTCCTTTGCGCAGCAAGCTCTCGTCTTGCGGGCTCCAATAAAATTCAAGACTCAACTCTGCGTTGGGAGAAGTGGACAAGCCCACGGGGTCTTAAGAGGGTAGGGGAACCCACACCTACCCCGTCCCTCTTTGTAAAGGTAATTTTTTTTTATAAAAATATATATTTCTTTTTAATTTTCATATATTGGAGTTTCCACGAAGTCCCCAAAATGAGCAAAGTTTCATGTTTTTGGGCCAAAAGTACCTAATACTTGGGGACTTTGGCAGGGACTTCAGGGGACCTCTGTACCTGACCTGGTTTTCGGGACTTGGGGACGGTACCCTGGACGAGGATGTGAACCCATCCCCCAGGGACAGGTACCCCTGCAACACAGACTAATAGCAATTCAAACAATGATCACACTGAGAGGGGGGGTGAATCAGTGTGATGGCAATTAAAACCCTTTTCAACTTCTATCAATTTAGCAGAGTTCATCAATGCATTATACTACTGAGTACATTATCATTTCATACTAACCAACAGTGAATCATAAGAATATCATCAACTAGATTAGTGAATCATAACAAATAACACAACACAAGAGAACACAACATTTGTTTGGTAAACTTGTTTTATGTATTGTACATGGAAGACTTCAATCTTCACGATTACATCAGCACCAACTGATAAGAAGAGCACCAACTCCTAATCTAAGACCCAGCTTGGTCTTCTCAGGTCCAACTGAGAATGGTTGAGGAATCCAACCCTCAGGTGCAAGACTCAACTTGTCTTTGCTTTCACCATCAATCTGTTGTCATAGTCAAGTCAATCAACTTGTGTTTGCTTTCACGATCAATATGCTGTCATAGTCAAGTCAATCATGTCACTGCTTTCACTATATATCTGTTGTCATAGTTAAGGTGTCATTAGGCTATCCTAACTGTTACTTGTCAACACATCAGGCTGTCATATCATGTTATCAATGTTAAGCTCTGGTCAACTGTCATGACATATCATTGCTACTTCACTAATCATCATGTCATCATTGTATTACTGTTTGATTCTCTGTGTAATCTTCACAGTGTATACAAATCATCACTGTACATCATCATACAACTGCCTAATGTCTGAGTGTAGGTATCATCATTGTAACACCCCAGTTTTGACCCCGTTTGCATTAAAAATGTATATGATGTTTAAATTGTATTTAATCGTGGTGTGGAACTAAAGGTAAAAGCCCCACCATCGATTTAGCATTTTTATGTTTCGACGATTAAAATCATTGCCGATGGTATTCCGTGCTAGCCGACACATTATAATTTTGGACATCATGTAAATATGCAATTTAATTAAAAACCCACAACCAGCTATGTCAATGCAACAAATAAAGAGATGGGGGCATGATTTCCTAAGGATAAGGGGGGGGTGGAATATTTAACCTTAGGCCAATAGGAAAAATACAAATGTCAATAAAAGAACCCAAAAGAGTTGGCAACTACTTTCTTGTCTTACTCAACCCACCCATTTAACTCTCCAAGGAGTAGTTGGGCAGTTATTGCCTTGGGGAAAGGGGAGTATGGGCAGCCGTCAATTCTGGCAAGGCTATCAGACTTTGACCACACGCTTGCCCAAGGGAGATCTCTCATCCATTACCCTCACATGGAGGAAGAGAGCCGCATTCTTCACTCACGAAGGTAGTCGCAGCTCACCCTCATGCACTGGCAGCCGCATTTTTCCTCATGCACGCAGGCAGTTGATTTCCTCACGTGGGATTTCCATTCGAGGAGCAATCCGTTTTTCCCATTCCCGTTTTTGTAGGTTCTGGAGTTTTCCCATGTCTAGGAAGTCGATTGGGCAAAGCTCAATGGTTGGGCTCTTTGTCTAATGGATTTGCTGTTGTTTATCCTCATTACCCAACTGAGGCAAACTGTTTTTGTGTTGCACAACGAGTGGGAGAAGAGACACACGAATCTAGGTGGTTGTTGAGTCTGTTTGGCCCACGTAGAGCCATAGAACGTCTCTAGAAATCGAATTGTTGTTAGGGGACTGTTTTACCCATCTGTCAATTCTGTTTTTGTTGCCAAAACCGTTTTTCATCAAACCCAGAACTTGAATTTGGTATGTATGCATCCTGAGCTTGGTCTGAACTGAATTGGGAGTGGAAACAGGGTCTGACCAACTTGATAAACCTAGTGTGAGAAGGAACCTCACAGACAGATCTAGGGGGGCTGGTTTTCTTCTTTGCACCCTGAATAACACTGGAAAGGAAGGCATAGCCTGAGGGATTGCATAGCAGAGAAGGGGTGCTTCTTTGCGTTGGGTGTGTAGATGTTCTAGAAGCCAGGCTAGATCTAGTGTAGGTGTCCATAGCTCTGTGGTTGAGCTCACTACCTTAGCAGTCAGCCTTTCTAGCTCCTTTGCAGCCTGATAAACCCAACTGTGTTAGCTTGGCTGAATTTTGTGGTATCCTTGGCCATGTGTGAGCCTGCTAGTGTTCCTTATTCCTTGTGGGAATCATGCCTAGCTCGAGAGTGGCAGTGTTGTTGAGAGATTGATGAGCACGTTGGTCTATGGTTGGGTGGAACGTTGCAACGACATAGCTGGTTGCAGGACAAGCCTCTTCCAAGATAAGTATTCTTGTGTTCAAATCTATGCACTTGTATTTGCTTAAATGAATTATGATGAACATGTTAAATGCTTGAATGAAATGTATTTTGCTTCCTCTGTATGCTAAATATCCATGCATCTGTGTATGTTATTAGTTCAATGCATTTCCTTTTTGTATTACGTTCATGGCGCTAGATTGCCCAGATTGTTAGCAGCATAGTCGCATCCTCTCTCCGGTAGAGGGGTGGGGAAGTGACAGTTACATTTATAAAGTGAAGCTTTGAGTCTTTCTATAAGAGAGAAAAGTGGATCTAAGATCCTAATTTTTCTCTATTATTTTAATATTTAATTTTATAAAGGTTTTTTAGCCTATAAAGAGGACATCCTCTTTCATTGTAAGAATGGAAAAAGTTGGGATGATTCTTTCCCCAGATTTTAATAGAAAAATATCATTTTGGGTTTTTTATGGATGTGTAATTGAGCACTCATCTAATGTGTGGCGTGAAAATGTGGAAGTTTAATGAATGGGTGATTGTTGTTGGATGTTAATTTTTCCTTTCTGTGTTTGCGTCGGAGACCATAAACTGATGCTATCACTGTATTGGAAGGTGAAAACTCTTAGCAGCTGCTAGACTTTTCCCTGTGTGAGCATGTTTGCACGGGCATTGATGTTTACATTAAATCTAGTTTGATTGCGTAGTATTGATCCTTTGCATGCACAGCGCATCTCCTGTAATTAGGAGGAAGTAAATCTAGTAGCCGCACCATTGACTAATCAGGGTTTGCTCAATCATGCGATCTCTCCCCTTTAGTCACATATGACACAAGGCCCTCGTGAGTTCTCTTTTTGACTCCATTCTCCCTTTTTGATGTACCAACACTGGTCTCTTTTTGAGGACTAATCTCTCCCTTCTTCCCATCATTCATTCAAATTACATCTATACTACAACCATTTCTCTAAGGCAACCTCTTCAATTTCACCTTGTCCACCATTGTTCCTGCCTTAGTGATCTTAACCTTAGGGAAGCCCCCCTTGAGTTGGAGAAGAGCCAACCTGAAGCGAGGAAGAGAGGAGTGTGGTGACAGTGGTTGCTCTTTTTGCAGTTTCGATCAAGCCAGTGTGCCTACTTTTGGGCTTTGACACACGCACGTCGGTCAAGAGTGGCAACACAGGTTCAACACTCGAGCAAGCCCTTATCCATGAACCGTACTCACGAAAGCAAGGGGGTTATTTTAAACTCTAAAACAATAATGGAAAGATTATCTAATTAGATCTTACCACTAATCTCTTTCCCCTTTTCAAGATACTCGGGAGAGCGTGGGGTAAGTATTTCTTTTACTTCAATACCAAATAAAGAATAAACATGAAAAATCAAAAGAACTAGCTAACAATCACAAATCACGAAAAAAGTGCACCGACGTGGATCCCCCTAGGAGGGATGAGGAGTGGGCTTTGATGAGCCTACTCCAAACCTTATTTGTTTTTTTTACAATGATGAAAAAAATGCACTTTGGTCCATCAAATTGGGATCCAAAGGCTTAGAAGAACATTAAACAAAAAAAAAATTGATGAAAGGGGAACTATGTTGAGCTCTTAATGGTTCGTTTTCTCGCAAACGGCCAGAGTTTCCTTCTCCTTTTTGTTATACCTGCAAAAAATCAGCAATCTATCAAATACAAAAGATGCTCAAAGACACTTTACGAGTGTCTTCAAACAATCTCCGAAAAAATCTAAAAAATATTCCAAGTCAAACTATACTTTAAAGGACTAACAAAATAACACAAAAGGACAAATCTTTTGTGGATTTTGGCTTAGTTGTAGGGTAGCCAATAGAAAGCACTCTTATCTTGCAAAATTTAACTTTTTAAATACCAGAAAATGAAGCTTTCATCCTAGCCTTTATATCTTAGCAAGAAAGCAACTAAGAAACAAAAGAATCTCTATACTAGATCTAGCTTGCATATGAAACTTCTTTATAAAACAGCTAGCATCTATTTACGTTTCCAAAGGAACTAGATCTAATTATGATTTTAACTTTTAAAATGATATATCTAATTCGATTTGCATGTTAAAATAGTAACCAAAGAAAAGAAGGTATAAAGAGAAAGAGAAGAGCAGTGTGGATCTTTGAGCAAAGAAGACTTCGAAGGTTTAGACGTGTGGGACACTGAGGGTTTGATCTTCCGAAAGAGATCTAAAAGAACAAGAGCAAGCAAGCTCTTTGCTTCTTCAAATCAGGTGACCTGCAACTAGCGACATACTTGTACACAACCCATTAAATCTAGAAATGAAATAAGACAAAAACCAAGAAAATATGAGCATAAGCAAATGATACATATAAATCTTGAATATATAACTCACTGCAAATAAAAGATTAACTAAATCAAACAAGTTTTAACAATCCTTCCTACAAAATTGATACCAATCCTACCAGTATGTTAGATTTCATAAAGCAAGTGAACAAAGACCAGATACAGGTTACCTCATGAAATCAAGATAATACATCCATTCAATTGATAGCATCACACAACATGGACCTCCAAAGCCTCTTTATTTCTCAATAACAAAAAGATAGTACAACAATTACAATTCTCCAGCCTTTGCTCAGCAAACTCTGACTAATCTCAAAAGGGAGAGAAGCATGCTTTATTTATAGCAAAAGCAAACCCAAGGGGGCACCACCAACACTGGCAAAAGAAGTTCAGTTAATTTTTCACTGAGTTGTAGTGAGTTGGACATGAGAGGAACTGGACAGGCAACTGCTCCTCTCTCCACCAAACTCCAACAACCCACTTATCATTAGCCACATCACACACACACTAATCCTCATCATTAGCGTCACCTCCTCTCACGCGTGAGCCTACCAACATCATGCACCTCATTTATCCAAAAAAATGCATGGTATATCATACCCAAACTATATCCAAAGTTTATTTTTTAAATCCCTCATGAAGAGGGGTCCACCACTCACTACCTTCACATGTTGGCACACTCATTTATTTGAAGTTGACGTCACTCCTTTTTAAACACTCGCTACCTTCACAACCTTTAACCAAAGTTTAAATCACCCACATGAAGAGAAGCGCATGAGATGGGGCCCTCATGCCATGTCATTTCCACATTAAATTACTTGAATTTTGACTTATTCAATTTTGTCCCTTAGTGCCAATGTGTTGCACATTTAATAAAACGACGTTTTAATGCACTTTAAAAGAGATAATGCAATACGAAGTGTTTTAGCCACCCAAATCATAGGAAAAGTGGCTTGTGGGGTAAAAAGGCTGCTCTGACTGTGAAAACGAACATCCCCACGCCAAAAACGGATTTCAGGCCCATCAATTATTACATTTTGAATTTTCTTAATTTAACCATTAAAAATGGCTTGAAAACGGAAAAAAAAAAATTTCTCGGAATCGGACGAAACTCTAGGGGGACTTAGCACATGTCCATACGACTCAATATTGATGCCTATCACGCTCATATACATTGACACGTGAACTTTAATAACCTCCTAAGGGTACCCACCAAGACGACCATTCTAGCTTTGGAGGAGCGGTGAAAAACTCAAAAATTATATATCGTTTATTCAGCATTACATAATTGACAAGGGAAAAACACCTTGGAATGATCGAATTGACGTCTAAGTCTTAGGAAGCCAAGCCCTTTACAAAAATATTGCCATGCTAGTACATTTATTACAACTTCCCCGAAGGTGTATGAACATGCGGTACAAAAAATAAAAAGGCCATGAAGGCTTGATGGACCTCTGAGCTCTGAGTTGGAACAAGTACTTTGTTCATCTTTGTCAGCTCACTTGAAGGTCCAACCAGATGCAACCTAGTCGGTAACAAGAGGCACCTGGTCAGTTACCAGGAATTGGATATCAGTCTAGGACCATAGTTGCACGGGTACCGCTCCCGGGATTTTGGTAACTCGTACCCGACGTTTCCCCGCTCCTGGGAGCTTGGGAGCTGGTACGAAACGTCCCCTTTTTGATGGGAGCTTCCTTGGGAACTTGGGAGCTTTTCGAGAGCTTTTGGGGAACTTGCTTTTGCCGCTCCCTTTTTATTGGGAGCTTCTACAAGCTCCCGACCATGCGGATGCCAAAATAATAAGAAAAGTGTTGAAAATCAATTGAATGATTGAAGTTTATTGTGTCAAGAAATCACCAATAACAAAAATTTCAATTGAATCTATCAATAATGCCATTTTTTATTTATTTTCAAGGTTATATAAATAAAGAGGGCCCACACTTCTTAAATGTTTAAATCCATTCACACTCAATATATGTTGCAAGTGTAATTAAGTGAATTTACATGAATTTTTTACAATACTAAGATATTGAACTACTTTAATTCATATCTCAAATGATTATAGCTAGCTTGTGTTATTCATACTGACTGATATAGCAATTTAGGATCATAAACCATATCAAATTCAAGATACCAAAAGATTTGAAAGTTTGTTAGTTGAACTTAACACAATCAAGTTCATTCAAATTAGAAGTAAGTAGTAGTTACCATAAAAAAAAATGCAGAGGCACCCAGATACTAAGAACTCTTAGGAGCAATGTGAGATTACAGTGAGATTTGTATAATGTGGACCTAAAGGAGTGAGCAAATTTAAAAAGAATGAATTTCATGACACTACTTGAGGATTAAGAGGATAAAATAGTTTAAGCTATGCAATTAATCAATTATGTATTTTTTAACCTTTTTTTTAATATATTTAAAAAAAATTAATATATATTATTGCCGCTCCCATCCCTACGTTTCCTGCAAATTTGGGCGAAGCTTCTAGCCGTATCGGATACTCATGTCCGCGTACCCGACGTACCCGCGTTCCAGAAACTTGTGCAACATAGTCTAGGACTGAAGCTCAGCGTAGGGCTAAGAGCCATTTTCTAGGAGAATGGAGGCACCTAATCAGTTACCAGGAATTGGATACTAGTCTAGGACTAAAGCTCATCCTAGGGTTGAGATCCATTTTTTGAGAGAATGGAGGCACTTAATCAGTCAGCTATGGGACCTTCTCCAAGGACTGGCCACCCCTTGTTGGAACTTGGAAGTACCTAGCACATGATCTTGGAGAACAAGAATAATCTTCCTTATTTATGATGATGTACTTTGAGTTGGCACGTGTGGACCATAGAGACCAAGAGAAAGGTCTAAGATGACTTGTTTAAGGAGCAATGGTTATGGAACCCTGGTGATAGTCCAAGAGCCCACCAGTGAAGGGCAAAGAGCCCACTAAGAAAAGACCTTAAAAGATTAAAAAGGTCAAAAGATTAAAAGGACCAAAAGACCACAAAAGGTCAAAAGACCAAAAAGATTAAAAGCCCCTAAGAATGGCTTCCTTAATTTATGGATTTATCTCTCAATGATGAACTATAAATAGAGAAGCATTCTCCTTTGCACAACACATCTGATCTGATCTCTTAAGACCATTTTGTGGGGTTCTATGTTGGTATCTTCTCTCTCTCTTCTTCGTGAGGTCAGAATTTTTTTAAGACAGCCGCAACCGTTGAAGTCTGATCTGCTTCCATCCAAGCCCTATTAGGGCCTTCTTCACCCCACCCAAACGCTGTTTAAGGTCTGGTTCAAGTCTTAGTAGCCCTGTTAGGGCTTCTCCAGCTCACGGAAGCCCTTGCAAGGGCCTACACCAGCAGGATGTGGCATCCAGCTGCCCTATTAGGGCCTCTACACCACACCAAAAGACCAAAAAGATTAAAAGCCCCTAAGAGTGGCTTCCTTAATTTATGGATTTATCTCTCAATGATGAACTATAAATAGAGAAGCATTCTCATTTGCACAACACATCTGATCTGATCTCTAAGACAATTTCGTGGGGCTCTATGCTGGTATCTTCTCTCTCTTCTTCATGAAGTCCGATTTTCTTTTTAAGACAGCCGCAACAGTTGAAGTCTGATCTGATTCCATCCAAGCCCTATTAGGGCCTTCTTCACCCCACCCGAACTCTGTTTAAGGTCTGGTTCAAGTCTCGTTAGCCCTGTTAGGGCTTCTCCAGCTCACAGCAGCCCTTGCAAGGGCCTACACCAGCAGGCTGTGGCATCCAGCTGCCCTATTAGGGCCTCTATACCACACCGAGCCCTTATCTCAGTCCACCGAAGGCATAGAACAGGAAGCAGAAGGTCAACTCGGGCATTTGAAGGTTTATCTCAGTCACTGAGGTTTTAACAGTCAGCCACAGGCACAATCTGGTCATCAAGCATCAACAGCTACCTCCTTCACGTTCATGGTGTCCAACAGAAGTCACAATTGGTGACTGAAGATTAGGGTTTGACAAAGGTATGGCAGTCTGATTTGTAGCAGCAATTATTCTATTCAGAGTTGACTTCATCATCTACAGGAAGTCTCTCTTGGTCTGTGTGCCCTAGAGGCAAATGCATATTGATGCGTAAGTCTGCTCTTTATATCTGCTCATGTAAAAACTCTGTCATCTCATATTTTAATAAAATTATTCTTGCTGGGGTTTCTATACCTTCAAAGGTTTTCCCCAGGGTAAAAAATTGTGTTCTTGCGGATGGTTGTCTTTTACTTTACTGTTGATTATCAACTGCTCATTTACTGCTGCTATAAACCTCAGATTTGCAATTTTAAGTCTGCTAAAAGTTAAAAAGACTGTTACTGCTATCAAATTCAGATCTATGTTAAAAAATTAACAGGAGGAAGAAGAACTCTTTGGTCATGTTGGCAGATAGCTTATTTCATTCCATAAATTCATCGTCTATTTCCTACTATATGTTTATGCTTTACAAATTTGGTAGTTTGTAACTGCTAGATGGTTGATGCTAGAATGGCTAATCATTAATCTACTATGGATATCATTTCTAATTTCATGACAATGTAGTATTTGTCTAAAAGTAACACAAATATGCATGTTTTCATATTTTCTGCAACTAATTTGGCATTCTGGTTGCTTTCTTTGAATGAATGCATTATAATATATAAAAATATATATCATATAAAAAATGATCTTAAGATGCTTCGCTCCTGGGATTTTTGGGAAAATGGTGCTCCCGACACTCTCGCTCCCTCTCCATGCTTTGGCATCCTTCGGAAAGATATATGTTAACATCAAATCCCAAAATTTAATAGCAGGGAATAAGCTGCTATCATTGCAAGCATCACATGTAATTTAAATTTTTTAAACTTTAAAGCAAGGGTAAAGACCTTACAGTGTATGAAAATATAGTATGTTTCACACTTCTGTGAATCAGTAGGCCAGGATTCTTAGAGTTGCATATCTTAAAGATCAAAAATTAGTCCATAACATGAAGTTGTATTTAGTGCAGCTTCAACCTATTTAAATACTTTCTGCTCCATTGAGTTGCATCAAAGGTTTGTCTCTGTTACTATAAAATTTTAACCTTGGCTTTCCTATCAAAAAGGTAGCCAAGTCCTTGTATAGACTAGACAGGCTCGACTTTTGTTGTCAAAGACATTGCTTTTCCTGAATTTTTGAATAGCAGCTTGGAGGACAAGTCTCAACAGAAGGTTCATGATCTTCTTGTGCTCATTTTATAATTTGTAGAAAGTGAAACAAATTTAAGGAATTTGAACAAATAAAATGTTGGAAACCACCTGATTCAACAGATCAGCATTAACATGTTGACAGTGCTAATAGAAGAATCTGTGGACTTACAGATATCAGGCGAGCACCAAGCCAAAATCGTTTTGGTGAAGGGAAAGGATACAGGAGCCGACCAACACCATAAACAGCCACTGCAAAGAAATGCAGAACCAAACTCAATGGCCGTGGATTCAGGCCAGACAACAATGCCACAGGTCCACTGGAAAACACGCCTCCTAAGCTTAAATAATCAAAACAAGCTTGGCGCATCTCTTTCATCGCTTGATCAGGTGAAGCACAAAAGACCTTATACAAAGCACCTGCCAAAGTATTTATAGTCGATGCAACAGGCTGCACATAATGTAATAAAGCCAACTTTAATTAGGATCAAATATTTGAAGCACGGTATCAACACCATAAAATATCACAAATTAAACTGAAACCGCATAGAAACTTCTATGTGCAGATTTTGGCAAAATACTAAGCAATTGCCAATGACATACATATTTCATGTTTACAAGATGAACTGGTAGCAATTTCATTCACCCAAAATTTTCCACTTACTGCTTGTATGGGAAAATAAAACTCAACCTCGCACAAATATGCATACCTTGCGTAGTGTGTAGAAGGCTTCCATATATTCACAAAGGGATGATGCATCATGAAAATTATGGAGAGGTTTAAGAAGCCTCTCAAGAACAGCAATGTCAGCCAATGCAACAGTCATTCCACCACCAGTTAAAGGATGCCGCATATTAAAAGCATCACCTAAAAGAAGAGCTCCAGGCCTAGGCAATGGTGAGGCTGGCATAGTCTTGTTGGGCATTGTGCGTATATTTCCCTTCTTGACAGCAGCTAAAAATGATCCTTGTATCTGCTTTGGAAGCTGATACATTCCATAAAAGAATCAGATAATTTTCTTATATGTCTACTGTAATTGTTATCTTAGTTAAAACACTCAATATGCGACTGGTCTTATCACCTTTAAGATGAAAATGCAGAGACTCACATAAGTACCAACCAGAACTTATTTGATTGCTTTCTATTACCTGAGGAGCCACCACAGTTTGCAAATATTTTGCCATGTCTCCACTGGCCACAGATGGAACTTTTTTACCAGGTACATCAACTAAGCAACGCACCTCAGTGCTGCTAATCGGATAGAATAGGATAGGAGAGGGATCTGCTAATATAACATGTCCATGATTAGGGTGTGGAAGCTTGCAATCTTCCAGCACAAGACCTACAAAACATGAAGGCACATCCACCTGCATAAGAATACAAGGATTAGTTGTAATTATACCATGGTCCTTACTTTATTGTATTCATGACAAAACAAGGTTCTGAACATTATCTTTTACAACAATCATTAGTTCACATCTAAAATAGGCTGCCAAGTTTCTTGTGCCTATACAATGCTTCACCAAATTAACACAACATTGTTACATGACACCAGTACAATAATTTACTTGGTTCTGAAACTCTAGATTTTAAATTCACTTACTAAGACCAAGACTGTTTCCTAACCAAAGAAACTCTTATCACTGATGAAGGGCCCTTTCTAGACTATTCATTAAGAAAGCAACTGATGTTTTATAATTCCTGTTTGCCTCCCTTAATTGCAAGATGACTTAAATGTGATTCTTTATCATGTAGCTTGAGAGGACACTCTCTTCCTTCATGTGTTAATTTCCTCTGCCAGTCTCCGTTCAGCTACCATTTACAATTTTACATCCTCTAATATAGGTGCATCATACATATTCTTCTTCACCAGGTTCACATGGGAATTTTATTGACTTAAGTTCTATAAAGCATAAAAGCATTTATACAAAAAAAGGAGATTAAATAGTAAAGAATATGCAACCCACATCCATGTAACCATCAAAATCCCAGATATCTTCCTTTGGATGTTTCCTATCTTCATGCATCAAGTCACAGAATATGAACTTGGGGACTGTAACAGCTCAAACTAGCATGTGTGATTAAAACCCAAAGGAACAATGCTAGCCCAACCGCAAATTAGAGATGTTACCCACTATCATCTCAGTAACCACCTCTCTACGCTTGAGTTTGGCTCTTTTCCAACTCAACGGGGGCTTCCCTAGGATAGGATTGCTAGGCTATGGCAATGATGCACAAGGTGATATCAAGAGATTGCCTTAACAAAACGTTTTTGTTATTGTAGTATAGGAAATAAAAGGGTTATAGGAGGACCATGAAGAATAGTGCCAATCCCCAGGGAAAAAGGAGTCAAAGGAGCCTAGTCCAAGAAAGGGGTGAGTACATGAAAAGTTAGGGAAATTAGGACTGCATACACATGCCACAACTAAACCCTGACATGCTGAAAAATGAATGTAGAAATCAGCTAGGACGACCGAAGAATGGTGCCACATTAAGACATAGCTAACTAGGGTGTGTCTCATACAATGAAGGATTACAAGCACTAACTCTAGAAAGATGATCAGAGCAATGTATATAATCATGCATAAGACATCAAAGGGAAATATGTAAGGTTTGTCATTACACCAAAACCTGCAAATGTTGATGAACATTTGAAACCAAGCACAAGGCCCTATCATCAGGAGTGGCGGTTAGTCCACAATTTTATATTCCCAGAGGTGTGATGGTTATACCATGCGGTTGTACCGATACTCCAACACCCACCCTCTGGCGTAGCTCGAGGGAATTGAACCTGAGACCTCAGCTCTAATACCATGTAAGGTTTGTCATTACACCAAAACCTGCAGATGTTGATGAACATTTGAAACCAAGCACAAGGCCCTATCATCATGAGTGGCGGTTAGTCCACAGTTTTATATTCCCAGAGGTGTGGCGGTTATACCATGCGGTTGTACCGATACTCGAACAAAATAGAGGAAAAACTTCTCACACAAAACCCTTCCAAGGTGACAAATTTTATCCTTCATTGGCCCTAATTAACAAGTTCTAATTATTCTACAATTCCTTAGCAACATTTTGAAATAGGAACAAGGATGTCACACTTTGAATGAAGAAGAAACCCCTACACTTCAAGTTGCACCATGAAAGATGTGTCCATTAAGCTGTCAAAGAGAGAGAACTTTCAAAATCCAACCATGACTAATGAAGGAGAAGGCAAAGCATTATATAGATTTTAGCTCCTCTTCCTTCTACAATAAAATAACAATAAAGCCCTATATCTAGCCTAGGATGGAGTAAAGAGACCAAAATACTCCAACTACTCTAACAATATACATGAAATAAGGTGGTCAATACCACATGTACAAGCTCCAACCAAGGAAAAGGCCAAAGAAGGAGGGAAACTCCATCAAATGAGGGTGAATGATGACAAGTAGAAGTCAAAGCATAGCCTCCAAAGGTAGCACTCCAACAAATAGGGATCAAACATCAACAAGGCACCTCCAAAAGTGGAAGTCCACATGAATAAGCTCCAAAAATGCTAAACGCTCCCTCAAAATACGATACAAAATGATGAGTGGAAGACTTCCAAGGTGAACGGTCTCCATGAAGTGCCTTCAAAAGGAACACGCGGCAGAAATACTTCCTAAATACTTATCTGATTTTCTGATATAACCGCTTTTCGGAAATCCCATGATGGCACAATTTTGGGCACCCTATCAAAAAATAGTTACTACTCCCAAAGCTAGGATGCCCCTCCAAAAGGCTCAATATCCCCAGGGTCAAACCTTAACATATGTGCAATGATGTCCGCATATCAACTAATCCAACCTCCAAATCAAGTCATTAATCCATGAACCAAAGAGACCATCAATCCCTGATAGAATCATCAAACCAAGGAGAAATTGTCCACAATAAACAACCATCACCATGAATGAGGAATATGCCTCCACACATGCCACAAGAGATAAACGAGGAGGGTGCTCAAACAAATATCATACCCAATAGAAACAAGATATCATCTGTAGGATAGGAAACAAGAACACCCCACAAGAATGCATTCCATATGCCATAAATCATGTGCAAGGAGGAGAGCGCTCTAAGGAATATGTACTACAAAATATTTGTCAGGACAAGGAACATCATATGAACAAGAACACTTCACAAGGAGAGGCCACCATATCATCCACATAAGCAAATCAAGGCTAAATGAGCTAGAGTGCTCTCAGAGAAATCCTCCACATGTCACTAAACCATGAAAATAAGTCAAGCATTCCATAAGACATCCAATATGAGGCCTCCATGTCACCAAATCATGCCAACTGAGCAAGAGCACTCCTCTAATAATGATAGCACATGCCACCAAGAAGCCATGTCAAACCACAAATACAAGGAAACTCCATGCATAATGAAAGAACACACGATCTAGGTGCATAAAAGGCCAAGAACACTAGAGAGCTCATGAAGAAGATGAACCATATATCATGAATAAGTTCAATAGCATCCTCTAGCATAAGATCCATCCATCAATCATCAGCACTAGAGTAACATCATCAAGAACCCAAGGCATCATCACAAAGACAAACATCAATACTAGGCCATCCCAATCTCCATCAACATGTAAGCCCCTGCTAAAGATCAAGATGTGATAAAAATCTCATGGACAACCATGCAAAATGGGGACTAACAAGAATGCCTCAACAAACTGAAGAGTAAGAAATTGATTCAAACTCCAAAATAAATCGGCAAAAAATTCACGATAAAACTCAGTAAATAAAAACCTTTACAAAAAACTAAAAAATTCAAAAAAGAAACGTTGTTGTTTTATAGGTCAAACCTAGGGCTTGTATATGAAATTCTAATAATTAAGCTTCCATGGTGCAACAAGTAAACATCTTGCATTGACTTGTAC
Organism: Pseudotsuga menziesii; assembly: GCA_001517045.1. NCBI lineage: Eukaryota > Viridiplantae > Streptophyta > Pinopsida > Pinales > Pinaceae > Pseudotsuga > Pseudotsuga menziesii. Next base: position 50,381 of record LPNX010188597.1, on the reverse strand, counting down.
ATTTTCATCATGGATTCATTCCATAAGAAAAATTTAATCAAGACATTCTTAACAGTCGTGGTATTTGTGACAGACTATGTTTTCAATCGTCTTTGTGGCAAATGGGAATACTTTTCCTATAAGTCAAACAAAGTTTTCTCCAAGGGTTAGCTCCATCAATTGAACCAGCCGCCCAGGGCATGTTGCCAATGAGGAGGCCTTCGGTGATAGTTTCAAATTTGGTTTGGTCCTTCGAGATTACCAGTGGCTATTGTGCCTAGAAATTGAGTCACCCTCCATCCAAATATTTTAGTGAAGAGAGGGAGAACTTGCAAAACTTTCCTTAAAAAAAGGTTAAACAAAGTTAAAATGCATCATTGACTATGCAAACACAAGTGAAGGTGTAGATGACTTGTCACAAGGCGCAGGGTGTACTTCCCCACATTCTAGTTGTTGCCACCTAATTCACACCTTGGTCACGTGGCAGAAATCTTCAAGCCACTGGGTGCGACCTTGGGGGAAAGCTAGAGCCAAGTGTTGTCACCTGATACGCAACTCCTCCAACTAGGCCAACTCCTAGCGAAGCCAAGGGGGGTGGTCCCTAATAAAAAGAATCTATGGTCTTTATTCTAAAACAAAAGAAAAAAATCTAGGAGTTAAACATGAAATGGATTAAAACCTTAACAATGAGTTACTACAAATAAATTATAATAACAGCAGCATTGATAATTCAAACATCATTCATGACAATATGCGAAAATTGATTTAACCATAAAAATGCGGAAGATCAGTGCCAGTGAAAATGGAGTGCTTGTGTATAAGGGTTGTTGTTGTAGTCTCAGTGAAAGTATTGCAGTGTCTCGTTGGTAAGTTTTTAGGTTTATTAGATGAGTTGATTAAGGAGTGGGTAAATTGGGGTTTGGCCCAACAAGTCAAGTTCCCTCGAATTGAGCGCTAGAGAGGTTTTACTAAGTGTCCAACGAGGCAAGGCATAACCTACTTGGAGTAGCCCCCTGACTCTGTGGTAGTCACCCTCTGCGACCTCCCGAATTCTCAAGAAAATTACTTGTGTGGGTTTTCCTATTAACCTAGTTACCAAACTTCTTTTCTGAAGCAGCCAAACTGATCAAACAAAGCTACAGCGGCTCAGAGCATATGGGAAGCAAGGCCTTGGTTTATTTTATTAAATCTAAATGTGTGGTTTATTAGCAAACCATTCACGGCTAAGAATCTCTTTTCCTCTTTCAGGATACTCGAGAAAACACAATGAGGTTAATTTTAAACTAATAAAAGAAATTACCAAAAGGAAAATGTTTTTTAATTACCTACCATGAATCTCTTTCCCCTTTCGGGGAACTCGCGAATGAGTGGGGTTAGTATTTCTTTTGGATAAATTAAAAAAAAAAGATAAAAATAAACAACTAAACAATGAAAATGAAACTAAACTACCAAAAAAAATCAAAGCATGAAAAATATCACACCGACGCAAATCCCCCAGGGAGGATGGGGAGTGGGCTCTTATAAGCCTATTCAAAGGTTCATTAAACCCATTACAAATTTTAGAGAAATGCACTTTGGTCCTTATAACTTGGATCCAAAGGCTTACAACTTGATACAAAAATGGTTTTTTGTCGAAAGGGGAACTCTGTTGAGCTCTTAATGGTCCATTTTCTTGCAAAATGGCCATAGTTTCCTTCTCTTTTTTGTTAAAGCTGGAAAATCAGCGAGCTATCAAAAGCAAAAGATGCTCAAAGACAGTTTAAGAGTGTCTTTGAACAACCTCCGAAAAAGTCCAAGAAAAACTAAGTTAAACTATGAATAAAAATTGCAAAATTTAACTAAGGCAAGCTAGAAAGTTTGCCTTCTTAGGATCTTTGCTTACGTCTTGAAGAGAAGGCAAGCAAATGAGAAAGCACCAAATGCTAGATTATAAATTGAAAGCACAAATCCTTCTTTAATCCCTTTAAGAATTTTAAAGTTTAAACTTTGCAAAAAGAAGGTATGAAACTAGATCTAAACTATTAGATAAACTTTGAAAAGCAACTAGATCTAGACATTTAGATCTACTTATAACTTTTACTTGAATAATAGATCTAAAGGAAAATAACTAAGACAAATGAAGAAACTTCTTTGGGATCTCGAAGCAATAAGAATCAATGGTTAGCAAGAAAAGATAAGGGCAATGGAGTAGTCCTCTTGGTGAAACTAGAGAAGTTCAATTTCAACAATCCATGAGGAAGGTGAGAGAAAACAAGCTCACAAAGATCCTCCTAACTTGGTCACCTAAAACACTTCACAAACGCTTGCAAGAGGGAACTAAACACACCAATGTTAACCAGACAAGAAATTTAAAAATGCATGCATTCAAGCAAGAATTGATAACATTTCATGGATCTCTTGTAAGACTAACGATAAGAAGCAAATTACTCAAATATTACTTCCTATTCTACTAAAATAAAAATTCCCTTCAAAGACTAGTACCATCCAAACTACAAACAAGCATTGCAAAACGTACAAGTTACTTCAATGATTTACAAAGAAAACAACAACCAAACATCCAATGGTCACACCAACATAAGCCTCCAAATTGCCAAAAAACATTACATAAGAGCGCAAGCACAGGTTCCACCTTTTGATGCCTCACAATGGCAAATTGCCTTCATTATATAGAAATCCCAGGAGGCAAGGGGGGCACATCCATGAGTGAGAGCTAAGTCGAGTCTCATGAGTGATTGAAGGGAATTGCTTGAGTTAACATGGAGTGTACCCACAAGAGGTAGGCGACACCTGTCAAGAGGTACGGCACATCTTCAAGTGGATCCCCACCAATCCATCAATCATATGCCACATAAACCATGGCGTGAGGTTAAGGAGGAAGGGCACGAGCTCTATCCAAGAGAGACTCACCACCTCCTCAAACAACTCTAGACCCAACACTTTAATTAAGGAATGAGACTCGCCCTAAGTTGCAGGAAACTCGGGTTTGGCACCCGTTTCACCCTCGAAAACTCGCAGAAACTCGGAAACGCGTATGGTACTTTGCGAAAACTCATTTTCGTTTGTACGAAACGCGTTTCCTGTACGAGAAACCCGTCCGTACGGACGGAAACGCGTTTTCTCTCATGTATGAGTCGTTTCCCATAAAATAAAAGCTTGTCACTTAAAAAACTGGCCAGTAAAGTCTCTTTCTGCCCACGAATTTCAGTAATTAACAGTTAATACATTAAATTTTAAAATAAAATTTAATTCTAGATGTTTCTAATTAGATTGAAGAAAATTATAAAGGAGAACATCACTTCATTCTCTCCTTGCGCAGATTGGGATGTCGAGCCAGAATTTACTGACGTGGGCCTCTCTCTTGCTGCACTAAGTATTGAGGAACCTAGATGTGGAATTAGAAATGCTTCTTGCACTTTACATTTTGTTGTTGAGCGTGCTTCTTGTTCTATTTTAAGGAAGACTGAAGATGAGGATGACAATTAGTCTAAGCTCATGTTTTACTTTTATTTCTATGTTATTATGTTCATTGTTCATAGTTTGATACATTGTACTTGTAGCCTCATATGTAAAGGCTAATTTTAGATATATAATATATAGCTTCGTTTACAAAGGTTGCTTTTGGATATTACTACTTGCATGAATGAAATGATATAGACTTGGGTCCGTGAGTAAGATGTAATGTTACACGTATGATTTAATTTTATCTGTAGCATTTATCATTTATCATTGGCAAT